>JARQOD010000003.1:97989157-98018769 GCA_033576555.1 Oophaga sylvatica
CACTTTGCCCGTCTATTCCCATTGCCCTGTAGCGGTGGCGAATGGGTTAATATGGGGTTAAAGCCACATTGCAATTGAAAGGTGACATTAAGCCAGGTTAATAATTGAGAGCTGTCAATTAGACAACTATCAATTATTAATCCTATTGCATGAAATAAAAATAAAACACACACACTTTAATTAAAAATCATTTTAATGAAATAAAGACACATGTTTTTTACCATCTTTTATTTGACTGCAAAAACCATTTCCTGTAATAAAAATAAAATAAAAAGCAAAATTATTCTTACCTATCCCATGCACAGTCAGGTCCCACGGTGTAATCCTTCAGAAAGGGTTAATGTTTACTGCAGGGACCGCAGCTAATGCTGCAGCCTCACAGTAAACCCCCAAATGAATGAGTTCCTCTCCTGGCTGACAGGAGAGGAAGTGGAAAGCTTAATTGATTGCTTTCCACTTTCACTTCAGGTCAGCCAGGGACACAATCAGTGACGTCAGAGGGAACTGATTAACAAAAATAGGGGATCCCCTCGAAAAAAATTGGCGTGGGGTCCCCCCTATTTTTGTTAACCAGCCAGATGAAGCAGACCGCTGAGGCCTGGATTTTCAGGCTGTTAAGGAGCCAAGATCCATGGACCTTGCCAGCCTGATAATACCAGGCCACAGCAGTCTGCATATCTTGGCTGATTAACAAAAATAGGGGATCCCCTCGAAAAAAATTGGCGTGGGGTCCCCCCTATTTTTGTTAACCAGCCAGATGAAGCAGACCGCTGAGGCCTGGTTTTTCAGGCTGGTAAGGATCCAATATCCATGGACCTTGCAAGCCTGATAATACCAGGCCACAGCAGTCTGCTTAGCTTGGCTGGTTAACAAAAATAGGGGATCCCCTCGAAAAAAAACAGCGTAGGGGTCCCCCTATTTTTGTTAACCAGCCAAGTAAAATGCAGACTGCTGCAGCCTGGTATTAAAAGACTGTCAAGGCCCATGGATTTTGGCCCTCAACAGCCTGATAATACCAGGCTACAGCAGCCCCACATTTGGCGCATCAAAAGATGTGCCAATTGTGGCACTTTACCCGGCTCTTCCCACTGCCCTGTAGCGGTGGCAAGTGGGGTAATAAGGGATTAATGTCACCGTTGATTGCACGGTGACAATAAGCCCGGTTAATAATGGAGAGGTGTCAATAAGACACCGATCCATTATTAATCCCAAAGTTATTAAATGTATAAAAAAAAGACAATGCAAGAAAAAAGTATTTTAATGAAATAAAAGAGACAACACAGTTTTCATTTCTTTTATTATACTCTCATTCCTGCGACGCCATCGATCTCCTGTAAAAAAAGAAAAAAAACAAACCAACAGTATACCACCTGTCCGACGCAGTCCATAGTAACGAGTGTCCCACGACGATCCAGCTCTGCTACATCGCAATGACAGGCAGAGCCTGTCATCGTGACGCAGCACAGCTGATTACCTGCTTCCCCGGCGGTGACGTCATCGGACTGACTGCTTTACGGCCGGGATTACCCAGCAGTCACTGCAGTTATCGCGAGAAACTGCATGTGACCGCCGGGGAAAGATGATGGCGGCCATGAAGCAGTCCAGCCCGTGACCGCCGGAGATCTTCTGCCAGGTAAGTGCCGCTGACTCCTGACAGACCCGACCGACGGACACTGACAGTGACAGAGACAATCCCGATTCCGGTATCCGATAAGACGAAAATATCGGAACTAAGTATCGAAAGGCCGATAGAGCTAATATCGGCCGATACCCGATACTTGCGGTATCGTATCGCTCAACACTACTCTCCACTTAACCAAATACTGGAGTTTCCGTCTAGAAAAACGAGAATCCAATATTTTCTCAACCACATACTCCAGATTGCCCTCAACCAAAACAGGGTCGGGAGGCGCAGCCATAGGAACCACTGGCTCGACAAACCTCTTCAATAAGGACTTGTGGAACACGTTATGGATCTTAAATGTCCCTGGAAGAAGTAAACGAAAGGAAACAGGATTAAGAATCTCCATGATCTTATAAGGTCCAATGAACCTAGGCTTAAACTTAGGAGATGCAACTCTCATAGGGATATTTCTTGAGGACAACCAGACGAAGTCCCCCACTCTAAACCGAGGACCATCAGTCCTATGCCGGTTGGCAAACCGCTGGGCCTTCTCCTGAGAGAGGGACAACCTCTCCACTACCTGGTCCCAAATCTGCTGCATACGCTCCACAACAGAGTCAGCACTCTGACAGACAGAAGCCTCCGTCTGTCCCGAAGAAAATCGAGGGTGAAACCCAAAATTGCAGAAAAATGGAGACATCAAAGTGGCAGAGCTTGCCCTATTATTAAGAGCAAACTCAGCCAAAGGCAAAAAAGAGACCCAGTCATCTTGATCAGTAGACACAAAGCATCTCAGATAAGTCTCCAATGTCTGGTTTGTTCTCTCAGTTTGTCCATTGGTCTGAGGATGAAAAGCAGAGGAGAAAGATAATTGAACACCAAGTTTAGAACAAAAAGTCCTCCAAAATCTGGAAACAAACTGGACTCCTCTGTCAGACACAATGTTCTCAGGAATGCCGTGTAACCGAACCACGTGCTGAAGGAACAAAGGCACCAATTCGGAGGAGGAAGGCAACTTAGGTAATGGCGCAAGATGTATCATCTTGGAAACCTATCAAAAATCACCCAGATAATGGTCATTCTCTGAGAAACAGGGAGGTCGGAAATAAAATCCAAAGAAATATGTGTCCATGGTCTCTTGGGCACAGGCAATGGCATCAACAAACCACTGGAGCGAGAGCAAGGCTTGGAGTGAGAGCAAGTCCCACAGGACTGCACAAACTCCCTGACGTCATGAGACAAAGTAGGCCACCAAAAGGACCGACTCACCAAGTCCCTGGTACCAAAAATTCTGGGATGACCGGCCAACGCGGAACAATGAATCTCAGACATCACACTCTTTTTCCACCGGTCTGGGACAAACAATTTCCCAATAGGGCAGCGCTCGGGTTTATCCTCCTGACACCCTTCCAGAGCCAGTCTCAAATTGGGCGAGATGGCGGAAAGAACTACACCTTCTTTCAAAATAACAGCAGGATCAGATAACTCAGGAGAGTCCCAAGGAAACTCCTCGAGAGGGCATCCGCCTTAACATTCTTAGTGCCAGAAAGAAAGGAAACCACAAAATTAAAACGTGTGAAAAACAAGGCCCACCTGGCCTGTCTAGGATTAAGTCGCTTGGCTGATTCCAGATAAACCAGATTCTTATGGTCCATGAGGACCACCACCTGATGTTTGGCTCCCTCCAGCCAATGTCTCCACTCTTCAAAAGCCCACTTCATGGCCAATAACTCCTGATTACCCACGTCATAATTACATTCAGTTGGAGAAAATTTTCGAGAGAAAAAGGCACAAGGGTTACTTTTAGAGGTCTCAGGATCTCTTTGGGACAAAACGGCACCTGCCCCAATTTCAGAGGCATCAACCTCCACCTGAAATGGCAGAGAAACATCAGGCTGCCGTACAACAGGAGCAGAAGTGAATCTCTGCTTAAGTTCCTGAAACGCAGAGACTGCCTCAGGAGGCCAATTCACCACATCAGAACCCTTTTTGGTCAAATCAGTCAATGGTTTAACAATAACAGAGAAATTACCAATAAATTTACGATAAAAATTGGCAAAACCCAAGAATCTCTGAAGAGCCTTTAATGAAGTAGGTTGGACCCAATCACAGATGGCCTGAACCTTGACCGGGTCCATTTCAATAACAGATGGAGACAAAATGAATCCCAGAAATGAGATCCTCTGTACGCTAAAAAGACACTTTGATCCCTTCACATACAGAGCATTCTCTCTCAAAATCTGAAACACAGTCCGAACATGTTTCACATGAGAGAACCAGTCATTGGAAAAAATCAAGATATCATCCAAATAAACAATCAGAAATTTATCCACAAAATCCCTGAAAATGTCATTCATGAAGGACTGGAAGACGGAAGGAGCATTAGTGAGCCCAAAGGGCATCACTAGGTACTCAAAATGCCCCTCTGGGATATTAAACGCCGCCTTCCATTCATCCCTGTGCTTAATGCGAATAAGGTTATACACCCCCCTGAGGTCAAGCTTGGTAATCCAACTAGCACTTTTCACCCTGGAAAACAGGTCAGAAATCAAGGGTAACGGATATTGATATTTCACAGTGATCTTGTTCAAGAGACGATAATCAATACACGGCCTTAATGAACCATCCTTTTTGGCCACAAAGAAAAAACCGGCACCCAAGGGTGAAGAGGATGGTCTGATATGACCCTTCTCCAATGACTCCTTGATATAAGACCGCATAGCGTCATGTTCAGGTACAGACAAGTTAAAAAGGCGACCTTTAGGAAATTTACTACCAGGCACTAATTCAATAGCGCAGTCATAGCTCCTATAGGGGGGCAAGGATGCAGATTTACTTTCGCTAAACACATCAGAAAAATCAGTCAAAAAGTCAGGAATATCCTGAGACTGGGGAGAGGCAGAAAAAACAGGAGTGTTGGCATTAACACATTGGCAGCCCCAACTGGTTACAGACACAGATTTCCAATCCAAAACAGGATTATGAGACTGTAACCAAGGGAAACCTAGTACAATAATGTCATGCAGATTATACAGTACCAAAAATTTGCAACTCTCCTGATGATCAGGTTCAACCCTCATTATCACTTGAGTAGAAAGCTGGGGTTTATTCTTAGCCAAAGGGGTAGAATCAATCCCCAGTAGGGAAATAGACTTCCGTAGGGGTATCAAGGGAAACCCACAACGTTTGGCAAAATCAAAATCCATCAGGTTAATATCTGCATCCGAATCAACAAAAGCCTGAGCAGAAAATGTGGACAGGGAGCAAATCAGGGTAACAGTCAACAAAAATTTAGTCTGAACACTACCCAAGACAACTGAGCGTGCAAAACGTCTTCCCTGCTTAGGGCAGACAGAAATAGCATGAGAGGCGTCACCACAATAGAAACATAACCCATTGCGTTTTCGAAACTCATGACGCTGTGCCCCAGAAGCCACTCTATCACACTGCATGGGTTCAGAATCTGGCTCAGAAGGCAACACTATTCCACGCATACCTCTACGCTCACGCAAACGTCTGTCAATTTGAATCGCTAATGACATAGAATCATTGAGACCAGAGGGAGCAGGGAAACCCACCATAACATCTTTTACATTCTCTGACAGCTCCTTCCGAAAAAGGGCTGCCAAAGCATCATCATTCCATTTGGTTAGAACTGCCCATTTTCGGAATTTCTGACAGTACAACTCAGCGTCCTCAAGCCCCTGATTTAATGCCAACAAGGTTCTTTCAGCTTGATCAGTGACATTAAGCTCATCGTACAATAACCCCAAAGCCAGAAAAAATGCATCAACATCACTCAAAACAGGGTCCCCAGGTGTCAGGGAAAAAGCCGAATCCTGAGGATTGCCGCACAGGAGAGAGATGACAATTTGAACCTGCTGTGCTGCGTTCCCTGAGGACTTAGGTTTTAAGGCAAAAACCAACTTACAGTTATTTTTGAAATTCAGAAATTTGGCCCGATCTCCCAAAAACAAATCTGGCATGGGAATCCTAGGTTCCACAACCGGCAACCCAGCAAGATAGACAGCAATACTCCGAACCTCAGTGGCAAGCTGATCCACACGGCCAGACAGCTGTGCAAGCTCCATTGAGAGAAAAAAAAAAAACCTCCTCAGCACCCAGAGAAAAAGAGGGAAAAAATGCAAGAAACAGAAAAAAAAAAAAAAATCTCTGACAACTCTGACAACTTTTTTCTTTCCACACTGTTTTTCCCTTCTGTGAGTACCATACAATTTTCAGTTTGGCCGGTGATGCTGTTATGTTTTGGTAGCTGAGGAGAGCAGGCAAAAACGGCAATACACCAGAGAGGTTGGAATCTATTGGATTGCAGTACCCTGACTAACCACCACAACTAAAGGCAGCCGTGGAGCGTTCCTACGTTGGTCCTAGACGCCTCGTCACAGCCTGAGAGATTAACTACACCTAAAGATAGAAAGAGGAAAGCTATCTGCCCCGGAGCAGATCCCCAAAGAACATAGGAAGCCCCCAAACATGTAATGGCGGTTAGACAAGAGGAAATACAGACACAGACAGAAAATAGTATGAGCAAACGCTGGGGCCCAATCTGCCTAGACAGAAAAGGATAGAAAGGATACTCACTGCAATCCAAAAAAAACCCTAAAAAATGCAGACGCTACTGATTGCAAAAACACCTGAGATCACACAACCTCTACCACCTAAATCAGTTCTCTGGTGTAACAAAACTAAGCCGCAGCCACTGAAAAAACTGGAAAAGGCCAATGAACAAATAACAATGGCTCCAGCGGAACTGAGAGGAGCCCAAGCCCCCCGGGGGGGAACCTGGCTAACCTCACAGAAATGCAGAGAAATATGCAAATGGTAAGCACAAAAACAAAAACAGAAAATATCTTATCTGAAAGCAGAAGAAGAGGCAAGACTCAGCAAGCTTCCAAGTGAACCAGGAAACAACGTTGAGACAAGAACAATTGATCACCGGCAACCATGATGGGAGGGAATCTCCCTGGGCTTGATGTCAACAGACATTACACCGCTGTCGTCAACCCCAAAACCATTGCCAATGCACCAGAGTAAGAGGGAAGAGCCAGGGCATCTAATGGATTTCTGGGATGGCTCAGGGGCTGGTGTTATTATTCTGTTATTATTCTGCAAGGGCCAATATCCATTGCCCCTTTTCAGTCTATTAATATCAGCCCACAGCTGTCTGCTTAGCCTTTGGTGGTTATTAAAAAAAGAGGGGGCCCCACGTTATTTTTTTGGGGGATCCCCACTTTTTAATAAGCTGTAAAGGATATGTAGACAGCTGTAAGTTGATATTAATAGCCTGGGAAGCTTCATGGGTATTGGGCTCTTCCCAGAATATTAACACCAGCCCTCATCTGTCTACTTTCCCTCAGCTGGTTATTAAAAATAAGGGGGAGCCCGCCTCATTCTTTTTTATTTCTTTATTTATTAGCTAAATACATGTACACTAAGCTACACATGCACTGCAGTAATTATATATCTCGCTAATACTTCTTACTATGCACAGGTATTGGCTAGTGAGTATGCTCAACAGCTGTTATGAGCGAGTGCAGGCGACGCTGATGAGAGTAGCAGTCATCAGCCGATGCCTAACCGGTGGTAACCTTGTCACCGCCGGTCACAGCCGCTGGCTCATGCACTGTCCACTGCCTTACAGCATGAGAACCAGTAGCGGTCCACCACTGGCGGACAAAGTCAGAAAAGGGCCCCTGTGCAAGAACAATACATGGGCCCTTTGCAGCCGAAGATCTCCTAAAAATGCAAACTTGCACCTGTTTTGGAGATATAAATGGGCCCCCTCACCTCTTGGGCCCCTGTGCGGCTGCACAGGTTGCACCATTGATATGTTCGCCCCTGCGGTTCACGATACCCAGCGGCTGTAAACGTTGGTGACTTCAGTAAGGTTGCCGACGGTCAGAGCCAGTGTTTCCCATGCTGTTACACAGATGACAGAGTGGGAACCACCGGATGTGTGAGCCCCCCATTCACTTGAATGGGGTTTGGGATCAAATTAGGGTACCATTCTGGTACCTGAACCAAACGTTTTTATAAAGTTCGGCTGAACCCGATGGACCTGAATATCTATAGTTCCGCCCATCCCTAGTGAACACTAAATAGAGATATTATTTGGACACTGAATAGCAGTTGTTTTGAGGAACTGAATGGAAGTGTTGCATGGGCAATATATTCCACTGTTATGTGGGAACTATATTGCAATTTAATGTGGGCACTGAATGCCTTTGTTATGTGGGCACTATATGGTAGTGTTATTTAGAGACTGATAATTTTATTTGGGCACTGAATGTTAGTGTTATGAGGGCAGTATTTGGTAATATTTAGAGACTGAGGTTAGTTTATTTGCATACTGTTGGGTACAAAATGCCACTGTTATATGGGCACTGTATTATCCTATTATTTAGACACTGTGGCATAATTATTCAGGGACAGAATAGCAATGTTATGTGTTAATTATGCAATAGTATTATTTGAACACCATGACTTCAGATTTATTTGGGAATTATGTTTTGTGAACACTACATAGTAATATTATTTGGACACTGAATAGCAGTTTTATTTGGGTACTGAAAGAAAGTCTTGCATGGGCATTATATATACTAATGTATTATGGGAACTATTTGGCACTTTATTTGGACACTGACTGGCATTGTGGCATTGTAATGTGGGCAATATGTGGTAGTATTTGGACGCTGTAGCAGTTTTATTTAGACGCTGAAAGACAATATTACGTAAACACTATTATTTGGACAATGTATGGCAGTTTTATTTAAGCAAAAGCAGGGTTGAGTGGATGATATATTCCACTGTTATGTGGGCACTATACGATACTAATTAGATCCTGAATACAGGTATTATTTGAACACTGAATCGTGACATTATTTTATAATAACAATTTTTCAACGGAAAGTAGGGGCTACTTCTTTCATTGCCAAAGGTCCTATATTCTATAAAACAAGCCATGTGCACAAGTAAAAGTCAAAATCATAACTCCCCGGTCTTCATTTTTTACTGCCTCCACTCGGCAATACTACTTCTATATGGCGTTCACATAGCTACTCTAAATAAAGCTTCTAGTACTCCATTAGAGCCATCCCAAAACACAAGGGCCAGCATAAAGAGTGCAGGTTTGCGGGATAAGCGATCCTGTTCCTTTATTAATAAATATGGCAGCAAGAGATGAATAATGAGTTAAAATCGCAATGAAAAATCCATTTTATTACCTCGGAGTCGTATCTCTCCAGCCGCACTTGGCCATCCATATATATTTTCTTATTGGTGGTAAAGGCTCCAGCACTCGGAGGCTACACGGCTGGATGAGCGAGATTGCAAAGAGATACAGGCCACAAAGAGGCAATAAAAGAAGAGAAATCAAGAAGTAAAGAGAATTTATCAGAAGCCATTTGTCTTTATGGTGTTTTATTTTCTTCTGGGATTTTCGCCCTTTTGAACTGTAATCTAAGAATTACGGCATCCGCAGGATAGCGATCTTCCAGGGGACGCCTCGTTCTACAAAGTGCATCCAGAGGCGCTGGTTCAAGTGCATTAAGGGAGCAAATGACAAGGTGCCCGGTGCTGAAACCCAAGATCTTTAGAAAAAAATACACTTTTCCTTTCTATCTGATCTTCTAAAAATCCTTCAGAAAGACAAAGGAAATAACTTACTGGTGAAGACTTTTAAGCACCTTATCAGTACCAGCCGCTGTCATTTAGACGAGCCTTACAACATATACCGTATTTTTTGCACTATGGGCTGCACCTTATTATAAGATACACCCAAGGATTATACATATGTAAATGGGAAAAACATATTCCTACTAATTAAAACTTCCCTAACGATGTAAAGAAATGGAAGGGTCAAACCATTAATTTTAATGCACTGGGCTAGAATGTGGCGGTAGTAGATCTATTCTTTGCATGTATCTGCAGCATGCGTAGTATACACACACAGCTCTGCTACATATGTACATGATATACACACACAGACAAAATTGTTGGTTCCCTCCTGTTAATGTATGAAAGACTCACAATGGTCACTGAAATAACTTGAAACTGACAAAAGTAATATTAAGTTTAAATTTACTGAATATCAACAGATAAAAATCGGACGTTACTTTTGAATTGTGGTTCAACAGAAAAAAAAACTAATCAAAATGGCCTAGACCAAAATGATGGCACCCTAATCCGGACCCAAACTCAGACCCCATTCACTTGAATGGGGGGTCCCAACATCCAGTATTTGCCATGATGTGATGTGCATGACAGCGAGGCAACCATTGCTTCTGATCGGCGGTGAAATCATCCCCACAGGTCAGAAAGCCGCTGTTCCCACGCTGTCTAAAGAAAGCATGAGCACTCAGCTGTGATTGGAGGTTTAAAGTTTACCTCCGGTCACTGGTGTCAGCTGATGGGACTACTGATCCCATCATCCGACACCTGCTGCCGCTAATAACAGTGAGAGCAGGAGCGGCTGATGGGAGTATTCATCAGCTGCTCCTGCGCTGTAAATAAATGATTAAAAAAAAAAAAGTCATGGGTTCCCCTGTATTTTTGATAACCAGCCAGGCAAAACTCACAGCTGGGGGCTGCAACCCTTAGCTGTCAGCTTCACCAAGGCTGATTATCAAGAATAGATGGGTAACCCATGCCCTATTTTTTAATTATTTAAATAAATATTTTAAAAAAACTACATGGGGTCACACCCATTTTTGGCAACCAGCCTTGCTAAAGCAGACAGCTGGTGGTTGGTATTCTCAGGCTGGTAAGGGGCCATGGATATTGTCCCCGGCAGCATAAAAATAGCAGCCCGCAGCTGCTCAGAAAAAGGCAACTATTAGATGCGCCAATTCTGGCGCTTTGCCCGGATCTTCCCACTTGCCCTGTATATTTGTGAGGTTGATGTCACCTTTATATTGTCCGGTGACATCAAGCCAATAGCTTAGTAATGGAGAGGCGTCTATAAGATACCTATTCATTACCAATCCTAAAGTTATATGGTAAATAAAGACACAGCTAGAATAAAGTCCTTTATTAGAAATAAAACAAAACACACTTAATTTTTATTTAAAAATAACAAACACAGTTATACTCACCTAATGCCTAAGGCTACGTCCACACAGTCAGTAACCAGCAGCGCTTTGAACGCAGCACATGTCCGCTGCGTCCAAAGTTCTGACAGCTTTTGAATGCAGGTGATTCCACATGTGTTCACTGAACCGTGCGGAATCACCACATCCTATACATTGCACTGGTGATATTTACCTTGCGGAGACTCGCGTGTCCACAAGATAAATAGACATGCTGCTTTCTGGAAAGACGTTCTGCATGTCCGTCTCTGCAGGGAAGCCGGAGGCAACCGTGCACGCATAGTGGGCATGGAATTTCTTGAAATCCCATCCACTATGCTGTAACATCTGGCCAAAGTGGGTTGGACGCTGCGGATGTATGCAGCGTCCAGCCTGCAGCATTTACTGACCGTGGGAACATACCCTAATTCTACCAAAGCCCTCGTTCTCCTGTAATAAAGCTAAAATAAAAAAAACAACAATACCATACCTGTCTGTCATTCTATCGCATGCCGTAATACATGTCTGGGGGATAAACAGTATTATACCTGGACAATGTCAAGATGCGACCGACCAGGCTGAGAACCACTGGTGACTGAACTGCTGGAAGCACAGCCTCAGTGACCGGTGGTGATATCATCGAGGTTACCTCCAGTCACAGAGGATGCTGTTGTGAATGGTTTTAGAAATGAATTCTGAGCAGAAGCTCCCTCTGGTGGTTACAAACAGTACTGAACCGTTCAATGAGGATTGGCAATCAGGAATCACAGACTGGTCTTATTTAAGGGAGATTCCCTCCCATCATGGTTGCCGGTGATCAATTGTTCTTGTCTCAACGTTGTTTCCTGGTTCACTTGGAAGCTTGCTGAGTCTTGCCTCTTCTCCTGCTCTCAGATAAGATATTTTCTGTTTTTTGTTTTTGTGCTTACCATTTGCATATTTCTCTGCATTTCTGTGAAGTTAGCCAGGTCCCCCTCCCCGGGGGGCTTGGGCTCCTCTCAGTTCCTCTGGAGCCACTGTTATTTGTTCATTTGCCTTTTCCAGTTTTTTCTGTGGCTGCGGCTTAGTTTTGTTACACCAGAGAAGTAATTTAGGTGGTAGAGGACGTGTGATCTCAGGTGTTTTTGCAATTAGTAGCGTTGGCTTTTTTTAGGGTTTTTTTTGGATTGCAGTAAGTATCCTTCCTATCCTTTTTCTGTCTAGGCAGATTGGGCCCCAATGTTTGCTCATACTATTTTCTGTCTGTGTCTGTATTACCTCTTGTCTAACCGCCATTACATGTTTGGGGGCTTCCTATGTTCTTTGGGGATCTGCTTCGGGGCAGATAGCTTTCCTCTTTCTATCTTTAGGTGTAGTTAACCTCTCAGGCTGTAACGAGGCGTCTAGGACCAACGTAGGAACGCTCCACGGCTGCCTTTAGTTGTGGTTAGTCAGGTTACTGCAATCCAGTAGATTCCAACCTCTCTGGTGTATTGCCGTTTTTGCCTGCTCTCCTCAGCTACCAAAACATAACAGGATACGTTCCTAGCCAGGCTTAACTGCCATGACCTCAGTGAGATCCCTGCTAGCACTGTGAGTTTTTCTCACCAAGGTCATGGCAGTTCAGCCTGGCTGGGAAAACAGTCTCAGTGACCAGAGATGACCTCGATGATGTCACCACCGGTCACTGAGGCTGTGCGGTTCCCACGCTGTCAGATAGCAGTGTGTCAGTCAGGAGTTATGACCGTTAATGCCAGTCACAGGTGTCAGCAATTAAGAGTACTACTGATGAGTGCATACTCTCATCATCCTACACCTGCTCTCGCTGATGGCAGCGAGAGCAGGTGAGGCTGATGAGAATATTCATCAACCGGCGCCAGTGGAATAAATAAAATTAAAAATGGCATGAGTTCCCCTCTATTTTTAATATCCAGCGCAGGTAAAGCTGACAGCTGTGGGCTGCAACCCCAGCTGTTAGCTTTATATTGGCTGGTTATCAAAAAAAAAAAGGGATCCCCACGCTGTATTTTTTAATTATTTAAATAAGCAATTTTAAAAAATAGCATGGGGTCCCCACCATTTTTGACAACAAGCCAAACTAAAGCAGACACCTAAGGGCTGGTATTGTCAGACGGTAAAGAGGCTATGGATATTGGCCCTTCCAACCTAAAAATTGCATATTCATAGTAGCCTCAGAAATGGCGCATCTATCAGATGTGCCAATTATGGCATTTTGCCAGGCTCTTCCCATTTGCCCTGGTGTGGTGGCAAGTGGGGTAATAGTTTTCTGAACAGCTAATTTACATATTAAGAAAAATTTGGATTTTCTCTGGAATAAGACATCAGATCGCTGATATCAAGGTATAATTTTATTCAAATTTCCATGACCTGCATGCCCATATAGAAGACTTAGGAGGCTAGATCCTATTGATAGATACCCTTTCATTCAAACCATCTTGGATTACATGCAACATTTTGATTGCGATTTAACTTTACAATGTTTACTATTTGGGTTACATAACAATGCTAGTCTGCCTCCTACAAAGCTGCATATACAACATAAATTGCAACCATCAATGTATTTACCTCTGATGTTGTCCTAATGTAGCATGAATAAAAAATCCTATAGGAAAAGAAGGGGAATTGGGAATAACTGAGGATGGGTCAATGTTGTGCCATGAACCAGGTGGAGGGCATTATCATCTAAGGTGCATGCCCTTGGTAAATGATCTGCATGTACAACAGCCATTAATAGCAGTTATCAGATGTGTAAGCAGAAAAGCAAACTCCTATCTGTGGTTGAATGTAATTTCCTAAATTTCGCTGTTTACCAGCTGGAGGGAATTGTCACAGGGGAAACTGAATTCCAGTTTATCCTGCAGCCAAGATAAGTAAGAAAATTATCTACCGGTGATAGGCTTAATTATATAATGCTATTAATTAAAGGTAAACAAGCAAAAATAAAAACTGATAGCAGGTTGTTAACAAACGCCCGCAGTGTTCTAGTGAACTTTATCCAAAAATTTCATCCTAAAGAGAACAAAATCCAAAGTGTTCAGTTATATTTATTTTATTGACCAAAATTAAAGCCCAAAAATGGCAAAAAAAAAAAGAAAAATAGCAAGAGAAATTTAATTCTTAACCCAAAACTATTCCAAATGTTTGGTTAATCAAAACATGCTATTAAATTTTTTTTTAATATGTAAGAAAAAAAAAAAAAAAAAATCGCAAAATAGACACTATTGTAAATTATTAATTCTAAGAATAAATGATTACATTTTTTTTCATGTATTATACTGAAATGCTAAAAACATCCAAATAAATGGTTTCCTTTTTAATCAAGTGATATAGTTTAGATTTAGTTTTTTTATTTTTATAAAAATTTGTATGTTCTCTTTTATTTCATTAGCGTTATAGGTCTCAACTTTATTTTACTTAATTTTCTGACATTTTGTCTTTTTTTTCTCTTTTTGTTATTGCTGTTATCTTTTTTTTTGTAATGCCATTTTCTTTTATTACCGCTTTGTCTTTAAAAAATTTCTATTGCATAGATAAACATATGTATCCTCAAAAGAAAAAAAACTAAATCCACAACTCATAGGGCCCAATTCATCATTTGTGTTTTATTAGTCACTTTACTGTCTAGTGTTTGCAGATGTTTTTTTGCAGCATATTCTTCAAAATGGTGCATGTGGTTCATGAGTCTGGCCTAAAATATAGAATGCTTTTTATTTTTGTCTTTAACCGATTTTTTCAACTTATTAGCAGCAAAAGTTGCAAATCCTTTAAAAAGTCTCAAAAAGCGTAAAACTTGAAAAACGCCTCCAGAAACCTTACTCCATAGTGGGAATGGAGTGAAATGCCCCAAGATCAATTTGACATTTGGTTAAAGATGCATTTCTTGAATCTGTCATAACATCTGGTTAACTAAAGCTGTTGAGGAAAAATTTTTAAAAAAGGCTTAAAAGAGAAAGACAACTTTTAAAGTGGCGCGAAACATATAAAGCAGACCTGGGCAAAGTGCGTAGACAGCCGAGGGGCTGAAAACAGTGGCCCATGGGCCGCACGGTGCCCTCCCGCTCACTGTCTCCGCTGTCTATATCCATGCTGATTGCATTGGTGGAGGAGGAGCCTTCAGCCACTTCCTCCACCAATCAGCGTATGAAACAGCTGACATGATGACATAATTTCATCGTGTCAGCTGTGTACTGTGGAGAGTCAGCGCACCAGAGACAGCGAGACCGGAACAGCAGCAGAGCGCCGGGGAACGGGACCGAGGTGAAAATGTGGTGTTCTTTTTTTTTTCTTTATTTATAGTTATTAATGTATATGGGATGTTTGGCTGCACACGGGGAGGCTATGGGGTCTTACTGTGGACATGGGGAGGCTATTGGGGTCTTACTGTGGACATGGGCAGGCTATGGAGGTCTTACTGTGAACATGGGGAGGCTATGGGGGTTTTACTGTGGACACAGGGAAGGCTATGGGGGACTTACTGTGGACATGGGGAGGCTATGGGGGTTTTACTGTGGACATGGGAAGGCTATAGGTGTCTTACTGTGAACATGGGGAGGCTATGGGGGTTTTACTGTGGACATGGGGAGGCTATGGGGGTCTTACTGTGGACATGAGAAGACTATAGGTGTCTTACTGTGAACATGGGGAGGCTATGGGGGTTTTACTGTGGACATGGGGAGGCTATGGGGGTCTTACTGTGGACATGAGAAGACTATAGGTGTCTTACTGTGAACATGGGGAGGCTATGGGGGTTTTACTGTGGACATGGGGAGGCTATGGGGGTCTTACTGTGGACATGGGGAGACTATGTGGGTCTCATCATGGACATGGGGAAACTGGGGATCTCATTATGGACATGTGGAGGTTGGGGGCTTATCATGGACATGGGGAGGTTCTTGGGCTCTCAAGCTTGCCATGGGGAGGCTATGTGGCCATCATATGCTTGAAATGGGGAGGCTGTGTGAGCCTCATATGCTGGACATGGGGAGGCTGTGTGGCCATCATATGCTGGACATGGGGAGGCTGTGTGGGCCTCATATGCTGACATGGGGAGGCTGAGTGGGCTTCATATGCTGGACATGAGGAGGCTTTGTGGGCCTCATATGGTGGACATGGGGAGGCTGTGTGGGACTCATATGGTGGACATCGGGTGGCTGTGTGGGGTTAATATGCTGGACATGGGGAGGCTGTGTGGGCCTCATATGCTGGACATCGGGGGGCTGTGTGGGCCTCATATGCTGGACATCAGGGGGCTGTGTGGCGCTCATTTGCTGGACATCAGTGGGCTGTGTGAGGCTCATATGCTGGACATTGGGGGCTGTGTTGGTCTCATATGCTGGACATTGGGAGGCTGTTTGGGGCTGATATACGGTGGACACTGGGGGGCTGTGTTGGGATCATATGCTGGACATCGAGGGGCTGTGTTGGACACTATGCTGGTTATCGGGGAGCTGTGTGGGGCTCATATGCTGGATATTGGGGGGCTGTGTGGTGCTCATATGCTGGACATCGGGAGGCTGTGTGGACCTCATATGCTGGACATGAGGAGTATGTGTTGGCCTCATGTGCTGGATATCGGGAGGCTGTGTGGGCCTCATATGCTGGACATCGGGGGCTGTGTGAGGCTCATATGCTGGACATTGGGGGCTGTGTGGGTCTCATATGCTGGGCATCGGGGGACTGTCTGAGTCTCATATGCTGGACTTTGCGGGCTGTGTGGGCTCACATGCTGGACTTCATGAGGCTGTGTGGGCCTCATATGCTGGACATCAAGAGGCTGTGTAGGGCTCATATGCTGGACATCAGGGGGCTGTGTGGGGCTCATATGCTGGACATTGGGAGGCTGTTTGGGGCTGATATACGGTGGACACTGGGGGGCTGTGTTGGGATCATATGCTGGACATCGAGGGGCTGTGTTGGGCAATATGCTGGTTATCGGGGAGCTGTGTGGGTCTCATCATGGACATGGGGAAACTGGGGATCTCATTATGGACATGTGGAGGTTGGGGGCTTATCATGGACATGGGGAGGTTCTTGGGCTCTCAAGCTTGCCATGGGGAGGCTATGTGGCCATCATATGCTTGAAATGGGGAGGCTGTGTGGGCCTCATATGCTGGACATGGGGAGGCTGTGTGGCCATCATATGCTGGACATGGGGAGGCTGTGTGGGCCTCATATGCTGACATGGGGAGGCTGAGTGGGCTTCATATGCTGGACATGAGGAGGCTTTGTGGGCCTCATATGGTGGACATGGGGAGGCTGTGTGGGACTCATATGGTGGACATCGGGTGGCTGTGTGGGGTTAATATGCTGGACATGGGAGGCTGTGTGGGCCTCATATGCTGGACATCGGGGGGCTGTGTGGGCCTCATATGCTGGACATCAGGGGGCTGTGTGGGGCTCATTTGCTGGACATCAGGGGGCTGTGTGAGGCTCATATGCTGGACATTGGGGGCTGTGTTGGTCTCATATGCTGGACATTGGGAGGCTGTTTGGGGCTGATATACGGTGGACACTGGGGGGCTGTGTTGGGATCATATGCTGGACATCGAGGGGCTGTGTTGGACACTATGCTGGTTATCGGGGAGCTGTGTGGGGCTCATATGCTGGATATTGGGGGGCTGTGTGGTGCTCATATGCTGGACATCGGGAGGCTGTGTGGACCTCATATGCTGGACATGAGGAGTATGTGTTGGCCTCATGTGCTGGACATGGGGAGGCTGTGTGGGCCTCATATGCTGGACATCGGGGGGCGTGTGTGGGCTCATATGCTGGACATCAGGGGGCTGTGTGAGGCTCATATGCTGGACATTGGGGGCTGTGTGGGTCTCATATGCTGGACATTGGGAGGCTGTTTGGGGCTGATATACGGTGGATACTGGGGGGCTGTGTTGGGATCATATGCTGGACATCGAGGGGCTGCATTGGGCAATATGCTGGTTATCGGGGAGCTGTGTGGGGCTCACATGCTGGACATCAGGGGGCTGTGTGGGCCTCATATGCTGGACATCGGGAGGCTGTGTGGGCCTCATATGCTGGACATCAAGAGGCTGTGTGGGGCTCATATGCTGGACATCGGGGGGCTGTGTCAGGCTCATATGCTGGACATTGGGGGCTGTGTGGGTCTCATATGCTGGACATCGGGGGGCTGTGTGAATCTCATATGCTGGACTTTGCGGGCTGTGTGGGCTCACATGCTGGACTTCGTGAGGCTGTGTGGGCCTCATATGCTGGACATCAAGAGGCTGTGTAGGGCTCATATGGTGGACATCAGGGGGCTGTGCGAGGCTCATATGCTGGACATTTCGGGCTGTGTGGGTCTCAATGCTGGACATCGGGGGGCTGTGTGGATCAAGCTGGACATCGGGAGGCTGTGTGGGCTGATATACGGTGGACACTGGGGGGCTGTGTGGAGATCATATGCTGGACATCGGGGGGCTGTGTGGGGGCACTATGCTGGTTATCGGGGAGCTGTGTGGGGCTCAAATGCTGGATATTGGGGGGCTGTGTGGTGCTCATATGCTGGACTTTGCGGGCTGTGTGGGCTCACATGCTGGACATCGGGGCTTTGTGGGGCTCATATGCTGGCAATTGGGAAGCTGCACATGATATACAGTATAGAAGGGGCTGTATTCAGGTTCAAACCGTATATAGGGGAATGTCAGCATACTTAATTCTGCTCAATATTGAGTGATTTACATTAATATTGATTATAATTATTATATTACAAATTATATGTTGATATTAATATTGAGCTTAATTCATTTCAGCCTACTGGTTCGGCCTCCACAATAGTCACGGTCTCTCATGTGGCCCCTCTGGAAAATTAATTGCCCATCCCTGATATAGAGAATAAGGCGCAGACAGTGTAGACTCTAAAAAGGAGAAAATTACTATAGAAAAGTGGAGAAAAAAAGATGATGAATCGCAGACTTAGTATAGATAATGGGCCACATTCATCAAGACCAGCATTGTTCACGCCGATCTTGAGAGGTTGGGCTGGAGTCAGAAGCTCCTGATTCATGAAGAGGTATATGTCTCTCCATGAATCCGGACGTGGTGTACGCTGCACCTTGCTACAAATCTTAGTCTACATCTTGCTGGAGTAAGATTTGTGGAGTAGTGATTTCCGCCGCTCATTTTAATTTGATGAGCGGCGGTCACCACTCCCTCCATCCCACCGCATCTCCACCTACTTTGTCAGAGCTGGATGAATATAGAGTGAGAACGCAAAAAGCCCCATAATTTTTGCACAGTCTCTAGTTGTGCTAAAATTTTGTAAATTCAATAAAATCCCAGCACTCACATTTCTATTAACTCGTCTATAATCCAGCAAACCATTAAGACGCGTTTCAGTCCATGACAAACTTTCATCAACAATAATGAAACCGTAACACATCATTAATACAAAGGCAAAAAAAAATTACATCATAATCATATGCAAGTATAATTGCACCAAACTTAAGTGACTTGTCATAGCTTTTTTTGGCCAGAATACTGGTGTAAAACCTTTGATGAATCATTCAGGCCTTATATGTCCTGACCTTACCATTGACCCTTTTAAATAAGATTCATCTATTCAAGAACAATGGGAAAAAATACCATTTAAGATAAAATATAGACTTTATTATGAAGAGCTTCATTTAACAATTATTACATTAAATCCAGAGATTACATATTTCACACAGGAAAACGTATTATAAAAAAAAAGTAGCAAACGGTATTCAAACAGCTAAAAGAAAATTAAGAAAATTACAGGAATTCTGCACGCAAAGAATTCATTACTTCTACCTTTAGTGAGTTTCTATACTGCATCCTTCAAAGTATTTTTTTCTCCCAGAATAGATAGTTATCCCCCATGCACAGGATAAGTGATAGTTGCTTAATTGTTGGCAACCCATTGCTGAGTCCTCATTGATCCCTAGAATCAGTCCCATAGACTTTGAATGGAGCAGAACTACACATGCTCAACCAAGAATGATCAGGGCTCAAATTTTTCCTGTTTTCATGTTCGTGGTGGCTCCCCATCAATCCAAACTATTCATTGGAAAGATAATAAATGTTTTCTTGTTGGAATGCTTCTTTAATTTTTAATCTTGACAAAACAAATATATTTTTTAAGTGCACTCAATGTCAGTCGGCCTTGTAGAAAGCAGTATAAAAAAAACCCCATCATGAATAAACAGTTGTACTCCAAGCACATACAATACTTATTATAAAACACTTTCACATTCACCATCTTTATGGAAGTAAATGTTAGTGTTCTTGTATTTCTTTAGTGCCCCATATTCAATATGCCCTTTACACAAGCCTAGTTTCCCCCACCCAAGATGTCACCATTCCCTGCATTTATTGGCATAGCATAGTATTGGGGTTGGCAGTTAATATAATGTGTCCGCTATAGAAACACAATTTATTTTTCAAAACTCATGATAAATACGATGAACTTTTCAATAAATACAAGAAACATGCAGAGATTTACAATGAGCCCATATGCAGGAGCCAGCGTGATCACACATTCAGATCTCAGCATTAATGTAATGAGGAAATATGGTTATTTGTATTCACCGCAGCTAATATCTTTGTTTGGTGCATGGCTGGAATGTAGACAGCAGAAAGCTCATAGTAATACAGAAAAGAGGCTATCATCAAACAGTTGCTGCCAGTTTTCGGATATAAAAATACTGAACATTTTTATGACTTTTCAGAAACGTTTTACAACTTTTAACGACATTTTAATGACTGGTCAGCAATTTATTTGAAAAGTGGATGGAGCTCCACTAAAACAGGTAGGGTCAAGTGTGTCCTTTCAGATTCATCAATTTGTACTCCAGTCATTGCTTTTTGTGTTTGTATTTTTTAAAAAATGTGAGCCGTGATTTTTTGTTTTTAAATAGCAATATTGCAATTTTCATACTGGCCACTGGAGAATTTTATATTCATACTTCCTGTCCTTTCAGGAAGACATTTCAGCATTCTTAGCAGAGGCAGTATTACAATAACAGGTAATATCTCTATACACATCTGATAACATATGATTAATCGGCCAATCATAATGTGTGGTATCACAACTGATCCTGCTCCCCCTTCCTGCACAGTAACCTTTGCACATGCTCATTAGATACTTCATTACTAAAAGATAGGGCTGGAGGCTGACCATTATGGCTATGTACATGTGTTGTTTCCTGAAACAAAAGAAAGCATGAGCCCCAGTGGCCGGTGTGAAAATTGTTAAATTTCTATTACACAATACTCATTCAACATATGAGATTTCACTATGCAACTTTGAAATATTTCCTGTACCATCATTGTGATGAATAACTTTCATAAAAGGGTAACCCAGTACACTTAATACTGTTTCTGACTGAGATAAATATATTATGTCAGTCAGATTTGAGCATACTTTGAAGGAAACCAGTCATCTCATTTCATTTCCTCATTCAAAACTGGTGCTACTGACTCTCCCTACATTAACAACTTTTCTCTTGCCACCCCACAGGCCAGCATATCATCTAAATAGAACTTTGTACATCATTGGGGCTGTAATTGAGCACTGAGTGGCCCAGGGTGCATTTCAGGATCATGCTCAGCATCCTATGTGAGACCACTAATACTGCCCCTTTGCTTTTGATTGCTACATCAGTAGCACAGCTGTTATGTTTAGGTAGCTGAGGAGAAAAAGCAAAAACGGCAATACACCAGAGAGGCTGGAACCTATTGGATTGCAGTAACCTGAACTAACCACACAACTAGAGGTAGCAGTGGAGCGTTCCTACGTTGATCCTAGACGCCTCGTCACAGCCTGAGAGATAACTACACCTAAAGGCAGAAAGATGAATGCTATCTGCCCCTGAGCAGAATCCCCAAAGAAATAGGAAGCCCCTGAACATGTAATGGCGGTTAGACAAGAAGAAGCACGGACACAGACAGAAAATAGAATGAGCAAACGCTGGGGCCCAATCTGTCTAGAAAGAAAAGTACAGGAAAGAATTCTGACTGCAATCCAACAAAAAACCCTAAAAAATACCAACTCTTCTGATCACACCATCTCCACAACCTAAATCAGATCTCTGGTGTAACAAAACTAAGCCGCAGCCACTGAAAAAACAGGAAAAAGCAAATGAACAAATAACAGTGGCTACAGATAAACTGAGAGGAGCACAGGCCCCAGGAGGGGACCCGGCTGACATCCACAAAAGTGCAGAAAATTAGGCAAAAAGCAAGCACAGAAAGAAAAGCAGAAAATATCTTATCTGAAACCAGCAGATACATGCAAGACTCCAGCAGACTTCCAAATGAACCAGGAACCACAATTGAGACAAGAACAATTGATCACCGGCGACCATCATGGGAGGGAACCTCCCTTATATCAGTCCAGTCCGTGATCCCAGATTGCCATTCCTCGCTGTAAGGTTCAGTACTGTCTGCAAACACCAGAGGGAGCCTCTGCTCAGAAACCATCTCCAGCACATTCATAACACACAGCCTTACAGATCTAGCACTAGCGCATGCACAGAAGTCAAGTGATCCCAGTGAGCAGAAGTCAAGTGACCGAAGAGAAAGTTGCACATGCGCTGGTCTTTTGAACAGCAGAACAGGCAATAGATAAGGCTATGAGGATAATGTAGGAGACATCATCCACAGCAATCAAAAGCAGAAGCACTACGTTAGCAGGATCACAACTCAGAGCTTATTAGCATACAGCCCAGTGATCTTGAAAATACTTTTCCTTTAAGCCCAATTCTTAACCTGATCAATATGTATGTATCACAATATCCACTTTATATAATGTGGTTTATGGTCTATTCTAGGGCAGCATTGGTATAGCCACACTGTGGGCATCATAACGGCCATTCATCTACAAAC
This sequence comes from Oophaga sylvatica, assembly GCA_033576555.1. Taxonomy (NCBI): domain Eukaryota; kingdom Metazoa; phylum Chordata; class Amphibia; order Anura; family Dendrobatidae; genus Oophaga; species Oophaga sylvatica. The sequence goes on from JARQOD010000003.1 coordinate 98,011,730, forward strand.
CAAGTCTATGATCGCCAGAAGAAGAGACTTGGACAGAACTTGGTAAAAGTCCCCTCCAGTCCTGATAGTAGCTTCATTGTGTAGGACATGATACCCTAGCCCTGATACTATTGAGTATTGTCAGTGAGACACTCTTATATCCAGGTACGCATTTTGAAACTCCTTCATGAAAGACGAAATCCACCCAAACAACTCTTGTGAATCTTGGTCTTCTGCTTCTCCAAACTTTTGCTGAAAGACAACGAAAAAACAAAAGGTGGTAATCATAAACAATGTGGGCAGCGCATCATGGTTGATACCAGAGCCAACCTACAGAAGGCAGAACTTGCAATAATCCTGGAGGATGTCCAATTTGTGTACTTGTGTGTGTGCTTTTTATGGCATTTTCCACCTATAGGAAGCTGTGATGACTTCCTACCTCAAGTCTTGCAGTTTTTTGAGCATTTTGTGTTTTGCTGTATATATGCTGCAATATATATTAACTGTAATATATACTAACTTTACTATTATTAATGTTAAAAAAAATAAGTATCGTGGTGATCAGCTTCAGCTCCTGAAATCAAACAAAACAGCAGCAGAGGAGGTTGTTTTTGGCTGCTCATTTTCTAAGCGGCGCCCACTTCAGGAGAAATGTAGTATTCCATGAAGTATAGGTCACGTAATAAGTGAACAGACCTGCTCATTTTCCCTGCAGTGACCACTACTGGAGAAATGTGGTATTACTTGAATGATAGGCCAAGTAACACACTGACAGACCTGCTCATTTTCCTGCAGTGGCCATTACTGGAGAAATGTGGTATTACATGAATGATAGGCCAAGTAAGGCTACTTTCACACTTGCATTTTATCGCGCAGCGCATCGTGCACTATCGGACGCATGCGCAATGTTCCCCTATCTTTAACATGGTGGGCACAGGGTCTAGCGCTTGCATGCGTTCATCAGTGTTTGGCGTGCGCTGCACATTTTCCAGGTGTGCGTCCATACGTGCTAGACGCTACATGTTGCATTTTTTTCCGCCCAACCGCTTTAAAAAAACGCGTGCACACGTGTGTGCATGCTATGTGCAAAAAATAACATTGCAGTCTATGGGTGCGCTGGCGTGCGCATGGCTTTGCGCTCGTCAGCGCTTTTGCGCGCACGTGATTTTGGAGTAAATAATGTCTAAACACTTGTTTAAACCACCCTCTACACAAGCAACATTGTTTGTGAGGAGTGTAGATAAAAATTTGATAGAGACAGAGATGATAGAGACAGAGATGATAGAGACAGAGATGATAGAGACAGATGATAGAGACAGAGATGATAGAGACAGAGATGATAGAGACAGATGATAGAGACAGAGATGATAGAGACAGATGATACAGACAGAGATGATAGAGACAGATGATACAGACAGAGATGATAGAGACAGATGATAGATGATAGAGACAGATGATAGAGACAGAGATGATAGAGACAGATGATAGAGACAGATGATATAGACAGAGATGATAGAGACAGAGATGATAGAGATGATAGAGACAGATGATAGAGACAGAGATGATAGAGACATAGATGATAGAGACACAGATGATAGAGACAGAGATGATAGAGACAGAGATGATAGAGACAGATGATAGAGACAGATGATAGAGATGATAGAGACAGATGATAGAGACAGAGAAGATAGAGACACAGATGATAGAGACAGAGCTAATAGAGACAGAGATGATAGAGACAGATGATAGATGATATAGACAGAGATGATAGAGACAGATGATAGAGACAGATGATAGAGACAGAGATGATAGAGACAGAGATGATAGAGACAGAGATGATAGAGACAGATGATAGAGATGATAGAGACAGAGATGATAGAGACAGAGATGATAGAGAAAGAGATGATAGAGACAGAGATGATAGAGACAGAGATGATAGAGACAGATGATAGAGACACAGATGATAGAGACAGAGATGATAGAGACAGAGATGATAGAGACAGATGATAGATGATAGAGACAGATGATAGAGACAGATGATAGAGACACAGATGATAGAGACAGATGATAGAGACAGAGATGATAGAGACAGAGATGATAGAGACACAGATGATAGGGACAGAGATGATAGAGACAGAGATGATAGAGACAGAGATGATAGAGACAGATGATAGAGACAGATGATAGAGACACAGATGATAGAGACAGAGATGATAGAGACAGATGATAGAGACAGAGATGATAGAGACAGATGATAGAGACAGATGATAGAGACAGAGATGATAGAGACAGATGATAGAGATGATAGAGACAGATGATAGAGACAGAGATGATAGAGACAGAGATGATAGAGACACAGATGATAGAGACACAGATGATAGAGACAGAGATGATAGAGATGATAGTTGTCTTGACCCGCACCACAATTGTGGTTTACCAGAGCAATGGGGTACTCAGAGCCGAGCCCATGGAAGTCTATGGGGTTGTCACAGGTAGCGCTGGCTCGGTCTGTGGCCCTGGCGGTCAGGCGTATGTTGGGGGGTATATTTACAGGGGATAGGTATATATACAGTTCGTGACGCCACCTGTAGTTCTCTGATCACTAAGACCAGCGCTGCTGTAGATCTCTGAGGGGATGGTGAGGCAGCTAGATGTCGGGTCCCCTACAGGTGGGACTCTTCCCTCAGGTCGATAGTTATGGTGGGGTTGTGCAGGGATGCAATCAAATAACTCAGTCTCACACATAGAAGCTTCTTTCCATACCTTTTACTTCAAGTTGTTCAGGCAGGTCCCAGGGAGGCTGTTCGGGGTGGATGAATGCACGTAGCGGTAACAGTTGAGCAGGTTACAGGCCTCCTTCTCTTTCCAAATGATGAGTGAGTCCAAGCTTGCCTGTAGCTAAGTTAACTCTATAGTTTTCAGCTTTTCCCACTAGCTGTACTGCCCGGCCGGTTTTGTGATAGAGCCTTATAAGTGGTGAACTAAGTACTTTCTTTTGCCGCGCGCCGGACTCAGAAGTCTTGTTTTCCTGACTCGGTTACGTACTGGCACTCTAAGGGCGGCTTTCTACAACCTAAGGTCCAGTAAGACTCTGGCTTTTCTATCACTATGCCTGGAGCTATAGTGACGCTTCGGTCCCCAGTGACCAGTGACAATGTGCAGGATAATCCGATCCTTAAGGCACTTCTGAATCCTTCCCACTATGCCCTTCGCCCTGCTTCTGCTTTCAATGTAGCACTGAAGCGTGAAGATAGAAAGTCAGTTTTCTTCCTTGGTCTCACTGAGTAACTCTCAATTTCCTCAAAGTTCAGACTGAGTAAAAGGTAACTCTGACTAGACTCGGGATGATAACTAGTCATCCGTTACTAGACTCCACTTCGTTGAATTGGCAGGAACTAATCTTCTGCTCACCCAGAGCTCTGACAGGAATCCTCACTGTCTAAGAAGAACTAGCCCTGACTGCTCTGTACGATGACAGGAAGCTAGACTGACTCTCTCCTGTGCTACACGTCACTCCCCTATACACCCCTGTGGGTGTGTCTGAAGTGTAAGTGAGTGTCAAGCTTTAACTGTTACCTTACTGTGCATTCTCCAGATCCTGTGTGCCTTACATACCAGGGCTACACAATAGAGTCAGATGATAGAGACAGAGATGATAGAGACAGATAATACAGACAGAGATGATAGAGACAGATGATACAGACAGAGCTGATAGAGACAGATGATAGATGATAGAGACAGATGATAGAGACAGAGATGATAGAGACAGATGATATAGACAGATGATAGAGACAGAGATGATAGAGACAGATGATAGAGACAGAGATGATAGAGACACAGATGATAGAGACAGAGATGATAGAGACAGAGATGATAGAGACAGAGATAATAGAGACAGATGATAGAGACAGAGATGATAGAGACAGAGATGATAGAGACAGAGATGATAGAGACAGATGGTAGAGACAGAGATGATAGAGACAGATGATACAGACAGATGATAGAGACAGATGATACAGACAGAGATGATAGAGACAGATGATAGATGATAGAGACAGATGATAGAGACAGAGATGATAGAGACAGATGATAGAGACAGATGATATAGACAGAGATGATAGAGACATAGATGATAGAGACAGATGATAGAGATGATAGAGACAGATGATAGAGACAGAGATGATAGAGACACAGATGATAGAGACAGAGATGATAGAGACAGAGATGATAGAGACAGATGATAGAGATGATAGAGACAGATGATAGAGACAGAGAAGATAGATGACACAGATGATAGAGACAGAGATGATAGAGACAGAGATGATAGAGACAGATGATAGATGATAGAGACAGATTGATAGAGTAGAGATGATAGAGACAGATGATAGAGACAGAGATGATAGAGACAGAGATGATAGAGACAGATGATAGAGACAGATGATAGAGACAGAGATGATAGAGACACAGATGATAGAGACAGAGATGATAGAGACAGATGATAGAGACAGATGATAGAGACACAGATGATAGAGACAGATGATAGAGACAGAGTTGATAGCGACAGATGATAGAGACAGAGATGATAGAGACAGATGATAGAGATGATAGAGACAGATGATAGAGACAGAGATGATAGAGACACAGATGATAGAGACACAGATGATAGAGACAGAGATGATAGAGATGACAGAGTCAGATGATAGAGACAGAGATGATAGAGATGATAGAGATAGATGATAGAGACAGAGGTGATAGAGATGATAGAGACAGAGTTGATAGAAATGTGACACGTAGACAACCCATGCGCTGAAAAAACGCAAACGCATGCAAAAACGCTTGAAATCGCATACAAGCACTGCGTTTTTTGGTCATAATGCGCACGCTGATCCGACTAAATATTGCAGCATTTATAAGTGTTTGCATGCGTTTTTTTAATGCGTTTCATGTGCGCACGATGCGCTGCGCAAAAAAACGCAAGTGTGAAAGTAGCCTAACACACTGACAGACCTGCTCATTTTCCCTGCAGTGGCCACTACTGGAGAAATCTGGCATTACATGAAGAATATGCCAAGAAACACATGGACAGACATTGCTCATTTTCTCAGTAGTTGCCACTACTGGAGAAATGTGGTATTAAATAAAGTGTAGACAGTATAACATGGACAGGCCTGTTCATTTTCTCGGCAACAGCTGCTACTTCAATAAGGTTAATTTTTTTTTTTTTTTAGAATTTTTTTTAACCCTTTTGCTACTGGTAAAGAATGGTAAAGAGCCTCTGCAGAGGAGGAAGATGACAACGCTGGGTGATAAGATGGTGCTTGTGCCCATGGGTCAGTCCCTCCTCTGCTATATGTCTACCATCTCTACCAGTCCTGCAAGCTTTTTTTCCAGCTGCCACCTTCACTATCTATAGACATCTGTAGATGAGGCCAATGGGAGATCTCTGGCCCCAATCCTGCTTTGCTTGTGTAATATGCTGCTCTCCTGCGATCCTCTGCTGTTTCCATGTAAACCAGATAATATGGAAGAAAACATTGGATGATTCCTAGCTCTATACACACAGGCATAAAAGCAATAAATAGGGGTCGTGATGTAGAAAGATGCGCAGAGTCAGCTGCGTAGCGGAAACGCTCGCAATAAATGCAAGCAGATCAGTGGATTCATACACTTGATGCATAAGTAAAGAGTTATGTGATTTAAAACAATACAAAAGGGAAAAATAAGTTTTTCATATTTTTCTTTTCTTAAAAGAAGAAACATTTATATATTAATCTGTAGATGTGGGGAGTATTTTATGCCTGTTGACCCAATTGAAAAAAAAAAATAAATACATTGCAATGGGGATGACATGACAGGGTTTAAAGAAAATAGAACATATGTTAAAAATTGGTTTCAAGCGACAGATATTTGAAATTGACATGTAATTGTTGTTCTGGCTGTGGCATATTGTATTCTAGGCATACCCATGCATTACATGAACAGATATGTATGCTCATAGCCTCTTTAGGTCAGAAGAAGACAGGAACTCTACTGGAAGTAGCAATTCCAAAAGTCTGTATCAACCCTTTAATGACCCTTGCCACATGACTTTGGATAAAAAAGCCAAACCAGACACTCCATTTGCAGACATGTTTTTCGGGCTGTTTGCTCCTCATCAGTGCAAAACAGAAGGTGATATGCCATTAATTGGAGTCTAAGGTGGGCCACTATGAAAAGTACCAAGCTGGTGTTAGGAGACTAATAGGCCATGCAATGCAATGCTCCACTGGAAAATTAAATATGCAAATATCCTCTTCAGAGAGGAAGAGAACTTGAACACTAGAGCCATGTTTTGGATGGGCAGCACACTAATTTCAGTTGGTATAATACTTCATTTATACTTTAGAAAATAATCAACCCCGTGGTTCCCTCCATAGATTACAGCTGGTCAATAAGTGATGTGACACCCTGTGATCAATTTGTGCTTAATCTATAGTGAGGAAGCATGGAAGGTAAGGTGTATGGAAGCATTCATGACAGCCTGCCCACAAGAGAGGTAGTCAGATGGAGATTTGCCATCTTTGACTTTGCAGTTTCATCACAATTGGAGAACCTAAGGTTATTGGGGTTTGTTTGGGATGGAGTAGATTTCCTTAAAAAAAAAAAAAAAAAAAAACAGCACCACATATGAATATTTCTCCAGGATTGAACATTTCTATAATAACCTCACATTAGTGATGAGTGAGTATACTCGTTGCTCGGGTTTCCCCGAACACGCTCGGGTGGTCTCCGAGTATTTGGAAGTGCTCGGAGATTTAGTTTCTGTTGCCGTAGCTGCATGATTTGCGGCTTTTTGACAGCCTGAATACATGTGGGAATTCCCTAACAAACAGGCATTCCTCATATGTATTCAGCCTGTCCAGCAGCCATAAATCATGCAGCTGTGGCAACAGAAACTAAATCTCCGAGCACTTCCAAATACCGGGAGACCACCCGAGCGTGCTTGGGGAAAGCCCAAGCAACGAGCATACTCTCTCATCACTACCTCCCATATATTCTACTCTATGTGATACTTACCAAAA
>JARQOD010000003.1:98018869-98081664 GCA_033576555.1 Oophaga sylvatica
ACTTACCAAAACCTCGGAGTATAGCTTCTTCATTTCAGCCGCTTTCTTGGTGAGGTCGGTGTGCTGGAGCTGTAAACTTCTATTGTTTCCTAGGATGAATAATATGAGATTGATGAAAAGATCATAATTCAGCATAACTTCATAGCAATTAGTGCATTATTTTTAAAGGGCATTTCCAGTGTCATTGGATGTCTCATCTCCACCACATGATCTTTCATGACCTTTCAAACTCACATGAACCTAAGTTATGATCAGTCTAAGCGCCAGTCATATTGGAGGTGCCCTTTCAGATCTTTAGCTGAGCAAGCCCTCATATCTGTCTCTGTATTATCTGGAAAAGAGAAGAGGACAGGCTAAAGAACTGAGACTGACAGCCGCCTTCTCTGTCTGTCCATCAGCTATAATAGGCAAGGGGCTGACTTAGCTAATAAACAGAGCTATTCAGCCTGCCTCATTCTCTGTCTCTGCCTTAGCTCTAATTTAGAAGGGACTAGGCTTGACTAATGAACTGGGCACCCTTCCTTGTCTCTTCATCAGGCAAAGGGGGTGACTTAGAAAATGGGGCTGGCTGTATGGCTTAGTTCATTAGGTAAGCCAAGCTCCTTCTCCATCATGGAAAATGTAGAGACAAAGAATAGGGTTGGCTGTATGGCTTAGTGCATTAGCTAAGCCAAAGAATGGCCAAGCCATGCTGTCACGATCCACACTTGAATCTGAGGCAGAGCTCTCTCTGCATGTTGTAACCGTGTTCCTGTCTGGCCAGCAGGCGGTTAATCTCAGTCTTTGTCCCCGGTGGCCGCTGGTGGAATTGCATGCCTGATTACTTGTTGCCCCCTGTGCCGCAGGTGGAATTGCATGCCTGATTACTTGTTGCCCCCGGGGGCCGCTGGTGGAATGGCATACTTGTTAGGATTAGGTGTGCCCCCTCCCACTTCCTTTATAAGGTCACCTGACTTGTCAGCTGATGTTGGTAATATTGCTTCCCTTGAAACCAATCAAGCCGGAGCCAGGAGCTGCTGAGAGCAGTGGTACTTCAGTTGCTTCCCTCATCTGGTGTCTTACTCTGCTGTGGGAGCATAGCAGCAGAGAGAGCTAAGTGTTCACTGTTCAAGTTGACTTAACCCTTAGGTGTCTATCTTTCCTTTGGTTGTTTTGTGTTATTCACATTATTCCCTGTCTCACCCTGGGGAGGGCGTTGGTGGGTTTAGCTCAGGGCTAAACAGGAGACAGGGACAGGTCGGGGACTTGGGCCTCGCTACCATTAAGCGTACCTCCAAGTTCAGGAGAGACAGGTCCTCCCTTAACTTTAGGGGCAGTTCATGGGCCCAGGTTCCTTGTCCCCTGCATTTTCTACTACTGCCCCCGTGACACATGCCCCTTATCCGTCACAGATCATGCCGAAACAGAGAAGGGTGCTGTATGACTTAGTTCATTAGCTAAGCTGTCCCCCTTTGCCATTATGGCTGATGCAGAGACAGAGAATGGGACTGCCTGTTTGACTTAGTTCATTAGCTGTCTGTGCATGATCTGTAATGAAGAAGGGGCTGAGCTTAGCTAATGAATTGAGCCATACAGGCAGCCCCATTTTCTGTCTCTGCATCAGCCATAATGGCAAAGGGGGATGACTTAGCTAATGAACTAAGTCACATAGCCCCCTTTTCTGTCCCGGCATGATCTGTGATAGAGAAGGGGCATGGCTTAGCTAATAAACTCACCAGAGAGCCCCCTTCTCTGTCTCTGCATCAGCTGTAATGGCAAAGTAGACTAGCTTATGGAATGAAGTGAGTTAGTCAGCCATCCCACCACTAGTCGCATGCTACCAGAGTATGAGCGGACGCCCTGTTGCTGCGTCTGATGTGGAATTGAATTACGCTAATTTGGGATATATTAGTAATCGGAAATAATTAGAATTTTAAAACCATTGAAACAACTGTTTCCTCATAAACAGGGAGGAAATGGTGGAGGAGGTAAGAGTGACTGGGACTCTAGGAGGTAGTGACCATGCTATTTTAGAATTTTGGATAACAAGAGGAGGAAGACCTGTGAAGACTCAGACGTCAAGGTTAGATTTCAGAAAGGCAGATTTTAAGGAACTCAGAAAGAGAATTGGAGGGATCCAATGGCTGGATATCCTTAAGGACAAAAATGTCCAGGAAGGATGGAAAATCTTGAAAAATGAGATTCTCAAAGCACAATCGTTAACAATTCAGAAAAGAGGGAAGAATGGGAAGCATTTAAGGAAACCAGGATGGATGAACATAGAACTTAAACACATGCTAAAAAGGAAGAAAGAAATGTTTATCAAATGGAAAGAGGGAGGCATATCTAAAGAAGAATATAATGCCGTCTGCAGAACCTGCAGGGCACAAATCAGATTATCTAAAGCTGACAATGAATTAAGGCTTGCAAGTGACGTCAAAAGCAACAAAAAAGGATTTTGGGGATACGTCAAAAGTAAAAGAAAAGTCAAAGATGCTATAGGATTTTTACAGGATGAAAATGATGAAATGGTAAGTCAGGATGTTGAGAAGGCTGAACTTTTAAATTCCTATTTTGCATCTGTTTTCTCTCAGAAAGGAAATGTAACATCAACTGATCTTCACTGTCCTATTAAAGGAATAGAAGAATCCAGGATATCTATAAACAGAAAGACAGTGATGAAACACTTAGCTAACATAAATGAATTCAAGTCTCCAGGTCCAGATGAATTACACCCCAGGGTACTGAAGGAGATAGCAGAAGAAATTCTTGAACCACTGTCCAGAATCTTTGAAAATTCTTGGAGAACAGGAGAAGTCCCAGAAGACTGGAGAAGAGCAAATGTTGTTCCTATCTTCAAAAAGGGGAAGAAGGTGGACCCAGGGAACTACAGGCCGGTGAGTCTGACTTCTATACCAGGAAAGATCTTTGAACAAATTATTAAAGAACATGTATGCAAGTACCTGGATAAGAATGAAGTGATTAAACAGAGTCAGCATGGGTTTGTAACTAATAAGTCATGTCAGACTAACTTAATTTCCTTCTATGACAGAATCACTGACTGGGTGGATCAGGGAAATGCTGTAGATATAGTATATCTTGACTTCAGCAAAGCATTTGACAAAGTATCTCACACAATCCTTATTGAAAAAATGACTAAGTATGGAATGGACAAGGCAACTGTTAGGTGGATTCATAACTGGCTTAGTGATCGGACCCAAAGAGTGGTTGTAAATGGCTGCACATCCAGTTGGAAGAATGTCTCAAGTGGGGTACCACAAGGCTCTGTTTTGGGCCCTGTATTGTTCAACATCTTTATCAATGATTTAGATGAAGGAATTGAGGGTAAACTGATCAAATTTGCTGATGACACAAAGCTAGGAGGGGTAGCTAATACTAGAGAAGAGAGAGAGAGGATTCAAAAAGATATACATAAACTGGAGCAGTGGGCAGCAACTAACAGAATGGATTTTAACAGGGAAAAATGCAAAGTACTACATCTGGGCAATAAAAATGAAAAAAGCATATACAAAATGGGAGGAATAGGGCTAAGTAACAGCACATGTGAAAAAGACTTGGGTATACTAATTGATCACAGACTTAACATGAGTCAACAGTGTGATGCAGCAGCAAAAAAGGCAAATGCAATTCTAGGATGTATCAACAGAAGCATACAGTCTAGATCACGTGAGGTCATTATTGCCCTCTACTCCTCTTTGGTCAGACCTCATCTGGAATACTGTGTCCAGTTTTGGGCACCACATTTTAAAAAAGACATCAACAAACTGGAGCAAGTTCAGAGAAGAGCCACCAGAATGGTGACCGGTCTGCAAACCATGTCCTATGAGGAACGGTTGCAGGATTTGGGAATGTTTAGCTTGCAAAAAAGAAGACTGAGAGGAGACTTAATAGCTGTCTACAAATATCTCAAGGGCTGTCACATTGTAGAAGGATCATCTTTATTCTCATTTGCACAAGGAAAGACTAGAAGCAATGGGATGAAACTGAATGGGAGGAGACACAGATTAGATATTAGAAAAAACTTTTTGACAGTTAGGGTGATCAATGAGTGGAACAGGCTGCCACAAGAGGTGGTGAGTTGTCCTTCAATGGAAGTCTTCAAACAGAGGCTGGATAGACATCTGTCTGGGATGATTTAGAGAATCCTGCTTTGAGCAGGGGTTGGACCAGAAGGCCCAGGAGGTCCCTTCCAACTCTACCATTCTATGATTCTATGATTCTATGATATGGCTGAATGTCTGTAATATTCTAGGTTCTCTCCTCTCCACCCCATATAAGTCCACATATAATATAGCGCACATCTGATGAAGCAATAACTAGGAAAATTACATACCTTTAGCTGCTTAATAAACAGCTCTTCCTTTGGCGATGGTTTGGGGTGTTTACTCTTGAAAGATTTCCGGTACTGGTCAATACTTTCTAACTGCTTCGCTAAAACTGTCAAGAAATAGATTTTGATTGATGCATAATAACAGCAACAACGGGAAAAACATGACGAAAGGTAGGAATAAGCTTAATAATAATTTAACTTTCAAAAAGTTATGAAAATACGTTACATTGAAAAGATTTTAGCAAATCAAGGGGTTTCCCCATAAATGGAAAGTCAGTGAGACGGCCCAAAATAGCTGAGGGTTTTACTTGTCTTTTTCTCGTAGCCTCATATAATGAATGGAGCAGAGGCTGAGCATGCGCACTCGCTCTGCATTAAAGATAAAGTTTTGTACAAGCCCCATTCTCATTCTCCCAGAGTTTCATTCTTTGGGATCGCTGAGGGTCCGAGCAGTCAGACCTCCAGCAATCAGAAAGTTATTCATCTAATGGATGACTTGTGATTATGAAAAAAAAAAATCCTATAAACATTTTAATCAAATATTTACTAAAAATAAATGTTTTTTTTCTGTTAAAACAGGCATTAAAAAGGTTTTAGGAGTCTGAAAACTCCTAGCCCTTAGCTGCAGATTGTTCTAAAAAAAACAAAAAAAAAACTTTCTATACTCACCCTCTCCAGGTCCAACACTGAGTCACCACTTATGCTCCCTTTGGCTGGTATTGGCGGAAACGCTGATGTCAAGTCTACAGCACTGCAGCCAATCAGTGAGCTCAGTGGCTCTGAGTGGGGCGTTTTGTCAACTCGGGCAGAACTACTGAGGTCAGTGATTGGTTGCAGTCCGTCCCACAGCAAATAACAGACACTGGGAAGAAACTCAGTGCTGGACCTGGGAAGAGTAGATAAAGCACAGTTTGCAGCAAGTGGACAGTTTTTTTTTCCGACACCAGAGAACCCCTTTATAACCCTAATCCTCATCTAGGTTCAGAGCTGTCAAAACCGTCAGCCCTGGGAATTACAAGGCTGCTGGGGAAATGATAAAGGTAGCACCACCCATGTGTCAATCAATCCCAATGGAGGAATATTCTCCGATCACAATCACTAGGGATCCTTTTGGCTCATATTTTGTATCAGCAAGATTACACAAAGTACATAAGTTGGAAAAGGATCAAAGAGGATCTTTGGAAAGGCCATGCTGTTGTTGCAGGATCTAAGCGAGAGCAGTGTAGTGCCTAAATTTTCCTGTGGTGGCACTGCAGGGAAACTGAGCAACATCAGTATACTGCTGATTGGCGGCGATCTTAGCAGCAGGATAATATGTGATCATCATTTCATCTTGGGATCAAAAAGGGATTATTTACCTTACATAGTAGAATTACTTGCCCCTCACCATTGTTTGCAAGCTTTCAAGTTGCCGAAATACAGCAAATGAGAAAATCAGTGAGTAGCGGCCTTAACATTTTTGCATTTCTCACATTTGAACAACCTGGAGAAGCTCCTTAGGAGTAATTATATTATAGTTGACTGTTGTCTGTTTAGCAAACAGGCCTTAGAGTGACGAGTCGTCCGGCTCAGTAACAGCGGAGTGCATCGATTACGACTAAACAGCGAGGAATCAATAGAAGTCTTTTTATGCCTGCAGTGTGCGCTCTGCTCTACGAGACGGAGACTGAGGAATAACAATGAATCCGAGCTCTCACAGCTTCACCAGTTACTTACGGGGCTCTATAAAGCCCATCCATCTGTAGAACGCTACCTCTTCCCCTCCTGATTAATGACTATAAGAAATTCCAGCGTAATTAGATGTAATGAGACCCATCATGTGCGCCTTGGATCCCAGGGGTTGTACATTTCATTAATGACTTGTGTCCCTGTTACCTGATCTGCCGATAACACTGTAGCTGTACATATTAGCTCAGGAACAGGACTACTCTAAGCAATGAAATATTCTAGTATCAGAACCGGACACTGGAGCCCACACAATAAGCTCAGGAGGCTGACACTTTTTATTTTTTTTCCAGCTCCCACAGCTTTGCCGTGTAGATCAGGACGGAGTCAGCAAGCCATCTCTAAATCATTAACGGACTACGAGATCACACACAAATAGACTGACATCTCTTGTGGGATGCTGCTTAAATCTCAGTCTATATGGATCTAAGATGGGGTCAGCATAGTAATCTCATTATCATTTGAGGGTTTGATCGACAGAGTCAGCATAGTATAATTTGAGGGTATGGTCAGTATAGTCATTCACAAGGATTTTCTGCTGGCTGACGACTGTCAAAGCAACCCATCAGCTCTGTGCATCGGGGCCAGCTCGTGGCACTTAAATGCAACAGTCAGCAATTGACAGCCGCATGTAAGAAGTTAAGGGAAAAGTTGTTGGGTTTTTGTTGCGTTTTTTCTGTGCAGTTTTGTCATAAAACCTGAAGGATTTCCTACTTCCCAAAAATGAATGAGATTCCTGAACACTAATGCACCTATTGCTTGTTTTTTTCCTTGCAAATTTGCAGCAGATTTAAATCTATAGCACGCCAATTCTGCTAGAGGTTTTGATTGATTGAATTTTGAGCATTCAGATTTCGCCTATACTAATGAGTGGGGCTAAATCTGCAAGGCAAAAATGCACATATTTTACGCTGCGTTTTTCCTGCAGGATTAGCCACAAAATTTTCTGGTGCAAATCTTGAACGTGTGCAGAGGGCCAAAAATTGCATCCAATACATAATATAATAAACGATGATCATCCATTATGATGCGTTTTAGGATATTTCAGTCCCCATTCAAATGAATAAATCTTGTACTGTACTATTCTAAATTCTATACAAAAGCAAAAATAGTTACTGGACATGTGAACTAAGCCTTAGGAAACCTATAATATTGTCATTAGTGGGGGGTCTGCAGCGTTGTCTCATGATCATTATCGGGTGGGGGATATAATGATTGATGTATGTTCTGTTGTAGACAAAATGCAGATAATTTCCGAATGTCTCTCTCCTTACTCATTCTGGTTTCTGTCTAAATAGCTGTATTACGTTTCTTCCTAGATATTAGTCTATTAATATTTTCTTCAGCATTAACTACTATCCATTGCAGGTACCATAAAGCACACAAACCCTGCTACACTGCACACTTTTCACAGTAATCTCTCAATATATTTTTTGGTTCTTACTGTATTTTTCCTCTAACAATGTATTTTTTTCATTAGAAAATGTATAATAATTTTTCTTAATAGGCTACAAAGTCATAACATTCTTGCATGAACAGATTTATTATCTTTATCAAGCCTAGATCAATATTAAAAAAAACAGCAAAAAAAGGAAAAGCAAAAATAAATATAACACAAGACAAAAATATAAAATTATCTTGGCCTAAACTGAAGCTTAAACTGACATTTTTATCTATTGAATTATCATAATATAAATAGATGTATAATCTGAGATAGATAGATAGATAGATAGATAGATAGATAGATAGATAGATAGATAGATAGATAGATAGATAGTGAAATAAGTATGGATCACATCACCAATTTTCTAAGTAAATATATTTCTATAGATGCTATTGACATGAAATTATCACCAGATGTTGGTAACAACTCATCCAATCCACGCAGGCAAAGAAATCAAACCATAGATGTTCATAAATTAAGTTATGTGTAATAATAAAAAATGACACAGGAAAAAAGTATTGAACACATGAAGAAAGAGAGGTGCAAAAAGCCATGCAAAGCCATGACACCAGCTGAGATCTATCAGTAATTAGAAAGCAATCCAGATACTTAGTGAAATATAATATCAGCTGGTTCAACTGAGGGTCTATAAAAAGGTGTCTCATTACTAAGGTGCCACAAAAGAAACATCCCATGATGGGCAAAACCAGTGAGCTGTCTCAATACCTTTGCATCCTTATTGTTGCAAAACATACTGATGGCATTGGTTACAGAAGAATGTGAACCACTATAGGTTCCAGTGAGCACTGTGCTTCCACAATCCGGACGTGGAAACAACATAATTTCACCATAAACTGGCCATGACCAGGTGCTTTCAGCAAGATTTCAGAGAGATGAGTGAAATGAAGATCAGAAGAGTTGTCCAAGAGCTAAGGACCACCTGTGGAGTGTTACTGAATGACCTGGAATCAGTAGGTACAATTGCTTCAAAGAAAACTATAACTGCCATGGCCTGTATGCATGTTCATCACGCAAGACTCCATTGCTGAACAACAAGCATGTTTATCATGTTTAAAGTTTGCTAAACAACATTTAAAAAACGTATGATATAGTGGGAGAATATAGTCTGGTCAGATGAGACCAAATTGAACTCTTTGAAAGCTGTAATGCACACCATTGGAGGCCAAAACGCAATGCATATCAACCCAAAAACACTATATAAACAGTGAAGTTGTTTTTCAGCATACGGCACTGACAAACGTCATATGATTGAAGGAAGGATGAATGGACAAATGTACCGAGACATTCTTGATAAAAAATCTGTTGCCATCTACAACAACGATGAAGATGAAATGAGAGTTGACATTTCAGCAAGACAATGATCCCAAACATACAGCCAAGAAAATTGTCAATTGGTTTCAGAGAAATAAAATACAGCTGCCAGAATGTCCCAGCCAAATCACCTGACCTGAATTCAGGAACTAAACCTCAGAGTTTATAGAAGGAGCACACGGGACATTCAGGATTTGTAGTGTATTTGTGTGTAAGAATGAGCCAAAATCACACTTGAGAAATGCCTGCAACTAGTTTCTCCATACAGGAGGCGCCTTCAATCTGTCATCACCAACAAAGGCTTTTGTTTGAAGTATTAGATACATTTCAGTAAGGGTATTCAATACTTTTTCCTTGCGTCATTTCTCATTATTACACATAACTTAATTGATGGACATCTATGGTTTGATTTCTTTAGCTTTGTGGAGAGGATGGTTTATTACCGACATCTAGTGAGAATTTCATTTCATAGCACTATTAGAAATATATTTAGATAGAAAATTGGTGACGTGTTCAATATTTAGTTCACCTGTTGTAGATAGATAGATAATAGATAGATATTAACACAAAATGTTAATAATGTGGGAAAATAACACATTTAATAAAAGTTAAAAACGCTTCCCACAAGGTCTATGGTAAGACAGGACTAAAAATATCCTTTATGTAATCAGGTCATCTAAATCTCATGGATAAATAATGTGCTCCATCCCCCGAGCGCGACATGATCTCTTCCTTCTACTCCATCTCTCTGGATTTTTATAAGATTAAGACAAAGTCCAATGGGAATTGACAGGATCTTAAAAGTGTTTCTATTTTGGTTCTCACGGCAAGTATAGTGGCCGCGTTGTTACTGTATTATGGGATGACGTGCTCAGGATCAAGTGTGGCATATTCTTTTTTTGTCAATGGTTGATATGACTAATAATGGTGACACAGTGTGGGGATCATTAAGCCCTAGTGCATATGTGAAGTTTGTCTGTACTGTAATGTAAGTGACTCACAGCATGCCCAAAATTCACAACTATATTGTAATATTCCTTAAAAGCACTTTGTATTGATCTCAGATCCATCTACTTTTTTGTTGAAAGGGTTAAATGAAAAATGGGGATGAGGTCTGACCATTGAAACCTTCTAGTTATCCCTAAATAGGGGGCTCTGAAAACTAAGAAGCAAGCTCTGCAGAACCCAATCCTGAAAAGAGAACAGGTGCACATGCTCTACCTCTGCTCCATTCATTCCCGCATTACCTGTCACGCGGTCTTATGATATGTGTACGATGTCAGTAAACTATTCTTAAAAGAACAACACTCTATACAAAATATAGATTAGCAACATCAGCATGTAAATATAGAATAGACTTACCTGACACGATATCCGTTGAACTCAGGGTTAATCTTGAGGACTTGATACACTGTCACAGGAAAGAGGAGGACCGGGGGTCTAACCTGACCCTAAACTGGGGTCCTAACTAATCCCTCACCTTGGAGGTACTGATAATGGTTCAGAGGTCCAAGTCTCCAGCCTAACCCTGTCTCCTATCAGTCCCTGAACCCTGTAATCAGTCCTAAGAAGGATTCTGATTACCACCAAAGGGATATGGGCTGATCTCTGCTAAATACACAGATTAGACATATAAGACAGACTGGAGAAAACACAGACTTGCATACACACTCAAACACAGAAGGAACATAAATGATCTGGGATATTAAACTCTAAGCAAGGTGAGCTTAAAACAACTAAGGAGCTCTTTAACTTAAGTCTATACAGATACAATCCTATCTGTGGTCTGCATGAAGAATTTCACTGGCAACACCCAAAACAGACAACCAGAGATTTAAAGGAAACCAATCAACAAATAATTAATTGCAGCCGGGAGAAACTGCACCCAGTCCCAGAACTGAGCACAGACAGAATTAACTCCCTAACTGCCAAACACAAAGAAACAGCAACTCAGCTGTGAGAAGTCAGAATGTGCAACCGCGACGATCTTCGTGGCGATGCACACATGACAGTACCCCCCCTTCTACGAGGGGCCTCCGGACCCTCAGGGCCAGGTTTGCCCGGGTGAGTTCTGTGGAAGGTCCGCACCAAACGATCTGCGTTAATGTCAGACGCAGGAACCCACGTCCTCTCCTCTGGACCATACCCCTTCCAATGCACCAAGTACTGAAGGGACCGGCGATTCAGACGTGAGTCAATGATCTTTGACACTTGAAACTCCAAGTTACCATTGACCACCACTGGAGGAGGAGGTAGAGGTGATGGTATGACTGGTGCCACGTACCTCTTAAGTAATGACTTGTGGAACACATTGTGGATTTTAAACGTAGGAGGGAGGTCCAGACGAAATGCCACAGGATTAATTATGGAACTGATCCTGTACGGCCCGATGAATCTGGGGCCCAGCTTCCAGGAGGGAACTTTAAGTTTTATATTCCTGGTAGACAACCATACCAGATCGTTCACATTAAGATCTGGACCAGAAACTCTCCTCCTATCAGCCATACGTTTATAACGGTTCCCCATAGCACTCAGATTATTCAATACACCTCTCCACACTGAAGCAAGTGACGACGAGAAACGCTCCTCCTCAGGAACCCCAGAAGGGCCCCCCCCATTTAAAGTACAAAACTGGGGATGAAAACCATATGCCCCAAAAAACGGGGACTTACCAGTGGACTCGCTCCGCCTGTTGTTAAGAGCGAACTCTGCCAGAGGCAAGAAAGAAGACCAGTCCTCCTGGTTCTCTGAGACAAAACACCGAAGATAAGTCTCTAGGCTTTGATTCAGACGCTCTGTCTGACCATTGGTCTGCGGATGAAAAGCCGAGGAAAATGACAATTGCATCCCCCGACGTAAACAAAATGCCCTCCAAAACTTGGACACAAACTGAGACCCCCTATCTGACACCACATCAGAAGGCAACCCATGAAGTCTCACAATCTCCCCAATGAACACCTGCGCCAGAGTTTTAGTATTAGGGAGGGCAGGAAGAGCAATGAAATGTGCCATCTTACTGAACCTGTCAACAACCACCAGTATGACAGTCTTCCCTGACGACTGAGGAAGGTCCGTGATGAAGTCCATAGACAAATGAGTCCATGGACGCTCCGGAAGTTTCAAGGGTAAGAGGGTCCCAGACGGACGGGTATGAGGGGTCTTAGAGCGAGCACAAACCCCACAGGACGCGACAAAAGTTAAAACATCTTTATTAACGTTAGGCCACCAAAACCGGCGAGAAAGGAGATCTAAAGTAGCCTTACTCCCTGGATGTCCTGCTAAAGCAGAATTATGATGTGCCTCAATAACCTTTTGTCTCAACTGATTTGGGACAAACAGTCTCCCTGGAGGTCCTGCAGGGGCGTCCCCCTGAACCTCTAATACCTCCTCCTCAAGCTCAGAACATACAGCCGACACTACCACCCCCTCCTGAAGGATAGGAATCGGGTCATCCATTTTCCCGGCCCCTGGGAAACTGCGAGACAAGGCATCCGCCTTAACATTCTTAGATCCAGGGCGATAAGTGACAACAAAATTAAACCTGGTAAAAAACAACGACCATCGAGCTTGTCTGGAATTCAGACGCTTAGCAGATTCCAAATACAGCAGGTTCTTGTGATCAGTAATGACGGTGACCGGGTGGACTGCCCCCTCCAAAAAGTGACGCCATTCTTCAAAAGCCAACTTAATGGCCAAAAGTTCCCTATTGCCGATATCATAATTCCTTTCGGCGGACGACAATTTTTTAGAAAAGAAAGCGCACGGATGCCATTTACCAGGGGACGGACCCTGGGACAATATTGCACCCACCCCTACGTCAGACGCGTCCACCTCCACAACGAACGGCTGTGATGCATCTGGTTGGATGAGAACGGGTGCCGAAGCAAAACATTTTTTCAAAGAGGAAAAAGCTTGGCAAGCTTTGTCCGACCATTTAGAAAAATCCGTCCCTTTTCTTGTCATGTCAGTGAGAGGTTTGACAACAGATGAGAAATTACAAATAAATTTCCGGTAGTAGTTAGCAAACCCCAGAAAACGCTGCAGAGCCTTAAGATCCTCTGGCTGATCCCATTCAAGCACTGCTCTCACCTTTTCAGGGTCCATACAGAAACCGGAGGCTGACACCAAGAAACCCAAAAACTGAAGTTCCTGTACGGCGAATACACACTTTTCCAGTTTGGCGTATAGTTTATTGTCTCGCAAGATCTGCAACACCTGTCTCACATGCTCCTGGTGAGACACAAGATCTGGTGAGTAAATTAAAATGTCATCCAAATATACGACCACAAACAGCCCCACCAGATGACGAAAAATGTCATTAACAAAATGTTGGAATACTGCTGGTGCAGTAGTCAGACCAAAAGGCATGACAAGGTTCTCATAATGTCCCTCCGGCGTGTTAAACGCCGTTTTCCACTCATCCCCCTCTTTTATCCTAATCAGATTATACGCCCCCCTGAGATCCAATTTAGAGAACCATTTGGCGCCAACAATTTGATTGAAGAGATCAGGAATCAGAGGGAGTGGATACGGATCTCGAACAGTAATCCGATTAAGTTCGCGGAAATCCAAGCAAGGGCGTAGGCCTCCATCTTTTTTCTTCACAAAGAAGAACCCCGCGGCCACTGGGGAAGATGAAGGTCTAATATGCCCTTTGGCCAGACTTTCCGAAATATAATCTTTCATAGCCTGCCTCTCAGGACCAGAAAGGTTATATAACCTAGCTTTAGGTAACTTAGCATCAGGAAGTAAATTAATAGAGCAGTCATACACGCGATGAGGAGGCAACTCCTGACACCCCTCCTCAGAGAACACATCCCCAAAGTCCTCCAAAAAAGGAGGCAAAGTACTAGGCACGACCGCACTGATGACTGTGTTCATGCAGTTACTTTTGCAAAACTCACCCCATTGGCTTATCTCTCTGGACTGCCAATTAATCACAGGGTTATGTTTAACCAACCAAGGAAGTCCCAACACAATAGGAGTAGGTAGACCCTCCAACACATAACAAGATAATAGTTCCCTATGTATTGCCCCTACCCGAAGGTCAATGTTATGAACCTCATGAACAAAGCTACCTTGGCCGAGAGGCCTGGCGTCAATGGAGAATATAGGGATCGGTTTGACCAATACACTCAGATAAACAGGCACAAAAAAACAAATATCCAAAAATGAAATAAAAAATCTTTTTGCAAAAATGCATGAAGGTAGTAATAATCATAAGGGTATTTAGTAAACATAATTTTGATCAAAATAATGTACAAGCCATCCCGCCACGTCAAGGCAACCCTCTGTGGGACAGTCCTACTCTAATATTGAAAACCTTTCCACTTGTCAAGTGACTTAAATGTGAACAAGGGCAGAGGGACTGAACCCACCAGTTGAAGCTCTAGCCAGACAGGATGGATTTTCTCAACTCAGAAAACAGGGCGGTCACACCCTTATATGCACGGAATGCACTATGAACTACATAGAAAACTAGATCTGAAGTGAAAAAGTAAGTTAATGTGTATGCAAAATGTAAATGCATATTAACACATGACCATTACACAGAAAAACAGGCACAAAAAAACAAATATCCAAAAATGAAATAAAAAATCTTTTTGCAAAAATGCATGAAGGTAGTAATAATCATAAGGGTATTTAGTAAACATAATTTTGATCAAAATAATGTACAAGCCATCCCGCCACGTCAAGGCAACCCTTTGTGGGACAGTCCTACTCTAATATTGAAAACCTTTCCACTTGTCAAGTGACTTAAATGTGAACAAGGGCAGAGGGACTGAACCCACCAGTTGAAGCTCTGGCCAGACAGGATGGATTTTCTCAACTCAGAAAACAGGGCGGTCACACCCTTATATGCACGGAATGCACTATGAACTACATAGAAAACTAGATCTGAACTGAAAAAGTAAGTTAATGTGTATGCAAAATGTAAATGCATATTAACACATGACCATTACACAGAAAAACAGGCACAAAAAAACAAATATCCAAAAATGAAATAAAAAATCTTTTTGCAAAAATGCATGAAGGTAGTAATAATCATAAGGGTATTTAGTAAACATAATTTTGATCAAAATAATGTACAAGCCATCCCGCCACGTCAAGGCAACCCTCTGTGGGACAGTCCTACTCTAATATTGAAAACCTTTCCACTTGTCAAGTGACTTAAATGTGAACAAGGGCAGAGGGACTGAACCCACCAGTTGAAGCTCTGGCCAGACAGGATGGATTTTCTCAACTCAGAAAACAGGGCGGTCACACCCTTATATGCACGGAATGCACTATGAACTACATAGAAAACTAGATCTGAACTGAAAAAGTAAGTTAATGTGTATGCAAAATGTAAATGCATATTAACACATGACCATTACACAGAAAAACAGGCACAAAAAAACAAATATCCAAAAATGAAATAAAAAATCTTTTTGCAAAAATGCATGAAGGTAGTAATAATCATAAGGGTATTTAGTAAACATAATTTTGATCAAAATAATGTACAAGCCATCCCGCCACGTCAAGGCAACCCTCTGTGGGACAGTCCTACTCTAATATTGAAAACCTTTCCACTTGTCAAGTGACTTAAATGTGAACAAGGGCAGAGGGACTGAACCCACCAGTTGAAGCTCTGGCCAGACAGGATGGATTTTCTCAACTCAGAAAACAGGGCGGTCACACCCTTATATGCACGGAATGCACTATGAACTACATAGAAAACTAGATCTGAACTGAAAAAGTAAGTTAATGTGTATGCAAAATGTAAATGCATATTAACACATGACCATTACACAGAAAAACAGGCACAAAAAAACAAATATCCAAAAATGAAATAAAAAATCTTTTTGCAAAAATGCATGAAGGTAGTAATAATCATAAGGGTATTTAGTAAACATAATTTTGATCAAAATAATGTACAAGCCATCCCGCCACGTCAAGGCAACCCTCTGTGGGACAGTCCTACTCTAATATTGAAAACCTTTCCACTTGTCAAGTGACTTAAATGTGAACAAGGGCAGAGGGACTGAACCCACCAGTTGAAGCTCTGGCCAGACAGGATGGATTTTCTCAACTCAGAAAACAGGGCGGTCACACCCTTATATGCACGGAATGCACTATGAACTACATAGAAAACTAGATCTGAACTGAAAAAGTAAGTTAATGTGTATGCAAAATGTAAATGCATATTAACACATGACCATTACACAGAAAAACAGGCACAAAAAAACAAATATCCAAAAATGAAATAAAAAATCTTTTTGCAAAAATGCATGAAGGTAGTAATAATCATAAGGGTATTTAGTAAACATAATTTTGATCAAAATAATGTACAAGCCATCCCGCCACATCAAGGCAACCCTCTGTGGGACAGTCCTACTCTAATATTGAAAACCTTTCCACTTGTCAAGTGACTTAAATGTGAACAAGGGCAGAGGGACTGAACCCACCAGTTGAAGCTCTGGCCAGACAGGATGGATTTTCTCAACTCAGAAAACAGGGCGGTCACACCCTTATATGCACGGAATGCACTATGAACTACATAGAAAACTAGATCTGAACTGAAAAAGTAAGTTAATGTGTATGCAAAATGTAAATGCATATTAACACATGACCATTACACAGAAAAACAGGCACAAAAAAACAAATATCCAAAAATGAAATAAAAAATCTTTTTGCAAAAATGCATGAAGGTAGTAATAATCATAAGGGTATTTAGTAAACATAATTTTGATCAAAATAATGTACAAGCCATCCCGCCATACACTCAGATGCATACCTTGAGCCTGAGCAAACTGAGCATCAACCAGATTAGCCCCGGAACCACTATCAAGAAGAACAGACAATCTCTCCACTCTCGTACCAACTACCACCTCCACTGGTACAAGGAACTGAGAAGAACTGGCGGATGAAATACATACTCCCAGGTTGTCGTCCACCACACAACCTGGGATTAACAGTTTTCCGGCGACTTTTTGCTCAACAAGGCACGGGATGGACATCCCCCAACAAAATGTCCCTCTTTCCCGCACAAGAAACACCTTCTAGTCCTGCGGCGTACCGCCAATCCCCTCCTACGAAATGATGTCCCTCCCAACTGCATAGGCTCCTCCGAACAGACAAGGGGAACCTCAACATAAGGGACTTTAGTAGTAGGTGGAGTAACAACAGGGGGCGGAGTTACCTCGCACCTCTCCCGGAGCCGTCTATCAGTACGGATAGCTAGGGCCATAGCAGCCTCCAGTGATGGAGGAGAATCATATTGAGCCAAAACGTCCTTTAATTTGTCAGAAAGCCCATGACAAAACTGGCTCCTAAGAGCTGGGTCATTCCACTGAGTATCTGTGGCCCATCTACGGAACTCAGAAGCAAATTCCTCCGCCGGACGATCTCCCTGCTGTATCTTACGTAATTTTGTCTCAGCAAGAGAGACCCGATCTGGGTCATCATATACCAAACCCAGGGCAGTAAAAAATCGATCTACTGACTGTAGAGCCGGGGATCCCGGAGGAAGGGAGAAGGCCCAGGATTGAGGGTCCCCTTGTAGGAGCGAGATAACAATTCCCACTCTCTGCTCTTCACTCCCTGATGATCGAGGCCGAAGCCGAAAATACAATTTACATGCTTCCCTGAAGGTAAAAAATTTGTCTCGCCCACCAGTGAACCTGTCCGGGAGAGCTACTTTAGGTTCAAATCTGGTTTGCTCCGAGGGAGACAAAACTTTGGACTTAATGTCCGTCAGCTCCATGGATAATCCCTGCAACTGCAGAGCCAGCTGGGCTACTGGATCCATGGCAACTGGGAATAATTTTTTGGGCCAGTGAAAATGTCACGCGGTCTTATGATATGTGTACGATGTCAGTAAACTATTCTTAAAAGAACAACACTCTATACAACATATAGATTAGCAACATCAGCATGTAAATATAGAATAGATTTACCTGACACGATATCCGTTGAACTCAGGGTTAATCTTGAGGACTTGATACACTGTCACAGGAAAGAGGAGGACCGGGGGTCTAACCTGACCCTAAACTGGGGTCCTAACTAATCCCTCACCTTGGAGGTACTGATAATGGTTCAGAGGTCCAAGTCTCCAGCCTAACCCTGTCTCCTATCAGTCCCTGAACCCTGTAATCAGTCCTAAGAAGGATTCTGATTACCACCAAAGGGATATGGGCTGATCTCTGCTAAATACACAGATTAGACATATAAGACAGACTGGAGAAAACACAGACTTGCATACACACTCAAACACAGAAGGAACATAAATGATCTGGGATATTAAACTCTAAGCAAGGTGAGCTTAAAACAACTAAGGAGCTCTTTAACTTAAGTCTATACAGATACAATCCTATCTGTGGTCTGCATGAAGAATTTCACTGGCAACACCCAAAACAGACAACCAGAGATTTAAAGGAAACCAATCAACAAATAATTAATTGCAGCCGGGAGAAACTGCACCCAGTCCCAGAACTGAGCACAGACAGAATTAACTCCCTAACTGCCAAACACAAAGAAACAGCAACTCAGCTGTGAGAAGTCAGAATGTGCAACCGCGACGATCTTCGTGGCGATGCACACATGACATTACCAGTTTGGCATCAATGGGAGTCTAAGTGGTCAGACCCCTCAGCGACCAGTAAGTTATTTCCTATGATAACTTCATTTTCAGGGAATAATCCTTAACAAATACTAATAATTCTGGTCTTTCGGTTGGAGTGTAACATTGTTATGGGTTATCTCTCAATTTCATATAGGGTATCACAGTCCTCACCTCCAGGCATTTCCAAGGCCTATTTTACTAAAAGGCCAAATAATTCAGAGTTTAGATATTGGCCAGAGGCAAGATCGCCAAGCTTTGACCAAAGTTCATCAACACTGGTCACAGACCCTTTCACACTAAAGCATTCTGGCCCAAGGACAAGGAAGGTCAGAGGCCCTTGTAGCTCCTGGTGATAGTGCAAACACAGTTACTGTGCCTTCAACATCAGCAGTACATTTCCATCCTATGGGGGTTACTTAGTGATCACATCTGGAAAGTAATAGTATATCCATTTCATGAAATGTTTTTAGTGTATTCATGTTAAGGTTTCATCTAGTTGCCGCTTTAACATTGCCATCTAGTAGTTATTCTCCTTGCGGTGACACCTTGCAACAAGTTTGTTGACATATCATTTTCTTTGTTACATTATTTTGATTTTGGGTGGAAGTAATAATGAATATACCATAAAGGCCACCCAGGCTGTTGCCAAGTTTTTCCCGGAGAGTGGAAGTACTACCAGATTTGGAATGCTACTTTAATGGGTGGAAAGAGCTGAAGCATTAGCAAATAATAGTGCACGGGATCAACCTAAGACTCAGAGAAGGGAAGCTAAGGGAAGTCAACCATCACTGAGGGGTAAGTGTGATGGTGGTGTCATTCTGCTGCAGAAGGTGGCCCATTTTAATGTTTAGCATGGAGCCCCCTTTTCTTTACGTACACCCCTCAGGTTGAGTTGCAGAGCTTTAATTTATCCCTTGACCACCAGAAATTTGACAATTCTTTTTCATGAACAATTGCCAGGAGGAAATCAAAAGCCGCCTGTATTTACATACCATCCACCTCAGCACTCAGACCCTTGACGGAAGCTGGAGAAGAAATGAATACAGAGAGGGGCATTAAATCAATGCACTTTTTACTTGGCCTGAGATTTTATGAATGTGATTGAATAATGTTTTCTGTCTGCTTACCACCAGGAATGGCTTCAAATTCTGTCAACTCCTGAGAAAATTTCGCCAAATCAGGCTCATGTAATGAGATCTGCTCTACAAGGGCATGTAGGAAGGTGAAGCTCTTCTCCTTACTCACCAACTGGGACATCTACAGACAGAATACAGAGATAATATGACAAGCCGGGCAATCAATCCACAAGTAATGCAAGTATTAAAGGAGATTGCCTCCATCAATTATAGAACATTATGACAGGTAGAAACCCTCTGCTAAATCGGATCTATACATCCTCGGAGCCGCTAGCTATCACTTCGAATATTATAAGAAGGATATAAAGTGTCATTGTATACTATATACATATCAAAAGTGAGAAACAGTGTCATCAAACAAGACCGATACACCATAATATGAATATTCAACTGCAATTATAGGAAAGAGTCGAACATAAACAGACCGCCACATTTTCACTTCAATAAAATTACCTATATAGGGCAGTAGTGTTAGTAAACTGGTTCGTATTATATCTGCTAAATCACATTTATATATCAAATATTGTGCTACATGCATACTTTGCACAAAGAAAATATACTAATACTAGGCTACGATATAGTGTGGCTAATACCAAGTTAGTAACATAGAACAAAAGAGGCATATATCCAAAGTGAAGTACAAATCGCCTCAAAAATAGTACAGATGAATAGGTGCCTAGACCATCAAGACATGTCATATATAGCCACTAATGGTGGTGTAAACATGCAAATATGCAAAAGAGTGTATGGGACTACTATTACTGATGTGCATTGTGTCCCAAATGCTGCACTACTGGATGGTCCTAGACCGTCAAAACATATCATATATAGCCCCTGATGATGGAGTAAACATGCAAATGTGCAACGGAATGAATGGGACCACTATTGACTGCTGTGCATTGTGTCCCAGACGCTACAATACTGAATGGTAAGATGCTGAAACCATGTGTATGAATAGGATAGGATAGGATTTACTATCCCATACACTCTTTTGCATATTTGCATGTTTACACCACCATTAGTGGCTATATATGACATGTCTTGATGGTCTAGGCACCTATTCATCTGTACTATTTTTGAGGCGATTTGTACTTCACTTTGGATATATGCCTCTTTTGTTCTATGTTACTAACTTGGTATTAGCCACACTATATCGTAGCCTAGTATTAGTATATTTTCTTTGTGCAAAGTATGCATGTAGCACAATATTTGATATATAAATGTGATTTAGCATATTACTGCCTTTGGGATAGTATTGTACTTACATCCCAATTTTTAAATTTGTCTTTTATATTGTTTCAATAAAGTATTTACTATATATATAGCCAAATGCTTCCAGATCTTTTTTGGATTCACTTGATGCAGGGGAAGTGGTGTTCTCCTAGGCTCAAATCTTTAGGATATTTTGGTTCGTATTATAGTAGTTATGTTCTTATACATAGGGGGCAGTATTATAGTAGTTACGGTATATTCCTGTATATAAGGGGCACTATTATAGTAGTTATATTCTTCTACATAGGGGGCAGTATTATAATATATACATATTCTTATGCACAGGAGACAGTATTACTGTACAGCAGTTATATTCTTGTAGATAGGGGGACAGTATTATAGTAGTTATATTCTTATACATAGGGGGCAGTATTATAGTAGTTATGTTCTTATACATAGGGGGCAGTATTATAGTAGTTACGGTATATTCCTGTATATAAGGGGCACTATTATAGTAGTTATATTCTTCTACATAGGGGGCAGTATTATAATATATACATATTCTTATGCACAGGAGACAGTATTACTGTACAGCAGTTATATTCTTGTAGATAGGGGGACAGTATTATAGTAGTTATAATCTTCTACATTGGAGCAGTATTATAGTAGTTATATTCTTGTACATAGAGGGCAGTATTATTGTAGTTATATTGTATATAGATTGCAGTAATACAATAGTTATATTCTTGTACATAGGGCCAGTATTATAGTAGTTATATTCTTGTACATAGGGAGTAGTATTATAGCAGTTATATTCTTGTACATATTAGGCAGTATTATAGTAGTTATATTCTTGTACATAGGAGCAGTATTACAGTAGTTATATTCTTGTACACAGGAGCAGTATTATAGTAGTTATATTCTTGTACATAGGGAGCAGTATTATAGTAGTTATATTCTTGTACATAGGGGCAGTATTATAGTCATTATATTCTTGTACATGGGGCAGTATTATAGTAGTTATATTCTTGTACATAGGGGCAGTATTATAGTCATTATATTCTTGAACATAGGGAGCAGTATTATAGTATATTCTTGTACTTAGGTTCAGTATTATAGTTGTTATGTTCTTGTACATGGGGGGCAGTATTATAGTAGTTATATTCCTGTACATTGGGAGCAGTTTTATAGTAGTTATATTCTTGTACATCGGGAGCAGTATTATAGTAGTTATATTCTTGTACATAGGGGCAGTATTATAGTAGTTATATTCTTATACATGGGAGCAGTATTATAGTAATTATATTCTTGTACATAGGGAGAAGTATTATAGTAGTTATATTCTTATACATAGGAGCAGTATTATAGTAGTTATATTCTTGTACATAGGGGCAGTATTATAGTAGTTATATTCTTGTACATAGGGAGCAGTATTATGGTAGTTATATTCTTGTACATAGGGCAGTATTATAGTAGTTATATTCTTGTACATAGGGCAGTATTATAGAAGTTTTATTCTAGTCCACAAGGACCGTTTTAAAGCTTGCCACATGTTAATAGACATCTATGTTTATGGTAAAGTCTATGATAAACCAAAACTGATTGCTGATGTTCCTCTTAGGGTATGTGCACATATCTTTTTTCAGCAGGTTCACTCTCGTACTGACAGGAAAAAGTGCCCAGAAAATGCTCAAAAGAATTAACAGACATTTATATGTAAAAATCACTTGTTCACATGTTCTTTCTTTTTAGTATCTTTTAACCGCTTCAGGTTTCCAAAAGCATCAAGCTTTTAAAAGAAGTAAGTCAGCTATTTTCAGGTATTTTCTGCTCTGAAGATGAGCTATTACTTTACAATATAAGTCAATAGGAAAGTTCAAAAGACTCCTGGAAGATGCCTTGGCATCATCCATAAAACGCCAATAAAAATCTTGAAAAATGCTCATAAAAGCTGCCAAAAATGTAAAAAAAGCCCCCAGGAAGGGATAGAAAAACTTTAAAAAAGATGGTTAAGGTAAAAAAAAACCTCCACCATTTCCTGACATGTCTTCCTCTTAAGAAACTTATCTGGTTCGTCTGCCTGAAAAAGACGTTGTGCACATACTCTAACGTGTCCTGATTTTACCTGTCCTGATTTTTTTTTTTTAGGAATGGACCAGAATGAAATATTTGCTAAACGTTAATTTTCCAGTCATCATAATGAAGGACATCGCCTCCCGCTGACTGAAGCCTTGTTGTGAAAATAATTTATGCTTAATTACCTTTTAACAATGCAGCGCTCCCACTCCTGAGATTGTTTGAAGTGTGTTCTTACTATCTTTTCACATTTTTGTTAGATAAGGATATAAGGAACCAGCACTCAGATCACCTCACACATCAAACACAGCTTCAATGCACTGGATATATTTCATAAAAACTTCTAAACCAATATGGTCTCTAAACTAATGTAATGCCTATCAATATTCTGGTATCCAAACATCTGTGTGTAGGAGAACGGAGCATAGGAAACAAAGTGTTGCAAAGCTGTGTGGCCTCCAGACTTGAACAAAACCCTGCAAAACTATTCTCAAGGAGAAGAGTTGCAGAAGGGACAGAATTAGGCAGTGTCCCTAATCAGGTGACTGTTACAAAACCAGGATTTGATATAAAAGGTCAGCCTGCCAAAACGAAAGGAAATTTTGTGCCAAGAGATGTGACAGCTCCAGCAGCCGAGAAGGTAGGCCTCAGCCGCAGTTACGAGCTAGGCCAGATCCGAGAGGACGACGGTCAAGCACCAAAGACCAGAGCTATGCCGGTCAAGGTCCAGACTGTTCTCGACAACAGTCAAGCACCAAAGACCTGATTGACACTGGTCAAGGTTCCTGACCTAAAATACCGTATATACTCGTGTATAAGCTGAGATTTTCAGCACCTTTTTTGTGCTGAAAATGCCCCCTTGGCTTATACACGAGTCATAGGGCAGAAACCAGCGGGGGAGGGGATGCGGCAGCAGGAGCCGGTGGCTGGGACATCATACTCACCCTCCCCGTGCCATCGCTCAACGTCCCTGCAATCCTGCGTTCTCCCCGGCTTCCTGCAGCTCTCCAGCGCTGAGCGGTGACGTAATACCCGCTCATTAAGGTCATGTAATATGGAGGCGACGCCACTCCCATGGGCGTGGCCTCCATATTCATGGCCTTAATGAGCGGTATTACGTCACCGCTCAGCGCTGGAGAGCTGCAGGAAGCCGGGGAGAACGCAGGATTGGCGGCCGGGACGTTCAGCAATGGCACGGGGAGGGTGAGTATGATGGAGGAGGATGGGGGGAGCATGGAGGAGGACAAGGAGCACGGAGCAGGACGGGGGGAGGACAGAGAGCACGGAGCAGAACGGGGGAGGACGGAGAGCACGGAGCAGAACGGGGGAGGACGGAGAGCACGGAGCAGGACGGGGGAGGACGGAGAGCACGGAGCAGAACGGGGGGAGGACGGAGAGCACGGAGCAGAACGGGGGAGGACGGAGCAGAACGGGGGGAGGACGGAGAGCACGGAGCAGGACGGAGAGCACGGAGTAGGACGGGGGTGGGCACAGAGGAGAATGGGGGAGTGCAGAGCTGGATGGGGAGCACGGAGCAGGATGGGGAGGATGGAAATCACGGAGCAGGACAGCATAATGGAGCAGGAGGAGGGGAGCACAGAGGAGAATGGGGGCGCACAGAGCTGGATGGGGGAGCACAGAGCAGGACGGCAACTTATACACCCGGCTTATACGCGAGTCAATAAGTTTTCCAAGTTTTTTGTGGCAAAATTAGGGGGGTCGGCTTATACACGGGTCGGCTTATACATGAGTATTGTGACAGTGTCACTGGTTTTATATGTGAGGGGAGGTATGTGTCACACAGGATGCTCTCTGTGTGAACTAAGACCTACTTTATTTATCTGCCAGCATGTTATATGTTAAAAGGGTGTGGCTGAGCAATGTATAAAAGCTCAGTCCTGTTTTTTTTTCTCTGGTGTGGTCTGGAGAGGAAAGTCTCCAGACAGGAGAGTGGAAGCTGCAGAGCTTTCCACAAGGACTTTAGTAGTGCAGTTTATGCTACCGAGAGCGGGTGGAACCCACTCATCTATGGACTGAGTTATTGTTTTTTTTTTTTAATGTTTTTCCCATTTCACCCAGAGGGGTCATGTTTACTTTTCCTGCGAAACCTGCATGAGTTTATGGCTGATAATAAACCAGCAGAAAGAAAAACCCAGAGAACGTGTGTCCTGAGTCTGCCTTCAGGAGAGCCGAGCGAGTCGTCTTGCCACAGTTGGTGTGAGAGTGCTGCAGTATTCCAGGAACACGTGTACCTGCCACAAAGACCG
Organism: Oophaga sylvatica; assembly: GCA_033576555.1. Lineage (NCBI taxonomy): Eukaryota > Metazoa > Chordata > Amphibia > Anura > Dendrobatidae > Oophaga > Oophaga sylvatica. The sequence continues at coordinate 98,043,996 of JARQOD010000003.1, forward strand.
GTGGATGTCCTGGGTGAAGGCTGCCAGCCAGCTAGAGAAGTCCGGCAGCATGGAGGAGCTCGTTAAGCACCTGGTCCAGGCCCAGCAGAGCATACAGCAGCAACACCTACAGAGCCAGCAGAGCATGCAGCAGCAGCACCAGGAGACGACCAAACTGTTGCTTCAACAGATCCAGTTGCAGCACAAGTCGCAGCAGCAGCACCAGAAGGAGGCGCAACAACAGATACAGCTTTTGGCGGACGCCATCCAAAGCAGGGCGGTCACCCCAACCCCAGGGCCGACTGATGATTCTCACGTCAGGAAGGCGGTAAGGCGGGCCATGCAGAAGATGACCCCTGGGGATGATGTAGAAGCATTTCTGACTGTTTTTGAGAGGGTGGCTGATCGGGAGAGACTTCCACCAGCACAGTGGGCAGAGGTTCTGGCGCCATATTTATCGGGTGAACCCCAAAAAGCGTATTTTGACTTGGCGCTGCAAGATGCTAAGGAGTATCCCAAACTAAAGACAGAGATCTTAGCACGTTGGGAGTAAATATGGCAGTAAGAGCCCAGCGAGTTCATCACTGGGCGTATGCTAGCAACAAACCCCCTCGTTCGCAGATGTTTGATTTATTGCATCTTGTTCAGAAGTGGCTACAACCGGAGTCCTCCACTCCGGCCCAGATGGTTGAGCGGGTGGTGATTGATAGATTCTTGCATTCCCTTCCCAAATCAGTACAGACCTGGGTTGCCCAGGGTGATCCCCAGAACGCAGATGACTTTATCGGCCTGGTAGAGAGGTACCAGGTAGTTGAGAGATCTCTTGGGAAACCGGATGCAGTCATTTCTCCCTACTGGGATACCCAAAAGGGGGTGGGTTCACCACGGAAGGGGTCTGGAGCCACCACTGGGGGGCGTCCCACTCCTATTGAAGGGGCCTTTAGAACAGTTGGGAAAGATATAGTTTGCTGGCGATGTCACAACCCTGGACATGTAGCCGCCAAGTGTCAAATATCCCCTGAGCCCATGGACTGCAGCCTAGGCAGACGGGTCTCCTATTATGCCTATCCAGCCTGTAGCGTGGACTGTCGACCCAGCAAGGGACCGCAGGCGTGTGCAGTATCCATTAATGGAATAAAAGTGCTTGGGCAGTTGGACTCCGGGAGTCTGGTGACCTTGATCAGAGCATCCCTTCCCCACCAGTTGATCCCTTCCAAAACCCTGGGTGTTCGGTGCATCCATGGTGACGCCAAGGACTATCCCGTGGCCACAGTAACAGTGGGGACAGACTGTGGTGCCCAGTCCCATGAAGTCGGGGTGGTAAAGGACCTGATACATCCCGTCATATTGGGCCGTGATTTTTCCTTATTCTGGGACTTGTGGGGGAAGGGAACTGGACTAAGTAGCATGGGGAAAAGCGAGATCCTTGAAGAAGAACCCCCGACAGAGTCTCAGAGTGAGGAGTTCCCACTGTGCGTCCTTGTCGGTGATGAGGGTGAGACGGTGACCGAGGAGGCCGACCTACCTGCGTTAGATATGTCCAGAGAGAACTTTGGGACTGCTCAAGTTCGAGACCTGACCTTAAAAGGGGCATTCGACCAGGTTACTGTATGTAATGGGGTTGCCCAAGAGCCGGGGGCCGACACCAGATTCCCCCACTTTGCAGTACAGGGGAAGTTGCTATATCGGGTGGCCAAACTGAGGGGCGGTGAGATAGTGGAACAGCTGTTAGTGCCGGGGCCATACAGACGGCGTGTGCTAGACATGGCCCATTCACATGTTCTGGGGGGACACCTAGGGGTCGAGAAAACTCAGGAGAGGATACTGAGGAGGTTTTATTGGCCAGGGTGTTATCGAGAAATTCAAAACTTTTGTAGGTCCTGCCCCACCTGCCAAATAACAGCTCCCTCCTCCCACTTCCGTAGCCCCTTAGTTCCACTACCTGTGATAGAGGTTCCCTTTGAGAGGATTGCCATGGACCTCGTGGGCCCCATAGTCAAATCAGCTCGGGGCCACCAATATATCCTGGTCGTCATGGACTATGCGACTCGGTATCCAGAAGCGGTTCCCCTAAGGAACATGTCCAGTAAAAGTATAGCCCGAGAGTTGGTCCATATTTTTGCTCGGACAGGTCTACCAAAAGAGATTCTAACAGACCAAGGAACCCCCTTCATGAGCAAGGTAATGAAGGAGCTTTGCAGAGTCCTTCAGATAACTCAGCTGTGGACCTCGGTTTATCATCCACAAACGGACGGCCTAGTGGAACGCTTCAACAAGACCTTAAAGGCGATGCTCAAGAAGGTCGTTGAAAAGGATGGGAGAGACTGGGACTACCTGCTCCCATTTCTGCTTTTCTCGGTCAGAGAAGTTCCTCAAGCCTCCACGGGCTTCTCTCCATTTGAACTCCTATATGGGCGGCATCCAAGAGGTCTCCTAGACATCGCCAAGGAAACTTGGGAGGCTGAAGTCACGCCACACCGGAGTATCATCGAACATGTCGCCCAGTTACAGGAGAGAATGTCAAAGGTGATGCCCATCGTAAAGGAACATCTCCTCCAGGCGCAGGAAGCCCAGGCGAGAGTCTATAACCGGTCGGCGAGACTAAGACAGTTCCAGCCCGGAGACCGTGTTTCGGTGCTGATCCCTACCGTCGAGAGCAAGTTCCTCGCCAAATGGCAAGGTCCATACGAGGTGGTGGAGAAAGTCAGCGAGGTTAATTATAAAGTCCACCAGCCTGGCCGAAGGAAGGCACATCAAATATATCATATAAACTTGCTCAAGCCGTGGCGGGACCGTGAACCTGTGGAAACTCCTTGCCTGGGAGCCGCACCAGAAGGCAAGGTGGAGGAGGTCACTATTGCAGAGACTCTATCACTGGCCCAGAAGCAACAGTGTTGAGAATTGCTACAGCGGAATCGGGACCTGTTCTCAGAGTTGCCGGGGCATACACAAGTGATAGAGCATGACGTGCTGACAGAACCGCATGTACGAGTGAATTTGAAGCCGTATCGGATTCCGGAAGCACGCCGGGAGGTGATCTCAGCTGAGGTGAAGAGGATGTTAGACCTCGGGGTAATAGAGGAGTCGAAGAGTGGGTGGTCGAGCCCAATCGTCCTCGTGCCGAAACCCAATGGAGAGTGGAGGTTTTGTAATGACTACCATCGGCTAAATGAGGTATCCAAGTGTGACGCGTACCCGATGCCCCGCGTCGACGAACTCATCGAGAGGCTTGGACCGGTGAGGTACATCACCACTCTTGACCTGACGAAGGGCTATTGGCAGATCCCCATGTCCCAGATGGCTAAAGAGAAGATGGCTTTCTCAACACCGGATGGCTGTTTTCAATACACGCGGATGCCGTTCGGACTACAGGGGGCCCCAGCCACTTTCCAGAGGGCTATGGATCGGATCCTAGCCCCACATAAGAAGTATGCCGCAGCCTACCTCGACGACATTGTGGTCTTTAGCTCAGACTGGGCTAGTCACCTACCTAAACTACAGGCCGTTTTGGACGCGCTAAGGAAAGCAGGATTTACCATAAATCCGAAAAAGTGTGCCATCGGAAAAGAGGAGGCCAAGTACCTGGGCTATGTTGTTGGGAGAGGCGAAATAAAGCCGCAGATCAAGAAAGTGGAGGCAATTCAAACCTGGCCGCAACCGCTCTCAAAGAAGCAGGTGAAAGCATTCCTGGGAATGGTGGGATACTACCGGCGGTTTATCCCGAATTTCGCCACGATTGCCGCCCCACTAACAGATCTTCTAAAAGGCACCAAATCAACCATGGTGAAATGGACGGAAGAAACGGAGACCGCGTTTCAAAAGCTGAAGCTAACACTGTGCAAGCAGCCTGTCCTGGTCGCGCCAGACTTTAAGAAAGAATTTGTGGTCCAGACTGACGCATCAGAGGTTGGTCTAGGGGCCGTACTCTCCCAAGAAATAAATGGGGAAGAACATCCCATTCTCTATCTAAGCCGAAAGCTGTCCTCCTGCGAGAAGAACTATGCCATAGTAGAGAAAGAGTGTTTAGCCATAAAATGGGCCGTGGATACACTGAAATATTACCTACTAGGCCGGAAGTTTAAATTAGTATCAGACCATGCCCCGTTGAGATGGTTGAGGGAAAAGAGGGGAAAAAATGCTAGGGTAACTAGATGGTTCCTAGAGCTTCAAGAGTTTAACTTTCACGTGGAGCATAGGCCAGGGAAGTTACATGGGAATGCAGATGCCCTCTCTAGGATTCCCTGTCTGGTGTCAGAAGGTGCCCAAACCCCCGGCTTTGGGCAGAGTGGGGGAATATATGACAGTGTCACTGGTTTTATATGTGAGGGGAGGTATGTGTCACACAGGATGCTATCCTGTGTGAACTAAGACCTACTTTATTTATCTGCCAGCATGTTATATGTTAAAAGGGTGTGGCTGAGCAATGTATAAAAGCTCAGTCCTGTTTTTTTTTCTCTGGTGTGGTCTGGAGAGGAAAGTCTCCAGACAGGAGAGTGGAAGCTGCAGAGCTTTCCACAAGGACTTTAGTAGTGCAGTTTATGCTACCGAGAGCGGGTGGAACCCACTCATCTATGGACTGAGTTATTGGTTTTTTTTTTATGTTTTTCCCATTTAACCCAGAGGGGTCATGTTTACTTTTCCTGCGAAACCTGCATGAGTTTATGGCTGATAATAAACCAGCAGAAAGAAAAACCCAGAGAACGTGTGTCCTGAGTCTGCCTTCAGGAGAGCCGAGCGAGTCGTCTTGCCACAGTATATACGGTAACCCTTTCAACAGTTGAGGACGAGCCCCCACCGATATAGACCAAGGAAACGCTCGTCGGTGGTAAAGTACCGAAGAGGCCATGGGAATATCTGGCCAAAGGCTCCAACCTGGGCCAGTGATAGAATAAGATGTGTGAGACGGGCCATCACTTCCAGCACAAACTTATGGTACCGGGCGTGAACAGGGTGTGAGGGCTGCGAATCAGATGACGCCCGGCTGATGCTAGAGCGGCTCAGAGAGCGCTGATAGATTTTGTAAGAAAAATTTGCGGCTAGTGAGACAGAGGAGCTGCCCTCATCAAGGCCCCGAAAGCCGCAGAAACTCTAGAGACTGTTCCCACCAAATGCTGAGTTTGACCCCCCACTAGAACTAGGTTGGACTGCAGACTTGGAGCGAATGCTGGAGTTTCCTGTGAGAGCAGGATTAATATTTATCTATCTTGACTCTATTGTGGATATTCTATATGTTTTCTCTCCTGCTTTCCAAAATGCATTTTGAGCAAGTATGTGTATTTTGTGATAAGGTGTCCCTTAGGGATTTCTTTCTCTAACGGACTTAGGGCCCCTTCTCACATAGCGAGATCGCTGCTAAACAGCGATCTCAGCAGCGATCTCGCAATGTCTGACACGTACCAGCAATCAGGCCCCTGCTGTGAATCGCTGGTTGTGTCAGAAATGCCAGGACTTTTTTTTGATCGCTGGTCTCCCGCTGGCCAGCACGCATCGCTGCGTGTGACAGGCAGGAGACCAGCGATCTACTGGTAACCAAGGTACACATCGGGATTCCAGGTGCGGAGCTGTGCCTGGAAACCCGATGTGTACCTTGGATACCAGCGCGCTGCTGCAGGGGAGCTGGTAACCAAGGTACACAGCGGGTTTCCAGGCACCGTGCAGCGCCTGGAAACCCGACGTGTACCTTGGTTACCAGCTCCCTGCATCAGCGCGCTGGTATCCAACGTACACTGCGGGTAACTAGGCAACGTCTCAGAATGTCCCACATTATTATTACGACAATACTAATTCATATACCTTTGGTATATAATTGCTTGTTAAATACTCTGTAAATATTGTCCTTTTGTGATTTGCTATTTTCCATATCTCAGTTCCTACGTCATATTGTTAATCCAATAACTAAATTTGCATTCAGTCATCGGCTTACAAAAGGAAGCATGTGGATGATGACAATCTGGTTGTGGCACTCACAAACTGTTAGTGAATCAAGTCAAGAGATCTACATGCCGAATCTGAAACATGCCTACAGGTGGATGACGGGATTTATGCAATGTACATTTTCCATATGGAAGTTTACAAGTTTCTCATAAAGTTTTAACTACTATAATACTGCCCAATATGTACAACAATATAACTGCTATAATATTGTTCCTACAGTATGTCTAAGACTATAACTACATTAATACGGCTCTGCTCTGTACAAGAATATTACTACTATAATACTGCTCCTATACACAAAAATATCAAAATCTCACTGAACACAAGAACAATTTGCAACATTTTCACAAGACTGAGTTTCATAGAACATTTTTAATCCATAACATAAAAGGTTAACAAAATAACCTTCATTACAAAATCTTCAATTTTACTTAAATTAGTTGATGCAAAAATGAGTACACCCCACATCAAAAACTACTACTTCTAGTATTTTGTATGACCTCCATGATTTTTAAGAATAGAACCAATTTTTCTAGGCCTAGAATGAACAAGTTGGCAACATATTGCAGCATCTATCTTTTTCCATTCTTTAAGAATGACTTCTTTAGTGCCAGGATGCTGGATGCTCTTCAGAATGCTGCAGGTGTTTCGGTTGGGTCGAGATCACCTTCACACCTTCACTCTGTTCTTCAGAAATGCAACAGATGTGTGTTTTGGATCATTGTTGTGTTGGAAAACTGCATGTCTACCAAGAGCACGATGGTAGAATCTAGTCTTTCAAAATAGAACAGTTTATCTGTGAATTTATGATGTCATCAATGAAATGTAGCTCCCTAACACCAGCAGAACTCATGGCACCCCACACAATGACACCACCATATTTCACTATAGGCTCCATTTATTTTTCTAAATTATTTTTTCCAAATTCATGGTGCCTACAGTGAGACACGGTGAGACAGTGCTGGCAGTTCCCTTTTATGAGGTCATGAATGCTGCTGGTGTCGAGGACCTATAATGATGGTATCATGAATTCACAGATAAACTGCTCTATATTGAAAGAGCGCTCCAAACGTACAAGAATATAACTACTATAATACTGAGAAAAAAATAAGTCCAGCGCTGTAAAATCCATTTTCCTTTATTCCATGACTTCAAATAAAAAAAACAATTGAGTCATAGTCCAAACATTAAAGACATAGCGTTTCAATGCAAAACCGTGCGTCTTAATCATTGACAAGGATCTAACCAGCTAACTGATAGGGACATCTGTGTAGAGAAACCTGATAAGGGATTAACCCCTTACAGGCTGGGATCATATATTATATCAAATAGGTATTTCTCTATTCATAATGATAAATCAGATCCTGTCTGATCTTAATGCCATGCAGGACTCTGGTGTTTAGTTGGTAAATCCACCATGTTTCCCGACTTATCAGCTTTCTCTTAATATCGCCACCTCTAGCTGGAATTTTGACCTTTTCTATATCTGACACCTCAAAGGTAGACACATCCCCCCATGACTATTAATAAAATGTTTTGAAATTGCTGAACTTTTATTAATGATTTTAGTAGTGGCATCTGAGAGGTGACGTCTTATCCTAATCCTGATCCTACTGCCCCTATGTACAAAAAGATAACCACTATAATAATTCTCCTATGTACAAGAATATAACTACTATAATACTGCTCCAATGTACAAGAATATAACTACTATAATACTGCCCCTATGTACAAGAATATAACTACTATAATACTGCCCCTATGTACAAGAATATAACTACTATAATACTGCCCCTATGTACAAGAATATAAATACAATAATACTGCCCTATGTACAAGAATATAAATACTATAATACTGCCCTATGTACAAGAATATAACTACTATAATACTGCCACAATGTACAAGAATATAACTACTATAATACTGCCCCTATGTACAAGAATATAACTACTATAATACTGCCCCCTATGTACAAGAATATAACTACTATAATACTGCCCTATGTACAAGAATATAACTACTATAATACTGCCCCTATGTACAAAAATATAACTACTATATACTGTCTCCTATATACAAGAATATAACTACTATAATATGCCCCTATGTACAAGACTGACTACTATAATACTGCCCCTACGTACAAGAATATAACTACTATAATACTGGCCCTATGTACAAGAATATAACTACTATAATACTGTCCCTATGTACAAGAATATAAATACTATAATACTGCCCTATGTACAAGAATATAAATACTGTAATACTGCCCTATGTACAAGAATATAACTACTATAATATTGCCACAATGTACAAGAATATAACTACTATAATACTGCCCCTATGTACAAGAATATAACTACTATAATACTGCCCCCTATGTACAAGAATATAACTACTATAATACTGCCCTATGTACAAGAATATAACTACTATAATACTGCCCCTATGTACAAGAATATAACTACTATACTACTGTCTCCTATATACAAGAATATAACTACTATAATATTGCCCCCTATGTACAAGACTGACTACTATAATACTGCCCCTACGTACAAGAATATAACTACTATAATACTGGCCCTATGTACAAGAATATAACTACTTTAATACTGCCCCCTCTGTACAAGAATACAACTACTATAATACTGCCCCTATGTACAAGAATGTAACTACTATACTACTGTCTCCTATATACAAGAATATAACTACTATAATACTGCCCTCTTTATACAAGAATATAACTACTATAATACTGCTCCTATGTACAAGAATATAACTACTATAATACTGCTCCCTATGTACAAGAATATAACTACTATAATACTGCCAACTATATATAAGAATGTAACTACTATAATACTGTCTCCTATGCACAAGAATATAACTACTCTAGTACTACCCCCATGTACAAGAATATAACTACTATAATATTGCCCCCTATGTACAAGATATAACTACTATAATACTGCCCCCTATGTATAAGAATATAACTACTATAATACTGCCTCCTATGTACAGGAATATAACTACTATAATACTACCTCCTACTAACGAGTATAACTATAATACTGCCCCTATGGACTAGAATATAAAATATATTTGAGATATTTTTAATATCTGTCTGGCATATTTCTATAATGGACAATTGTACGTATCCTCCTTTAGCACACACAGCGGTTGTATCATTGATGATTCAGAGCAGTAATATTTTGCAGATGATGTCTGAACTTTACATTGGGAATATTCGTGCTGAGCTGCTGACCTTCTGCAGATTTGATGTTACATATTGTGATGTTCTTTAATCCTGGTGTTTTAATGATTGTGTGGCAACTCCACCGGGAAGAGCAGTGGTAAAATATGATTTGCTCGGCTTTTCTCTCGTTGATGAATGTGGTGTTAGGTCTTATACCACAGAGGTTCTGGATGCACTCAAATGCGATGGTCTCATAGCCATAAATCACTTATTGACTCTTAAACAGGAGCTTCTTTAAAATGTATTAAACGCGTGCCCATGGATGTGGAATTTTGGGCATTTCTCAGGTCTGTACATGAATTTGCCTCAAATTTATTCATAAAAATGGGCAATAATGTCACCAAGATTAATTAAATCACAGACCTGTGTATGACACTGGAAAATAATGTACAAGTACATGGAGAGATTATTGGGTGAACATGTGTGTTTTCAATTGGATTTGTCTTTTACTGGCAACTTTTAGTGATCTGACCACCACATATATCTATTAAGAGTATGGACAGGGGTCTATGGACGGTAAGAGAAATTTCTCTTTAAAAACTGAGGCAAGAAATTAAAAAATAAAAGTTGTATGTTTAAAACAGAATAAACAACATCAAAGGTTGCCTAAAACTTGTCAGTGTAATCTGGATTTGCTATCACAAAAATATGTCTCATGGTGGGACAATGCTAAAAAAGACCAGAGTTTTGGATGGTCAAGTCTATGGGAAATGTGTTGCTTTTCATGGATCCACCAACAAGCTAGGATTGGAAATTTTGTCTTGCCGTTTTTTTTCAGCAAAAACTAAGCTCAAACTGGTTTACCAGTGCATCAGATGATCCATCAGAATGTGGATACTAAAGACTCTCATGCATATTGGACTAACGTTAGCCAAATCTGCTGATATTGCCAGGATCGACAGACACTAACGTGTATGGAGGCCTCTCAACTCTATCCTAAAAGATGATGTCAAAGGAGAGGAGAAACTGGAATGTCAGATTTCTGATCCTTTTGTTCTTCAGGAGATAAGGCAACACCAGATGAGTCTGATAGCAGCCCTCTCATAAACACAGGAGTGCTCAGGAAGGACGAGTTCCTATGTTGGAGGACCCAGGAGCAATAGCTTGGCCAACAATGATCGTTTATCCGATATCTATCTGTTGTGTATGTGGGTGGCCTCATTTGGAGCCAACTTTGGAGGCAATGTTATAATCTAATCCTGGTAAAGTATTTTGAGAAGACTGGATATCAAATTGAATTGAAGCAACCCTTCTTCTTGAAGCACAAATGATAACATTTACGTTTTATCTCACAATGGACATTTTTAAGAAGAACCACATCATTGAAAGCTTGGATGAGTGGATTGGAAACAAATAACAAGATAACCAGAAATGAAATGGGTAAAGACAACTATAAAAACTGAAAACAGGTCAGTGAGAAGACTGGAAAAAACATGTCATAAAAATTCATAAAGTGATAGATGATCGTCATAACAAGAGATGAGCAAATAAATTGTCAGGATCCTGGTCCATCGACCATATCAGTATTCTGTGGCTGCCAGATGGGAGCCCTGCTTTTTACATACTGGCTCTTCCGTTGGTTGTCAGTCTTGACGCAACCTTGTCATTTGGTGTCTTATGCATAATATGTTGTGCCAAGAAGGCTAATCAAAAAAGGAACTTTGGATGTCAGCAGGTAGAAGGAAGTTCATAAGGCTCATGTCTGGTGGCCACAGAATACTGACATGGGTGCTGGAAATGATCCTGCAGAAAATTTGATTGTCTCTAGTAATAATCATAATGTTTATAGAAAAAATTAAGAGAATAAAGGGACCACGTATAACCCAATCATTTTCAACAATAGTTCTGAAGTTATAAAATGTCACAGTCAGAGGAACAGAAAAAATACAAAGTACCAAGAGATTTAAAGTACAGTTATAATACACACTTTTGTCAAGGTGGAGAGATGGAACCCCTTGGCTTTATCTTTGCCCGTAGTCTCATTTAGACAGTTGCCCATGGTCAGGATGTAGGCAAGCACGGCGGGGAAGGCCTGGCTCTGGAGCAGCTGCTTACAAGCTTTAATCTTTTGTGATGTGAGCTGCAAGCAAAAAAATTCTGTTTTCCTTTCATTCATCATATATCACAAAATGTGTTTTGTACATCTCATTATTTGTGCATGAAAGGTATGATGGAATCAGCCGGACTATAGGTAACACACGGTCGATCACTAATAATATCTATACTTGAGACGAAAGTGTAGGAAAAAGGAAAAAATGGTGGGGGCCCAGGCAAAAGTACACCTGAGGGACTGAACCAGAATTGAACAAAAGTGTCAAATACCAGAGGCCTGGATGTCTAACTTGCTTTAAAATTGGTCATTCAACCAAAGTCTGGGGACTGGAGCCTTAAATCTCAAATTTGGCACGAACGTTGCATATTTGGATTCGTGTTCAGATCCGAATGTAAGGCTGGGATTCAGGACAGTGGGAAAAGTTGTAATGGCACTCGCGCAGACGTCAGTGAGTTTAACTGAGTTTATTGCCTTTGATCTCCCAGGACCTTTTTGACAGCACAGTGAGTGTGAGAACTTTCTCACGCTCGTGGTAACGTCAGTCAGGTCATAGGAGTTCACTGCGAGACACTGAGCAGCGCTAGCACATGCTGCTTAGTGTCTCTGCTGGATGGCAGGCTGTATAGTCACATGATGCAACCATGCAGCTTGTATCTAGATGTAGCAGAACTAGACTCGTTGCGGGACAAACAGATTATTGTCTTCTCGGGGGACAAGTGAGGAATATTGTTGTTTATTATTTTAATTTTGTTACAGGAGACATTGGCTTCTGTGAACTGGGCGATGACATAAGTATGGTTTAATTAAGATTTATTAAAGGAGTCTGTGTCATTCCTTCAATTAAAGGACTTTATATTTGCTGTGTGTTTATTTACAATATAACTATAGGATTAGTAATGGAGAGGCGTCTTATAGATACCTCTCCATTACTAATCCATGGGTTTAATGATCCCCACTTGCCACCGCCACAGGACAAGTGAGAAAAGCCAAGTAAAGCAGCAGAATCGGAACATTTAATAGATGCGCCTTTTCTCGGGCGGCTGTGGTCTACTATTTGTAGGCTGCGGAGGCAATATACATGGCCCCTTACCAGCCTGAGGATATCAGCCGCGAGCTGTCAGCTTTAGCTTGGCTGGTTGTCAAAAATGGGGGACCCCATGCTGTTTTTTAAAATTATTTATTTAAATAATAAAAAAAAAAGCATGGGGGCCCCTCTATTTTTGATAACCAGCCTTGCCAACTCTGACCGCTTAGGGTTGCAGCTCGCAGCTGTCAGTTTTGCCTTGCTGCTTATCAAAAATACAGGGGAAGTCACGTAAATTTTTTAAAAATTTATAGCACAATTAAAGGGTCCATTGACGCCATTTTTCCTGGTGTCTGCCCATAGTTTGAGCTTTTTGGCCCCACTCAAGATGTTGTCTATGCATTAAATTCAATGGAATTCAGATATATTCAGTGAACATCGGGACGTTCACCGAACCGAACCTTGAAAGGTTTGCTCATCTCAAACAGGGAACTGGTCACAAAACTAACAATAGCGTAGGGCTGGGGCACTAAGCTGCTAGACGAGTGGGACTCGGACACCGAACAACTAGTAACGTGAGACTGAACCACCAAACCATTAGTCATTTGGGACTGGGGAACCAAACTACTAGTAATGTGGGTCTGCAGCACCAAGTTACTATGCGCAAAAGATTGGGTTAACAAACTATTAGCCAAGTGGGCCTGGAGAACCAAACTACTAGTCTCGTTGGATTTTCTATACCCAACTACTATTAACATAGGATTGGCAAACCAAACTACTAATAATGTGGGTCTGGACCACCAAACTACTAGTCATGTAGGACTGGAGAACCAAACTACTAATAATGTGGGTCTGGAGCACCACACTATTAGTTATGTAGGACCGGAGAACCAAACTACTAATATTGTGGGTCTGGAGCACCAAACTACTAGTCACGTGGGACTGGGCCACCAAACTACTCCCAACATGAGACTGGGAAATCAAACTATTAGTCACGGACGTGGGGCTCCCTGTACACAGGGACTCTCTTCTCTTCTGGGTGCCCTTGTGGCAGCAGATCAATGCTACTGTTCCTAATCCCACTTACCGGCAGTATGTCTTTCATATACATGGTCAGATCTCTTATTGTTAGTAAAGTATCAAGTCGAGGGCACAGATCTGTGATTTTGCACATCTGTAAAAAAAACAGAGAGGTATTTAGAAAGGCAGACTTCAAGGAATAGCTACCAACATGGTTATAATGGCGATGTCTACCCAGTAATGTTACAGGGGCTAATGTAAGAAGCATTTCTGGGCTACAGTAGGTACATTATTGCAAGTACTAAGGAGCCAATTTATTATTTGCATTTGTTTTAAAGTTAATTTTCTTTTATGTATTGAGATATTCATTGATGTTTTTTGCTCCAAATTTTGCGAAATAGTGCATGAATTTGTGCAAAGTCAAAATGGTCTTTATTTTTGTCTTTGACATGTTGAATGGCTTTTAGTGCAAAAAAAAATGCCAGTTTTACAAAATAACATAAAACGATCTGGAAAACATAAAATCACTATGAATAGGTCTACAATTTTTTAAAAAGTTTCAATTGGAGAATCAACAGAAAACATCTGAAAACCCCAGACACCTCCTAAAATAGTGAAAAATAAAAAAAAAAACACACATATGAAACAGAGTTTAAAAAGATGCAAATTAGATGAAAAACAGGTGAAAAGTAAATAAAAAGCATAAAATATGTATCAATAATGAATCAGGACTAAAGCCTTTTTGCATTTTCAGCCTCTTTATGTATAGATAGTTCTGTACCTGCAGCATAAACTGATCCACAATGTGCAGCTCTGCTGGGGAACCCTTATAAGCCAAGTACATGCTTCTGTCTTTTGCAGTTGGCACATATCTGTATGAAAGCACAAATTACATGCAATATAGCCAAATATTTAAAGGGGCCAAAGCTTATTTTCAGTTAGCGGGATAATGTTGATTGCAGGAGGATCTGCTGCTTGGATAACAGAGGGGATGGATCAGCCATTATTAGCTCCTGAACCAATGATTAAAAAGAATGTCCATAAAAAAAGCCAATATGGCCAGTCATCTTATGCCCCAGTAATAGTCATCTGGTGGAATCTGTTGGTGACCAAACATAAAAAATTGACAAAAGATCCCATGAAACTAATTATTGGCTCTACATTGACGGGGAGCTGTTCAGTCCAGTAAATCCCAAGTTCCTATATTTCTAGTCAATGGTTCCACATTTCAAAAACTTTTTCTGAACTTCAAACCATGAGATGGACAAGGACTGCGGAAAAAAGCCGGATTACTTACCGGTAATACTCTGTTATGGAGTTCACGACAACACCCATTGAGAGAGGGGATCCGCCCCTAGGAACAGGAAACTTACAGAAATAAAAGGGGCGGTCTCCCTCACCCCCTCAGTTGGATTACAGAGAGAGGAACCGACAAACAAGATTTAGTCCATTGTCATAGCAAGACAGTTAATGTATCTAATTATTGACATCTATATATATCTATATCTATATACACACATCAATGTACATACATACAATCACCACCCAGCGTGAACCATGTACATCCATAAAAGACTAAGGGAGGGAAGTGAGTGGGTGCAGTCGTGGACTCCATAAAAGAATATTACAGCAGCCTCCAAACTCCTGTCACTTACTTCAACCTTTGGACTTACTCAGTGGTCCTCCACAGCCACCCACACAGACGGACATACATTAGACCTCATCTTCACCCCCTCTGCTCCCTATCTAATTTCACAACCTCTCCCCTCCCCCTATCTGACCACCACCTACTCACCTTCTCATCCCTGTCCTCTTCACCTGCCCCCTATGTTCAGCCACTGGCACATCCTCGCAGAAACCTCTCACACCTAGACATTCACAGACTCTCAGATTCTCTTCTACCTCTGTTCTCCATATCTTCACTCCACGACACAGACAGCGCCACTGCTTTCTATAACACCACCCTCACATCTGCCATAGACTCAGTTGCCCCTCTCACGCACGGCAAGGTGCGACGAATCAATAGGCAACCCTGGCACAACAATCTCACCAAAAAACTTCGACAATCATCCAGGGTCGCGGAGCGGCATTGGAAGAAAACACGCCTGCCAGATGACTTCACTGCTTTCAAACAAGCTACACTTGCCTTCAAAATAGCCCTCACCTCTGCTAAGCAGACCTATTTCGCAAACCTTGTATCTTCATTATCCTACAACCCAAAACAACTATTCAGCACATTCAACTCTCTCCTCCGCCCACCACTGCCACCTCCAACTCCCCTCATCTCTGCCGAGGACTTTGCCACCTACTTCAAAAATAAAATCGACCAAACAAGGCAAACCTTTACTGTTCCATCACCCCAACCACTCCATATAACAGACCTCTGTCCTTCCCTACTAGCCTCCCTCTCCAACATCACTGAAGGAGAGCTTACTTATCTGCTTTTCAAATCACACCTCACCACCTGTGCACTTGACCCCATCCCTTCCCACCTGCTCCCCAACCTCACTAACATGCTCATCCCAGCCCTAACCCATCTCTTCAACCTATCGCTATCTTCTGGTACCTTTCCCTCTGCCTTCAAACATGCCACCATCACACCCATCCTCAAAAAAACAAACCTTGACCCAACTGCTATGCCCAGCTATCGCCCAATATCATTGTTCCCGTTTGCTTCCAAACTCCTTGAGCAGCATGTCCACGCTCAACTCTCCTCCACCTCTCATCTAACTCTCTCCTCGACAACCTCCAATCTGGCTTCCGCCCCCACCACTCCACTGAAACTGCCCTGACCAAAATTACTAACGACTTACTCACAGCCAAAGCTAACAGACAGTTCTCCATCCTCCTCCTCCTTGACCTGTCCTCTGCCTTTGACACAGTCGACCACTGCCTACTGCTACAGATTCTTTCTTCCCATGGCATCAAAGACCTTGCCCTGTCCTGGATCGCCACTTACCTTTCCGACCGCACATTTAGCGTCTCCCACTCCCACTCTATCTCCTCATCCCGCCCTCTGTCTGTTGGAGTCCCTCAAGGCTCTGTCCTGGGGCCCCTACTTTTTTCCATCTATACCCTTGGCCTAGGACAACTCATAAAGTCCCATGGCTTCCAGTACCACCTCTATGCGGACGATACTCAGATCTACCTCTCTGGCCCAGATGTCACCTCTCTGCTGTCCAGAATCCCGGAGTGTCTATCAGCCATATCCTCCTTCTTCACCTCTGTTTTTTTAAAACTCAATGTACTGTAGATAAAACCGAACTCATCATCTTTCCTCCATCTCACGTATCTTCCCTACCCGATCTATCTATTATGGTAAATGGCATCACGATCTCTCCCGCACCTAAAATCCGCTGCCTCGGAGTAACTCTCGACTCTGCCCTGTCCTTCAAACCACACATCCAAACTCTTGCCACCTCCTGTCGCCTCCAACTTAAAAACATTTCCAGAATCCGTCCCTTCCTCAGCCCTCAATCTACTAAAACTCTTGTGCATGCCCTCATCATCTCCCGCCTTGATTACTGCAACACCCTCCTGTGTGGCCTCCCTGTCAACTCTCTTGCACCACTCCAATCTGTCCTCAATTCTGCTGCCCGACTAATCCACCTCTCCCCTTGCTACTCCCCTGCTTCTCCCCTCTGCAAATCCCTCCACTGGCTCCCAATTCCCCAACAAATCCAGTTCAAACTACTAACACTGACCTACAAAGCCGTCCACAACCTGTCTCCTCCCTATATCGCTGAACTAGTCTCCCAATATCTTCCTTCACGTAAGCTTCGATCCTCCCAAGACCTCCTACTATCCTCCACACTTATTCGTTCCTCACACAACTGCCTCCAAGATTTCTCCCGAATATCCCCTATCCTCTGGAATTCCACGCCTCAACATGTACGATTATCCACCACCCTTGGATCCTTCAGACGGAACCTGAAAACCCATCTCTTCAGGAAAGCCTACAGCCTGCAATAACCATTCCGCCTCGCCGCCACCACCCGAGCTGCCGCCTCGCCGCCACCACCCTAGCTGCCGCCACGCCGCCACCACAGAGCCGCCACATCGCCGCCACCACCAGAGCTGCAGCACCCCCGACCTTCTGTTTCTTCCCCATTATCCCGTAGAATGTAAGTCCGCAAGGACAGGGTCCTCTCCCCTCTGTACCAGTCTGTCATTGTAAATTTGTTTACTGTAAACGATATCTATAACTTTGTATGTAACCTCTTCTCATGTACAGCACCATGGAATTAATGGTGCTATATAAATAAATAATAATAATAATAATAATTACTGGTAGGCAATCCAGCTTTTTTTCCTCGCCACGACAGCACCCACTGAGAGACTTTAAGAGAACTATCACCTGGGAGTGACCACCGTGTTGAGGACAGATCTCCCAAAAACTAAGTCAGAGGATGACGATAAATCAAGCCTATAGTGACTATAAAATGTAGATGGCGAAGACCATGTTGCAGCCTTACATATGAGATCAATCGGAACGTATGCCTTCTCAGCCCAGGCGGATGTCATAGCCCATGCTGAATGTGCTTTTATCCCATCCGGAAGACTTTCACCTTTTGCTGAGTAAGCAGACAGATTGCATCTCTGATCCATCGGGATAAGGTGCTTTTCGTGACTCCAGACCCCTTCCTGTGGCCCTGAAAGGACACAAACAGAGCCCTGCATTGCCTCCAGGGATGAGTTCTGTCTATATAACCCAGGACAGCACTTTCTCACATCTAAGGTGTGAAATCTCTCTTCCTCAGACGTTGAAGGATTATCAAAAAAATAGGGAAGAAAGATTTCCTGACTTCTATAAAATCTAGCCGCTACCTTAGGAAGATATGAAGGGTCTGGCTTCAAAACTACCCTATCCTGAAATACTAGCAGGAAGGGAGGGTCAATTGATAGAGCCTGAATGTCACTCACTCTCCTAGCCGACGTCAAAGCAACTAATAGGGCCGTCTTCAAAGAAATATACTTTAATGAAACTGAGTCTAAGGGTTCAAACGGAGGGCCTGTCAGGGCATCAAGGTCCAGGTTCAAGTCCCAAGGGGGCAAGCGAGTAATGTGCACTAGGTTGCTACACTAACACACTGAAATAAATCGTACAACTCTTCTATCCCCTGCAATGTTGTGACCATACAGGGCTCCAAGAGCTGAAATCTGAACTTTTAGTGTATTAACTGAAAGACCCAGCTCCTGAGGAACTCCAGAATGGCGGTAATAGGAACCTCATTAGAGAAGGTCCCCGTATAAAAATAAAGGAACTTCCTCCACATTCTACTATAAATTCTTGTTGTGGATTCCTTCCTACTCTGCAGAAGGTTATTAATCAGGTTGCTAGAGAACCCCCTTAGCCTTAGTTTCTGCCTCTCAAGTTCCATACCGTCAAGTGTAGACCCTTCACCTGAGGATGAAGGAATGGGCCCTGAGAGAGCAGGTCCTTATCTGATGGGAGGATCCAGGGGTTGGAGATGGACATGGCTCTGAGCATTGAAAAGCAAGGCTCTGGGGCCAAAATGAAGCGATGAGGATTACCCTTGGCCTCTCCTCCCTGATCTTCCTGATGACCAATGGGAATACCACCATCGGGGGAAACGCATCTGCCAGATGGAAAAGCCAAGGGGACTGGAGGGAATCAACCATATCAGGCCGGTCTGCTCTGTTCAGAAAGGCAAACCTTCTGGCTTGTCTGTTGGCTCTGGTAGCGAAGAGGTCTATTTCAGGAAGCCCCCACAAGTCCACTATCTTTTTGAAGATGTGATTACTGTGCGCCATTCCCCCTGATGCAAGGTATGATGACTGAGGAAGTCCGCTCTGAAATGTCCATTCCCCTGATGTAAAGGGCTGATAGAGACAAGAGATAGGATTCGGCCATCTCGAGGATCCCCTGCGTAGTAGACATCAGAGTCCTTGATCGACTTCCGCCTTGTCGATTTAAATACGTGACGGATGTGCCATTGTCCGACATGACTCTCACATGAGACCCACGCAGCTGTGGGAGAAATTCATGTAATTTATGACCTATTGCTTTTAATTCTCTCAAATTAGAGGAGTCATCGGATTCTTCTATGGACCACTGTCCCTGGACTAAGCTATCACCTAAATAGACCCCCAACCAAAGGGACTAGCATCAGTGGTAACCACCCTCGAGGGCCTCACCACCCAGGGAACCCCATTAGAGAGATGATCTCGATCTAGCCACCATGATAGGGAGTTAACTACCTCCCATGACAATGTTATTTTGCCATCCAGCCTACCTGTAAGGTTCTGTGTACATGTTCCTGAAACTCAGTTTTTCCGTCAGCCATTTTACTTTCTGTCTTGCTGCAGCTGTCTTGCCCTCAGTCAATATGGAGTTTCCAGCTTGCATGTTCCCGCCCTGATTCTCTCCCTCTTGCTTCTTAAGCAGCCACAGCTGAGCAATCAGTGCTTCAGAATCAAGCCTGCAGTGTACCTGTGACCTGACTCCTGGAAGCCTTGGACCTTGTACTCCAGTTATTTCCTATTGTGGAACTTTGGAACACTCGTGGACTTTGGAACCTTGCTATTTGATAAATCCACGTTTGCATGGACTTATGGTAACAGAGAAGAGATCCTGAACCTGTTGTGGAGAGTGATTACTGAGCTTAAGTTACTCTGGCCTGCTGTGTCTCCTGCTTTTGTATCTGCAAACTGTGTGACTATTATTGCCACTTGTATGAAGTAATACAAGACCTTCTATATCAAACCTGTGACTCCTGTGTTTTCATCGCACCCAAGCACAAGACACTATATGAACTGTACTCCTTACATTACAAGATTCTGAAGCCAAACGTTAGTGTCTGCTGGGTCTGGAAAGGCTGTGTCTGCTGTAACTGTGGATATCAGATGTCCGGTTGTACTTTCTGTGATGACAGTGGTTGTGACTTCTCACAACCATTCCAGGTGAGCAATTCCCTTAAGTTTTTTTTTTCTGCAGTGTTACCACAGGTAAACACTATTGTTTTTTTTTTTTTCCTTTCCTCTTTTGTGTCTGCTGTAACTGTGGATATCAGATGTCCGGTTGAACTTTCTGTGATGATAGTGGTTGTGACTTCTCACAACCATTCCAGGTGAGCAGTTCCCTTAATTTTTTTTCTCTCTGCAGTGTTACCACAGGTAAACACTATTGTTTTTTTTTTTCTCCTCTCCTTCCAGTACTCCTGTCTTAAAAGATCTGGAAAATGGAGGCCCGCATAAAGGAACTTTGCGGAGTGACTGATAATATCCTTGCAGATTTGCAGACTATAAAAACCCGTTTTACAAACCTACAGGACCTCACTAATCACAATTTGCAAGTGTTTGGACAGACTGCCCAGGATTTGCGAGCCAGGATTGAGGTTCTAGAGGAGCGAGTCCAGGCTCCTGCCGTAGCCCCGAGTTCTGGGATTCCCAAGTTGCCCCCTTTTCGTTTTGGCGGTGAACGTGAGAAATTCAGGGGATTTATTAATCAATGCAATCTTTTTTTTTCTGCACATGCTTCACAATTTCCCACTGAACGATCTAAAGTGCTTACTATAATTATGTTGCTTACCAACAAGGCTTTGATGTGGGCAAACCCTCTGATTGAGACTGAGGATGAATGTTTGGATCATCTTGATGCTTTCATTTCAGCCATGGGACAGGTGTTTGATGACCCCAATCGAGGTGCAACAGCTGAAGCAGCCATGTTAGCTTTGCGCCAAGGTAAGCACTCGGTAGCTGAATATGCCTTGGATTTCAGGAGATGGGCCCTTGATACCACCTGGGACAGTTCCGCCAAAAAATCTATTTTTCGAAAAGGGTTATCTCCACTGATTAAGGATGAACTTGCTCGTGCCGACCCTCCCACTGCGTTAGGTGACTTTATTAACTACTGCATCCGTATTGATACTCGTCTGACTGAACGCAGGCAAGAGAGATGGTTCGAAAGCAATCGCACTAACCTTTTCCTACCTTCCTCTCCAGCTAAGGAACCTTTGAGTAGGATCACACGGGAACCTGAACCTGAACCCATGCAGGTAGACTCTTTACAACGACGGGTTAGTGATGCACGCAAGGAACATCGTTTTAAGGAAATCTATGTTTCTATTGTGGTAAGTCAGGGCACTTCATTATAAACTGCCCCAGCCGTTCTCGTAAGACTACTGCAGCACTCATTCATTGTGAGTGTTGCGAGAGGGGATCTGTCAGGTCCGAGCCTCAGGCTCCAGAGAGATCTGCAGCAACAGATCTTGATTTCTCGGACTTAAACTCCGTTACTTCTGAGGACGTTGACTGTGTAAACGCTGCCATTTTTCAAGTTTCCTCAGCGGTGTCCCAGCTGAGTTGTAAGAAAAACAATTCTCATTGCTTTCTTTCCATCAAACTCTGGGTTGACTCAGCTTGGGTGTCTAGCTCTGCTATGATCGACTCAGGGGCAAGTGGAAATTTTATGGATGTCTCCTTTGCTCTGAAACAGGGGATACGTTCAGTGAAGAAGGCTACTCCAGTACAGATGGAAACTGTGGATGGCTCCCTGCTGACCTCTGGACCAGTGGATCAGGAAACAGAGCCTTTGAGGGTTCTTATGGGTAAAGATCATCAAGAGAAACTGTCCTTTATGCTTATCTCTTCTCCCCACTTTCCCATTATTCTAGGGCTACCATGGCTGCAGGCTCAGAATCCTACCATTAACTGGGAGACCAAGGAATTACACTTTCCAGAGAAACAGATAAGTCCAAAAGTTTCAGCTTGCTCTGTTCCTAAAGGAACCATGTCAGTCCCTGAACTACCAGCTGTATACCAGGACTATGTGGATTTATGTGACAAGAAGAACGCTGACCAGCTTCCCCCTCACCGTCCATATGATTGTCCAATTGAATTATTGCCTGGAGCAGAGATACCTTTTGGTAAGATCTACCCCCTGGCGGGGCCCGAGCTAAAGGCTTTAAAGGATTACATAGACGAAAATCTAGCCAAGGGCTTCATACGCCCCTCTTCATCTCCTGCAGGTGCACCCATCTTCTTTGTAAAGAAGAAAGATGGATCTCTGAGACCCTGCGTAGACTATAGGGAACTCAATAAGGTTACTATTAGAAACCGTTATCCATTGCCTTTAATCCCTGAGTTATTGGAGAGAGTGCGACATGCCAAAATTTTCTCTAAACTAGATCTCCGTGGGGCCTATAACTTAGTCCGTATTAGACCTGGGGATGAATGGAAGACTGCATTCAGGTCATGCTATGGACACTTTGAATATCTAGTTATGCCTTTTGGTCTGAGTACCGCCCCAGCCACTTTCCAACACTTGGTGAATGACATCTTCAGGGATCTCCTAGATACATTCGTGGTGATTTATTTGGATGATATTCTAATTTTTTCTAACTCCACAGAGGAACATCATGGACATGTGAGAATGGTCTTGGAACGTCTAAGACAAAATCATCTTTGCATCAAACTTGAAAAGTGTGAATTCCATAGGACCGAAATTCAATTTCTGGGGTATGTACTGTCTACACAAGGAATTAGTATGGATGGAAGCAAGACCCAAGCCATCAAGGATTGGCCAAGTCCTAGAAATGTGAAGGAGGTGCAGCGCTTCATCGGGTTTGCCAACTTCTATAGACGTTTCATTAGGAATTTCTCTGAGGTAGTGTCACCTATCACCCAACTTACCCGGAAAGAGTCTAGGTTCTCCTGGACTCCCCAAGCCCAGAAAGCATTTTCCCGTCTAAAAGATAAATTTACCACTGCACCTATCTTAGTACATCCCAACCCCGAACTGGCCTTTATAATAGAGGTGGATGCTTCAGACTGTGCCGTTGGAGCTATACTCTCTCAGAGAACAGGTGAGAAGAATGTCTTGCATCCCTGTGCCTTCTTTTCCCAGCAGTTGTCTTCGGCTGAGAGGAACTACGATGTGGGCAATAGAGAGTTGTTGGCCATTATTGCCGCCTTCAAAGAATGGAGACACCTTCTTCAGGGAGCTGCACAGCAAATAGTCGTCCTGACAGACCATCGTAACCTTGAATTTATCAGGTCGGCTAAATGCCTGACTCCTCGCCAGGCTCGCTGGAATCTTTTCTTAAACCAATTTAATTTTATCATTTCTTATAGACCAGGATCGCGCAATGGAAAGGCTGATGCACTCTCTAGGATTTATTCAGCAGAGACACGTCCACTTACTCCTCCTAAGACTATTCTTCCTGACTCTAGATTCCTGGGAGTGATTCATAATCAAGACCTACTTAAGGACATCAAGGAAGCATACCATGCGGATTCCTTTTTGGCACAACCCCCAAGGGACGTAAGTCTTGTCTTTAAGAATGGTGTGTGGATTCAGGGACAACGTCTGTATATTCCTGAAACAGTCAGATTAAGAGTATTGCAACTCATTCACGATTCCAAGATAGCTGGGCATAGAGGAATTCTAAAGACACAGGAATTTCTTTCTCGTTTCTTTTGGTGGCCCACTTGCAGGAAGGATGTTTTAAACTATGTCACTTCATGTGAAGTCTGTGCAAGATGCAAAACACCTCGCTCCTCACCAACTGGTCTGTTGCAACCTCTTCCCACCCCGTCCCGCCCGTGGGGATCCATTTCTATGGACTTCATTGTGGAGTTACCAACCTCTCAAGGGAAGAACACCATTCTAGTGGTGGTTGATCGTTTAACAAAAGCAGCTCATTTTATCCCTTGTGTCGGCTTACCCACTGCAAGACAGACATCAGATTTGATGATTAAAAATGTGTTTCGCTTACATGGAGTACCAGATGAGGTTATTTCGGATCGAGGGGTGCAATTCACTTCAAGGTTTTGGCAAAATTTCTGTGCAGCATTGGACATTAAAGTGAACCTTTCTTCTGCTTTTCATCCTCAGACTAATGGACAGACGGAACGAACCAATCAGACCCTGGAGCAGTATCTTCGCTGCTTTATCTGCCACCTACAGGATGATTGGGTGGATCTACTTCCACTGGCTGAGTTCTCTTATAACAACTCTCAGAGCGCCTCCACTAAGCAGTCTCCTTTTTACTCCAATTTAGGTTATCATCCTAATATTCTTCCTCGATTTCCCATAGAAACGCCTTTGCCAGCAGTGACTGAAAGAATCACGTCTTTACAAAAGAATATGGATCTTCTAAAGGGAAATCTGGAATTGGCTCAGGAAAGGTACAAGAAAGCCGCAGATAAATTTCGTAAACCTGCACCAGCTTTCAAGGTAGGAGACCTGGTCTGGCTGTCAACCAGAAATCTTAAGTTAAGAATTCCATCATCTAAGTTGGGACATAAATACATTGGACCTTATAAAATCAGTAAAATTATAAGTGCTGTCGCTTGTCGTCTTCAACTGCCCAGAACTATGAGAATCCACCCTGTCTTTCATGTATCTCTACTAAAGGCTGCGACACCCAATACGTTTCCTGGACGTTCTTCTCCTTGCCTGACCCAGTGCTAGTCAATGGTCAGGAAGAATTTGTGGTGGAAAGGATTCTAGATTCCAGGTTGTATAGAAATCAGTTACAATATTTGATTAAATGGCAGGGCTACCCAGTGGAGGACAACTCATGGGAGCCAGTCAATAACGTTAATGCTCCTCGCTTGCTCCGTCAGTTTCATCAGAGGTACCCACACAAGCCTGGTCTGAGGTCATCCGGAGGTTGTCCCTAAGGGGGGAGTAATGTAAGGTTCTGTGTACATGTTCCTGAAACTCAGTTTTTCCGTCAGCCATTTTACTTTCTGTCTTGCTGCAGCTGTCTTGCCCTCAGTCAATATGGAGTTTCCAGCTTGCATGTTCCCGCCCTGATTCTCTCCCTCTTGCTTCTTAAGCAGCCACAGCTGAGCAATCAGTGCTTCAGAATCAAGCCTGCAGTGTACCTGTGACCTGACTCCTGGAAGCCTTGGACCTTGTACTCCAGTTATTTCCTATTGTGGAACTTTGGAACACTCGTGGACTTTGGAACCTTGCTATTTGATAAATCCACGTTTGCATGGACTTATGGTAACAGAGAAGAGATCCTGAACCTGTTGTGGAGAGTGATTACTGAGCTTAAGTTACTCTGGCCTGCTGTGTCTCCTGCTTTTGTATCTGCAAACTGTGTGACTATTATTGCCACTTGTATGAAGTAATACAAGACCTTCTATATCAAACCTGTGACTCCTGTGTTTTCATCGCACCCAAGCACAAGACACTATATGAACTGTACTCCTTACATTACACTACCCTGCAGTTGCTCCTCCTCATCGAGGACCTCATGTTGCAGCTGTCTAGTATGAAACTGGGCCCATTGAACCACCGGAATGCAGGATGTAAGGGAGCCCAGGATGGACATAGCCTCTCTCAGAGACATCTGAGGGTTATCTATTGCCGCCCTCACTTTATGCATTATTGCCAACATTTTTACCTCTGGGAGGAGACATCTCTGACTTTCAGACTCTAGATACAGGTCCAGGAAGGACTGAAGAGTTACCGGGACCAGTCTACACTTGGCCCAGTTGATTATCCATACCAAAGCCTGCAAGGATGAAATTGTGTCAGCAAGTCGATCTTCACATTGGGAGGCAGAAGCATCTGGGAAACAAAAGTTTAATGGCTGATCTTATAGATTCCATCTTGAAGGTATGGGACCGTAGGAAGTTATTTAACTTCTTTAGATTAATGATGGTTCTATATGAACCATCTGGCTTAGAAATCAGAAATAAAAGGAGAATAAAATCCCCTCCCCCTTTGGTTCACAGGGACTTCCACAAGATCATGTTTAGATAAAAGACCCCTAATCTCCAACTCCAGTGCCTCCTGTTGCACAGGAGACTTTAGAGAAGTCAATTTAAAGGAGTCCAGGGGAACTCAGCCAAATTCCAATTCCAAGCCAGATGAGACAAGGTTTAGGGCCCAGGGATTAGATGTTATTTTTTCCTATTCACGACAGAAGAATGACAACCTGCCACCCACTGGAGGGTCAGGACTAGCGGAACTTGTCTCCGCCCTTGGATGAAGACCCACTAAAAAGGGCACCTTTCTGTTTGGTTTCTCTATTGTTCCAGTGATCCTGGTTCCTGTAGGTTCTCTTCGTACCCAACGGCTGTTTCCTGAAGGCCCTCCTCTAGGATGGGAGAGACTGGTTAGGGAACCCCTTCTTTCTTTCCACTGCCTTGGTGAGGATATCATCAAGCACCTTGCCAAACAGGTACTCACCCTAGCATGGAATCGCATAGCTTCGACTTAGCTTGCGCATCCCCTTTCCAGCCCTTTAGCCACAAGGACCGCCAAGCAGCATTAGCCGCCAGTCGTAAGGAGTCAGCAGAGGCATCTGCCAAGTAAACTGTAGCTCCCTTGATCAGAGATATAGATGCAGCAACCTGTCTCCAGATACCCCGTTCTTTATCTGCTCCTTCAATTGATCCACCCAAACCAGTATTGATCTTGCCATACATGTGCTTGAGATAGCTGGCTTGAAGGCCCCTGTAAACGACTCCGATGACAGCTTTCCAGTCCAAGGGGTCTGACAAAGTCCAAGAATCCTCTACAGGCAGGGTGGAATGCTTCGAGGTTGAAGCTACTGTGGCGTCTACTTTAGGCACCTTTGACCAAGTTGTTAGGTCTTCATCCTCAAAGGGGTATCTCCTCTTTGAGTTTGAAGGAAGGAACCCTCGCTGTCCTTGCTTCTCCCATTCCTTCCTGACCACATCCTTCACTGCGGCTCTTATTGGAAATGCTCGCCTCTTCCTCTGTGAGAGACCAGTGAACATAAACTCCTGCGTGGTCCTAGCCTCCTTTGCATTCGAAATCCCCATAGTCCCCTGAACTGCCTTCACTAGATTGTCGACACTCTCAACGGGAAAACATGCACGTCCTTCTTCATCAGATGATGGTGATGCCTGAGAGGGATCAGTAGATTTAACTTCATCCTCATCCGAAGAGGGATTCGAAATGGGGGAAGCACTACTTACGCTGGACCTACTTTTCCCAGTTTTATCCACGCCCTTGAGTGACTGGAGCACCTCTCTAATCATAACCCTTATATCGTTCGCTCTGACAGACAATTCTTCCTCCAGAGCCTGGTTGATACAGGTTTGACAAAGCCTCTTGGGGTAATTATCAGGAAGGGGCTGTGAGCACAAAACACATTCCCTATGCTTAGACTTCCCAGACTTTTTAACCCAAAGGGGCACACAGAAAGAAGGGGCAATCAGATTAATAGGTAGAACCTTTAACACTCACCCAGTGAAGCTTGTCAGCACAGTACCTGGTTCTGGAGACTGAGGCACAGCCTGAGATGAAGATTTTGCAGAGTTCCTGCCTCGTCTTCTCTTCTCTGTGAAATCACCCTCACGGGAGCGTCCACTGCTGCTCTTGCTCCTACTGTGCACCTGCACCTCCACTACCTGTGGGTGCACTACGGAGTCTCCTGGGGAGGACATCATGGCACACTGGCCCAGCTCCACGCTATTCGTTTTATAGTTCGCGCTCCCACCCGTCCCCAGCCCCCACGGCTTTTTTTTCTTGCGCATGCGCAGCCTGACATACCAGGTCTCGTGCTGACTCCACCGCCTCCCCGGCCCCCCGGAATTTACTCACATTACTTCCGGGGCAGGAGCGCTTACCGGCCTTCTGCGCATGCACGGCCCCGCTTTCTCCTCTCCGGCATCGCCACGCAGACGCCGGCCTAATGAAGGAGCCGGGCGTCCGATGCTGGCACCCCGCTCCTCCCGGATGAGTGCTGGCCCGTCCTGCCATACCGCGCTCCCATGTGAGCCAGGGCGGCCTCCCGGACCCTGGCCTCACGCCATCCATTGCCAGTCGAGAGGGGAGCTGACCAGCAGGACTCCCCTGACGCTGCTTCTGGCACCGCAGCCCCTGCCATTCGCACGGACACCACACAGGCGGCCTCACAGCCCAGGTATCCTCTTCTTCCCGCAGGTTCCCATCGGAACAGGAAACCAACCGAGGGGGCGAGGGGGACTGCTCCTTTAATTTCTGTAGGTTTCCTGTTCCCTTGGGGCGGATCCCCTCTCTCAGTGGGTGCTGTCGTGGCGAGGAGAAAACACAAAATGGGGCCCTGCTGCTGGCTTGGCCATCACACCTCACGATGCCGCCTGGGCTTATGACCTTCATCCACCACCTTTGCTCCTTTTATAAAGAGAAGGATGGTGAGACCCCTGGACCATTCCACCACTATTCTTCAAACCAATTTGTGAAGGGGTTGGTTAAGGCTGGACTGAGTTGGATCCTGTTACTGAAGGGCCCCAAAGAAGTTGTATAGACTGTCTCTAGTCAAGTACTCAAACAGGACCACCCCAATATGACAGGGACACAATGGTTTGATCTAATTCTTGGATTTACCTTCTGAGGTTGGTCAGATGTTCATCAGATAAACCTCCGTCACATTCCCGTAGGATCAATAACTTTTCCTGAAGCTGCTCAGGCTTCATGTAAAAACGTTTTAAGACGATATCTATAAAGGGAAGGAAGGATATTCTATGAAAACATAGCTCAAGTGAGCAGACATCATATTACTGAACCTGTGCTGATCCTGAGTACCTTTATTATAGTGCAAAGCTGCACTCATTCAGCTGGTGGAGTCACTGTGTACTTACTGTATATTATTTATACTGTACTGATCCTGAGTTACATTCTGTATTATACTCCAGAGCTGCACTCACTATTCTGCTGGTGTAGTCACTGTGTACATACATTACATTACTTATCCTGTACTAATCCTGAGTTACATCCTGTATTATACTCCAAAGCTGCACTCACTATCCTGCTGGTGCAGTCACCGTGTACACACAATTCATTACTTATCCTGTACTGATCCTGAGTTACATCCTGTATTACACTTCAGAGCTGTACTCACTATTCTGCTGGTGGAGTCACTGTGTACATACATTACATTACTTATCCTGTACTAATCCTGAGTTACATCCTGTATTACACTTCAGAGCTGCACTCACTATTCTGCTGGTGAAGTCACTGTGAACATACATTACATTACTTATCCTGTACTGATCCTGAGTTACATCCTGTATTATACTCCAGAGCTGCACTCACTATTCTGCTGGTGGAGTCACTGTGTACATACAGTGGGTACGGAAAGTCAGACCCCTTTAAATTTTTCACTCCTTGTTTCATTGCAGCCATTTGGTAATTTCAAAAGTTTATTTATTTTTTCTCATTAATGTACATTCTGCACCCCATCTTGACTGAAAAAAAACAGAAATGTATAAATTTTTGCAAATATATTAAAAAAGAAAAACTGAAATATCACATGGTCATAAGTATTCAGACCCTATGCTCATTTTTGTGTAGAAGCACCATTTTGAGCTAGTACAGCCATGAGTCTTCTTGGGAATGATGCAACAAGTTTTTCAAACCTGGATTTGGGGATCCTCTGCCATTCTTCTTTGCAGATCCTCTCCAGTTCCGTCAGGTTGGATGGTGAACATTGGTGGACAGCCATTTTCAGGTCTCTCCAGAGATGCTCAATTGGGTTTAGGTCAGGGCTCTGGCTGGGCTAGTCAAGAATGGTCACAGAGTTGTTCTGAAGCAACTCCTTTATTATTTTAGCTGTGTGCTTAGTGTCATTGTCTTGTTGGAAGGTGAACCTTCGGCCAAGTCTGAGGTCCAACGCACTCTGGAAGAGATTTTCATCCAGGATATCTCTGTACTTGGCCACAATCATGTTTCTTTCAATTGCAACCAGTTGTCCTGCTCCTGCAGCTGAAAAACACCACCATAGCATTATGCTGCCACCACCATGTTTCACTATTGGGATTGTATTGGGCAGGTGATGAGCAGTGCCTGGTTTTCTCCACACATACCGCTTAGAATTATCACCAAAAAGTTCTATCTTCGTTTCATCAGACCAGAGAATCTTATTTCTCATAGTCTGGGAGTCCTTCACGTGTTTTTTTAGCAAACTCTATGTGGGCTTTCATATGTCTTGCACTGAGGAGAGGCTTCCGTCTGGCCACTCTGCCATAAAGGCCTGACTGGTAGAGGGCTGCAGTGATAGTTGACTTTGTGGAACTTTCTCCCATCTCCCTACTGCATCTGTGGAGCTCAGCCACAGTGATCTTGGGGTTCTTCTTTACCTCTCTTACCAAGCTCTTCTCCCATGATTGCTCAGTTTGGCTGGAAGGCCAGGTCTAGGAAGACTTCTGGTTGTCCCAAACTACTTCCATTTAAGGATTATGGAGGCCACCGTGCTCTTAGGAACCTTGAGTACTGTGGAAATTATTTTGTAGCTAAGGCCAGATGTGTGCCTTGCCACAATTCTGTCTCTGAGCTCCTTGGCCAGTTCCTTTGACTTCATGATTCTCATTTGGTCTGACATGAACTGTGAGCTGTGAGGTCTTATATAGACAGGTGTGTGCCTTTACAAATCAAGTCCTATCAGTTTAATTAAACACAGCTGGATTCCAATGAAGGAGTAGAACCATCTCAAGGAGGATCACAAGGAAATGGACAGCATGTGACTTAAATATAAGTGTCTGAGCAAAGGGTCTGAATACTTGTGACCATGAGAAAAAAAATAACTTTTTTGAATTTACCAAATGGCTGCAATGAAACAAAGAGTGAAAATACTTTCCGTACCCACTGTACATTACTTTACTTATCATGTACTGACCCTGAGTTACATCCTGTATTACACTCCAGATCTGCACTCACTATTCTGCTGGTGAAGTCACTGTGTACATACATTACATTACTTATCCTGTACCTATCCTGAGTTGCATCACGCATTATATTCCAGAGCTGAACTCACTATTCTGCTAGTCGAGTCACTGTGTATATACACTACTTATGTTATATTGATTCTAAGCTAAATCCTTTATTATATCTCCTGGAAATCACAATTTCCTTAAAGGGAATCTGTTAGTAGGAACAACCCTTCTAAATTGTCCACATAGGCATGCAGACCAAAGTAAGTTGAATAAAATGATACCTTTATATCTGAGAGGCAATGTCTTATTCCAGAGAAATCCACATGAACAGTTAGGGACTATGGGCAGGACATAGATCTCCCTGAGAATCTGCTTCCTGAGATTATTTTAAATGAAAGGGGTCATTATCAGTGTGAGAAATGGAGATCAGGAGAACTGACTGTCAGTTAGTACATGTCTCACACTGGTAAAGCCCCTTTAATTTAAAACCAGCTCTAGAGGCAGATTCTCATGGAGATCTATGTCCAGCCCATAGATCTAAACAGCTTATTTACATATTAAGAAAAATGTGTATTTCTCTGGAATAAAACATCAGATCGCAGGTATCAAGGTGTCATTTTATTCAGCTTCATATGACCGAAATGCACAGATAGACATCTTAGGAGTGTTGATCCTACTGACAGATTCCTTTTAATGGTAATTATCCCACTCACATTTATTAAACAGTATGACATTACAAGAGCTTCTCTTTGAGCTGAACACATCATCAATAGGACAATTTCCCACAAAGTGATAGTTTGTTAAAGTATATCAGTCCCAAGCAAACAACGCATTGATCCCTTTCCCATTATAAAGTGTGACTAATCCTTTCCCTCTATGATGAGATATTTGGTCTCTCACTAAAGTTATGTGCGATCTTCCCATCTAACAGGATATTCAAGTGCTTTGTGATGTCTGAATCCAGTACAGGAGAGGAGTCGCTGATTTGGAACTGATGGAGAATTCTTTGGGAGTCGATCTTCTTCTGAGCAGAGTTCTGTCCCCACATAGACTTGTTAATCTGAGGAAATATATGTGAATTGGTTAAATTCAGATCTTAAAATGATACCACTTGTCCAAAAGTATTTTCCCCCAGACATCTACAAATCATGATTTTGGAACAAGGTTGAGGATATTCTTTTAATTAGGGCTCAAACCCATTTCATACTTTTGACATTCACAGTCAGAGTACAGACCATGATGCCAGGACCGGCCTCGAGTCTCCTGACCTGAACTCAGCTGCCTTGCAGCCATTCATGAGACTGTTGATTTCAGGTCAGGAGACTGACAGCCAGCACTGACATACCGGTCCGCAATCAAACCTTGAATTACGAAAGTTTCAAACAGGACTTGAATTGTACAAGTACTTTCACATAGAAAAGGTCATGCTGCTCTCACTCCCCAGAAAAATGTAAGACTTTTTG
This sequence comes from Oophaga sylvatica, assembly GCA_033576555.1. Lineage (NCBI taxonomy): Eukaryota > Metazoa > Chordata > Amphibia > Anura > Dendrobatidae > Oophaga > Oophaga sylvatica. The sequence goes on from JARQOD010000003.1 coordinate 98,076,380, forward strand.
TGCGCATAAACTAATATATCCAGGAAATGTCTTGATTCTGACACTCTCTAATTGCCGGCACTTTGCAGAAATCTAATTTTCCAGCAAATATTACTCTTCCCACTGTAGCAATTATGGTTCTGAACTTAATGCCCACTATCTGGTCCACCTGTATGCAGACAGGAGAGCAAGAACTGATAGACACCTCCCATCCTGTACATCATCTTAGGCTAGTTTCACACTAGCGTTCGGCAGGGCTGCGTACTTCCTCCGTCAAGCCCCGCCCACTGCTGCACCTCTTCCTTTCAGCGCCGCCTACCTCTGCATGCGTCCTGCATACACTTATCTTTAACATTGGGTACGCAGGCCATGCAGATGCATGCGGATGCCTCCGCATACGTCGTTTTGATGCTGCGCCGACCTGCGTCGAACATGCAGCCCACGGGCCAGACTGGGACAGCCGGAGGGCCGGACCGAGACAGCCGAGGGACTGAAACAATGGCCCACAGGCTGCACCATACTGCCCGCTGTCTCCGTAGTCACTCTGAAACCATGCTGACTTCATTGGTGGAGAAGGGTCCTCCGGCTCCTTCCTGCACTGATCAGCTGTAAAACAGCTTATGCGATGACATAATGTCATTGCATCAGCTGAGTACTGCGGTAAGTCAGCACACTGGAGACAAAAGCAGAGGCAGATCGCCATGGGAACAAGAGAAAGGTGAGCATGTGTTTTTTATTTATTTGTGTATGGGATGTTTGACTGCACATGGGGAGGCTATGGTGGTCTCATCATGGACATGGGGAGGCTATGGTGGTCTCATCATGGATATGGGGAGGCTATGGGGTCTCATGGACATGGGGAGGCTATGGGGGTCTCATCATGGACATGGGGAGGCTGTATGGAGCTCATATATAATAAATAAATAAAGATTATTATTATATGCTGAACGTAGGGAGGCTCATATCCTGGGCATGGTGAGGCTATGTGGGGCTCATATCCTGGACATGAGGAGGCTGTGTGGGGCTTATATCCTGTACATCAGGAGGCTCATATGGTGGCCATGTGTGGGGCTCATACGACATATAGAAGGGTCTGTATTCGAGTTCAAGCGGTATATAGGGGGATGTCAGCATACTTAATTCTGCTAATATTAAGTAATATTAAGTGATACAATTACTATTAATATAGTTTTTAATATAATAATTAACATGTTATTTTAATATTGCGCCTAATTAATTTCAGACTATTGGTTAGGCCCTCCACAACAGTCATGGTCTCTCATGTGGCCCCTCTGGAAAATGAATTGCCCACTCCAGTCTTAGAGTCTTTGCTGGTAGGCAGATTACACTTGGCAACAGGCAGGTGACAGCAAGTTAGACATATGGAAGACACATGAAGAAGACCCAGTATAAGAAATGGCATATGAAGTAATACAGATTTGAAGTCTGGAAGCTTCTTCTAGTAGCACCTTAGAATGTCAATGATGGTGTGATATCCAGTTTCTGGAGGATGCCCTTTACCTTTTCCTGGGGTATAGTGTTCCAATGGAAAGCTTTGGTTCTGATTTGTGACACTGTCCTTTGAGTGACTGGTAATGGAGGAGGTAAGAAGGGTCCAGGAGTTGGGATCTGAGGAGCACCAGAGAAGCAGAGTCTCGTGTCTGCACTTGTTGCCTCTGAACCGTCTGATTCCCAGAGGCTATTGGTTGCAATTGAACTTCGTCATAAATCTGGAGACCGTCCGCCACCTTAAGAAATGGACTGTAACAGTTAGGTTGACTGTACACCACCTTATCCTTATCTATCTCCATGTCCTCGGAGGCAGCTGATTTGCCTTCAGGCAGAGGACGTTGATGATTCTGCAAGCAGAGCACCTCTAGGATGGACACCCAGTCGTCTCGCATAGATTTTGTTTTCTCCAGGATCTTATTCTGCTCATTTAATGGTATCCGGAATCTAATATAGCAAAAGAATATATTAATATGTGACTAAAGGAATTGGGGGGAGCAGTGATTGCAGTGGATTTTCAAAGAAAACTAATATTCACTATTAGCAGTGCAGAATTTTGCAAGCAAACAAGCAAAGGTGAATGTGTTCAGGGTTTTCTGATTTATCCTAAGGGCTGGCATTGAGGGGCCTCTATATAGCTGCAGGTTCAGTAGGCTGAACAATCTGTTGTCACCAGTCTTTACAAATCAGAAACTGTGCTGTTGTTCAAGCACTCCCAGGAAGATTGTTTAAATTTTTAATTAAATCTATTGCCTCTTTCTCAGGGATCCAGTGCTGTTCTGCTCCTCTTCTCAATGATGTCACCTCACTACAGACTCTCTGGATCACACTGCACTCCGTGCAACAAAGACGTGGCTTTTACAATGCAAGTCTATGGAGTGTCAGAACAAAACGACATAGGTTTTCATTTAAAAGAGACTTCCGGCTCACGCAGAATGCACTGTGACCCAGAGAGTCTGAAGAGCGGAGACGTCACCGAGAAGAGGACCTGAAAAGTGCTGGATCCCGGAGAAAGCAGCATTGGGTGAGTATATTAACACACCAGCACTACACTACATACATATGTACACAGATTTAGTTTAAAAAAATGTTCATGGGAGGGATTCTTCAATACTAGGCTTGCGTTAATAGTGCGGTTTCCAAGTTATAAGTGTGCAAGGACCCTTGGTGGCAACAGTCCCTTACCCTAAGGAAATATGGAGGAATTGAAGAGGAGGAGAGATGAGATGTCCTGGTGTGTGTGTGGGTAATATGCAGTGTGTGTCTCTGTGTGTGTAACATGCAGTGTCTGTGTGTGTATATGTAGCATGGAGTGTGTGTAACATACAGAATGTGTTACTTAGAGTGTGTTCATGTAACTTGCAGTGCATGAGTGTGTTTAACCTGTGTTTATGTGTAGCACAGTGTGTTAACATAAAGAAATTTGTGTGTGTAGCATACGGTGTTCAGCATACAACAACCTACAACATACAATGTGTGTAACATACAGTATGTGTAACATACACTTTTAAAAAGACTGACAATGCAGATGAGCATTCAAAGATGTAAATGTGTCAGCAATAACCCAACTAGTGAGCAAGATATTTTCATCAGGTAATGGGATAATTAATGTTGGAATAAAAATCCTTGTTCTCTGCAGCACATCACTCGCTGTAAACAAGATGTGCTGCCGATAACATTGTACAGTCCCTGACAGAAGTTATGTCGCTTATCCATGTTATGTAAATCAAAGCTTATAACTGACGTTAAATTCATCCATTAGTTTTATAAATTACTCTTTTGAAAGCTGAAACCCTCCCAAATTTGGTTTAGGTTAAGAAAATAAATTGGTATCAATGCTGAAATATTGATCATTTAATGAACACAGAATGGTCAGGTTTTGGCAAGACAAAAGTTTTGTCGCCAACAGAAAGTAATGTGATATTCAAACAAATAATTATCTTAACCCCTTAGTGACAGAGCCATTTTGCAGCTTAATGACCGGGCCAATTTTTACAATTCTGACCACTGTCACTTTGAGGTTATAACTCTGGAACGCTTTAACGGATCCTGCTGATTCTGAGATTGTTTTTTTGTGACATATTGTACTTCATGATAGTGGTAAAATTTCTTCGATAAGACTAGTGTTTATTTATGAAAAAAACGCAAATATGGCGAAATTTTTAAAAATTTTGAAATTTTCAAACTTTAAATTTTTATGCCCTTAAATAAGAGAGATATGTGACACAAATTACTTAATAAATAACATTTCCCACATGTCTTCTTTACATCAGCACAATTTTTGAAACAACATTTTTTTTGTTACGAAGTTATAAGGGTTAAAAGTTGACCAGCGATTTCTCATTTTTACAACAAAATTTACAAAACCATTTATTTTAGGGACCACATCATATTTAAAGTCACTTTGAGGGGTGTACATGACAGAAATTACCCAAAAGTGACACCATTCTAAAAACTGGACCCATCAAGGTACTCAAAATCACATTGAAGAAGTTTATTAACCCTTTATGTGCTTCACAGGAACTGAATCAATGTGGAAGGAAAAAATGAACATTTAACTTTATTTTTTACCAACATTTTACTTCAGAACCATTTTTTTTTTATTTTCACAAGTTTTAAAAGAAAAAATGAACCACAACATTTGTTGTGCAATTTCTCCTGAATAAGCAGATACCCCATATGTGGGGGTAAACCTCTGTTTGGGTGCACGGTAGAGCTCGGAAGAGAAGGAGCGCCGTTTGACTTTTTCAATGCAGAATTGGCTGGAATTGAGATTGGACACCATGTTGCGTCTGCAGAGGCCCTGATGTGCCTGAACAGTGGAAACCCCCCACAAGTGACACCATTTTGGAAACTAGACCCCCTAAGGAACTTATCTAGATGTGTGGTCAGCACTTTGAACACCCAAGTGCTTCACACAAGTTTATAACGTAGAGCCGTAAAAATAAAAAAGCATATTTTTTTCACAAAAGTGATCTTTTTGCCCCCAATTTTTTATTTTAACAAGGCTAGCAAGAGGAATTGGACCCCAAAAGTTGTTGTGCAATTTGTCCTGAGCATGCTGATACCCCATATGTGGGGGTAAACCTCTGTTTGGGTGCACGGTAGAGCTCGGAAGAGAAGGAGCGCCGTTTGACTTTTTCAACGCAGAATTGGCTGGAATTGAGATTGGACACCATGTTGCGTTTGCAGAGGCCCTGATGTGCCTAAACAGTGGAAACCCCCCACAAGTGACACCATTTTGGAAACTAGACCCCCTAAGGAACTTATCTAGATGTGTGGTCGGCACTTTTAACCCCAGTTGCTTCACACAAGTTTATAACATAGAGCCGTAACAAGAAAAAAGCATATTTTTTTCACAAAAGTGATCTTTTTGCCCCCAATTTTTTATTTTAACAAGGGCAGCAAGAAGAATTGGACCCCAAAAGTTGCTGTGCAATTTGTCCTGAGCATGCTGATACCCCATATGTGGGGGTAAACCTCTGTTTGGGTGCACGGTAGAGCTCGGAAGAGAAGGAGCGCCGTTTGACTTTTTCAATGCAGAATTGGCTGGAATTGAGATTGGACACCATGTTGCGTTTGCAGAGGCCCTGATGTGCCTAAACAGTGGAAACCCCCACAAGTGACACCATTTTGGAAACTAGACCCCTAAGGAACTTATCTAGATGTGTGGTGAGCACTTTGAACCCCCAGGTGCTTCACACAAGTTTATAGCGTAGAGCCGTAACAAGAAAAAAGCATATTTTTTTCACAAAAGTGATCTTTTTGGCCCCAATTTTTTTATTTTAACAAGGGTT
>JARQOD010000003.1:98081764-98108566 GCA_033576555.1 Oophaga sylvatica
GGAGGCTGAGGATGAGGAGAAGTAGGAGGACAACAGCAAATAGCCAAAATCAGGAAGCATATACCCATGTGTGGGTGTGAAGAGGTGCATGGGAGTAGACCTCCCAAAAAAAGACACTGGTTTTGAGTTTGTGTTACGCTGCTTTCGGTGGTGTTGAGAAGTCTGGCCCAATCCAGCCCTTGTTCATTTTTATAAGAGTCAGCCTGTCAATATTTTCAGTTGACAGGCAGATGCGCTTATCAGTTATAATTCCACCAGCGGCACTAAATATCAGCTCTGATAAAACGCTAGCAGCAGGGCAGGACAGGACCTCCAAGGTGTAGAAAGCCAGTTCATGCCACATGTCCAGCTTGGATACCCAATAATTATAAGAAAAAAAAAACAAAAGAAACATGGACTAGGAGTAATAAAGAATTAATGAATTTTTATTATTTATTTATGCAAAAAACAACTATTAAAAATCAATCAAGTATAAATACATATTGAAGTATAAAAAACCAAGGGAGAAGGCAGCATCAAGATCTCCAGTCAAGCAAGTCTCGTGTCGTAACAATTCAAATAGATTTCTGCATCAATATATACATGTGATCACAATTAATCCCAAATTTTCATATATGCATGTGCACAAATAGTGGTTTGTGAGATGGTTAATTCAAATATTGATATATTCCTCTAGGATTCATATATTTAAAGTGCATAGTGCATCAGATAAACCCTATATGTACAGCCGTATATCATTCAATAATACCAGCCATAGTGTATAATTGAAAACTAAACAATACCTAGTATAACTCTGTCAAAATAGAGACACATCTCACAAAAACCACTAAAAGAAAGAGCAGTTATACTGACCACTGATTGTAGTAACCACTGTGGTAAATAATCAGACTATATATAATGTACCACAGATTGCATGTATTGAACCACATATGACCATTTGTAATAAATTAATTTTATCCAGAATTAGAATACATAACCATATATAGTATGTGGATAATCACGGTAGATTATGTATAATTCTACAAATTGTATATAATATTCAACACTTAACAGTGTCCCATAAAATGGCCATTAATAATGCATAAATTTATCCAGAGTTGGAATACATAGCTATACAAAGCACATGTGGGTAAACATAATATGCTATTAATAGAGACAGCCTGAGATAGATAGGGTTAATTTCCAGCCACAGTGGATAACAGTGCCATATCTAATAGTGCATCAAAGAGGATCACAGAGTGATGAAAGTACAGACACCAAGACTTAAGGCTGGGTCTCACATAGCGATACACCAGCGATCCCGACAACGATCAGGATCGCTGGTGTATCGCTACATTATCGCTGCTGAGCTGCCAAACAGGCAGCTCAGGCAGCGATCAGTACAAGCGACACTGCGGGTAACATTGCTTAGTTACCCGCAGTGTACCTTGGATACCAGCGCCCTGATGCAGGGAGCTGGTAACCAAGGTACACATCGGGTTTCCAGGCGCTGCGCGGTGCCTGGAAACCCGCTGTGTACCTTGGTTACCAGCTCCCTGCTTCAGGGAGCTGGTATCCAAGGTACACAGCGGGTTTCTAGGCACAGCCCCGCGCCTGGAAACCCGCTGTGTACCTTGGTTACCAGCGGATCGCTGGTCTCCCGCCTGTCACACGCAGCGATGTGTGCCTGTCAGCGGGAGACCAGCGATCAAAAAAATTTCCTGGCCTTTCAGCGACGATCAGCGATACCCGGCAGGGGGGCTGATCGTCGCTGAATGTCACACACAGCGATATCACTGGTGAGCTCGCTGCTGCGTCACAAAACTAGTGACTCAGCAGCGATCTCGCTAGCGATATCGCTATGTGAGACGGGGGCTTTACTGACATAGAGCTGCAGGACCCCTACGCGCGTTTCACTGTGTAGCTTCCTCGGGGGGCGTGGAAGCTACACAGCGAAATGCGCGTAGGGGTCCTGCAGCTCTATGTCAGTAAGTCTTGGTGTCTGTACTTTCATCACTCTGTGCTTTGTATAGCTATGTATTCCAACTCTGGATAAATTTATGCATTATTAATGGCCATTTTATGGGACACTGTTAAGGGCCAGCAATACTCTGTGTCAGGAGGATGTGTTCCATCCCAAGGTCCGACTGGGTCCCAGCTTTCACTATGTTAACCCAGTGTGCTGACACCGAGATGTACGGTCCGTGCCACAAGCACTTGTCCACGTATCCTCGGTTAGGTGGACTATCTCTCTAACTGCATTGTTGAGGGCATGGCTAATTTTGTGGGACACGTGCTTGAGTAATGATGGGATGACACACCGGGAGAAATAGTGAAGGCTGGGGCCTGACTACTGAGCAACGGCCGCCGCCATCAGGTAGCGGAAAGCTTCCATCTCAATGAGCCTAAAAAGCAACATTTCAAGCGCAAGCAGTCGTGAAATGTGTGAATTTAGTAGTGTGGCCTGTGGGACATTGGCTGCGTTTTTGCGCTTGCGTTCCAAGTACTGGGGTATGGACAACTGAACGCTGCGCTGGGACAAGGATGTGGGCGTGCTTGATGATGGTGTTAGTTGAGTGTGTACAATGACAGGTGCAGGGCAGGAGGTATCTTTGCTTGCACCATGGACAGGGGATTGGCTTGCATGCACAACAGCGGAAGAAGCAGTGGTGTCACCCTTAGACACTGTTCCTGGACCCTAGTTTTCGGCCCACAAAGTCGGGGGCTTTGCTGCCATGTGCCTGATCATGCTGGTGGTGGTCAGGCTGGTAGTTTTGCTACCCCTGCTGATGTTGGCCTGGCAGGTGGTCCAAATGGGCTTTTTGAGGTTATCGGCAGGGTCTTTAAAAAACAACCAGACGCGGGAAGACCGAACAGCTGTACTGGCAACTTGCATCTTGTTTGTGTTACGGGGAAAGGTTGCCGCCTTCTGTCTGCGGCCACCACACTGCTTCTTCGTGCCTGTTGGCATACTGCGCCTCCCTCAACCTGTGTGCTGCTGTCCTCGCTCTGCATGTCCTCCTGCCAGGTTGGGTCAGTTGCTATATCATCCACCACCTCGTCTTCCACTACAGCACCCTGGTCCTGCTCCTGACTTGCTGGTAATTGTGTCTCATCATCTGTCCACCTCTTGTGACACTTTCACACCGCCGCCTTCATGTGACCGTGGCTGCTCAAATATTTGTCTATTGCTACATGCGATCTCCTCTTGCCCCGCTTCAAGTAGACAGGGCAAGAGGCCTGAATCAATAAATGGAAAAGTGAACAGCTCTTTGGAGTGTCCAAGTGTGGGATCAGTTGTCTCAGGGCACTTGGCATGGTGGGAGGATGGTCGAGCAGGGTAAGGAATATTATGTCCAGACTCAAGGCTACTGAGACTTGACCATGTGGAAGACAGGGTGGTGGTGGTGGTGGTGATGTTGGCAAAGTGACTGGAAGCATTATCCGCTATCCAACCAACAACCTTTTGACACTGCTCTGGGTACAATAGTGGTGTGCTGCTGCGGTCCCCTAGTAATTGGGACAGGAAGGTCAGGCGAGAAGATGGTGTTTGTTGTGGCACAATTTCAGCTTGCCCACGGCATCAGCCTCTGCATGCAGCATCACCATCACGTCCAGTTCCCCATCCCTTGCCATGCGCCTTTCCCATTTTAAATGGAGGACAATATTTTCCACGTTCACTACAAATTGCTGAATTTGGAGTGAACTTATATGTGATCTGTGGGACGGAAAACCCCAGTTTAAAATAGCTGGCCTTAGGTAACTATTGTTTTTCAGCAAACTGGTGTCAATAACTTCGATAAGACACTGCAACAAAATTTAAATGGTAGGCCTGAAATGGCACAATTTTGAGCGCACTGATATCTGATCCATGTGACCAACAAACCCCAGCTTGAAATATCTGGCCTGTAGGTAACTATTTTTTCTGCAAACTGGTGTCAATAACTTTACTAAGACACTGCAACAAAATTAAAATGGAGGCCTGAAATGGCACAATTTTGAGCGCACAGATATGTGATCCGTGTGACGGACAAACCCCAGTTTAAATTAGGAACCTGTAGGTAACTATTTTTTTTTCTGCAAACTGGTGTCAATAACTTTGCTAAAAGCTGCAACAAAATTTAAATGGTAGACCTGAAATGGCAGAATTTTGAGCACACTCATATGTGATCCGTGTGACGGGTAAACATCAGTTGAAAACATCTGGCCTGTAGGTAACTAATTTTTTTTCAGCAACTGGTGTCAATAATTTTGCTAACACACTGCAGCAAAATTTAAATGGAGGCCTGAAATGGCAGAATTTTGAGCGCACTGATATGTGATCCGTGTGACGGACAAAGTCCAGTTTAAATTAGCTAGATTTTTACAGCTGTAATATGGAAAGGATCTGGCTGTATTCTGCAGTGCCAACAAGCAAATGGAGCATAAAACGGTGTTCTCTGGATTGCTTTTAAAGCAAATAATCAGGATTAAGATCCAAAAAAATATTATTCCTGGCCCCTGATACCTGGGGCTATGTCTAGAAATATCTGTAATAGGCAGCAGCAGACAGTACTGGAATGGACCCTCTGGCTATATTCACTGCAGTCTGCCACATACACTGCCTGCCTACCTAGCACTGATATCTATGCAGCTTTATTAATCCTCAGAAGGACTGTTAGTTGAGATGGAGATGTGTATTATATGTCGTATAAAAGCACTCAGTACAAAGCAAACAAATCTCTCCCTAGCTCAGCAGCAACTCTCCCTAAACTGTCTGATTCCAGAGCAGACTGTGACGAGCATGGCGGTGCCAGGTCTGATATAGACCTGATGATGCTCTGCTGCCAGCCAATCACTGTAATGCCACAACCAGCATGGCTGTGGCATTACAGTGTGTGGCAGACAATCCCTGCATGTTCATTAGCACTCTAAAGAGTGACAAACATGCAGGGAGGGGACCCGAGCTCCCGCGAGCAACCCCGGAAATACTCGGCAAGCTCCGAGCATCCTGAGCAGTGAGATGCTGGGGCGAGCACCAATTAGTGGCGAGCATGCTCGCTCATCACTAATAATTACCCTTGCTAAATTGTCACATAAGAATATCTCTACCCAGATTGCGCCAGTCGCACAACTGCTAGATAAAGATGCACTATTTTTTAAACCAGTAGAAAATTAGGATTGTTTTTTGGATTGCCTTGCTGACACACTCCAACAGTGGACTAATGAAGATTATTGCCCTGCCAAATTGTCACGTAAAAATATCTCTACCCGGATTGCGCCAGTCACACAACTGCTAGATAAAGATACGCTATTTTTTTAATAAATATATTTTTTGTGATTTTTTTTACATCGCTTTTAGGAGACACGCCAACAGCAGACTCAGGGAAATTAATGGTAAATAGTGATGTTTTCGTAGCTCAAGAGGTTTTACGCCAGACGCACAACTGCTAGACAAATATTAGGTATTTCAGCAATAGGCGAAGAATATTATTTAGCAATTACATTTTAAAATGGATGTTACTATATGCTGGCACTGAGGAGTATTGTTTTGCATTAAAAAGAATTAAAGGCTGCTACACAGGAATATTATGTAGCTCCCAAAAAATAGTTTTGTATATGCTGTTACTACCTAATATTATTTCCCTCTACAAATAGCTGATTTTTATATTTTGCTAGTGGATGAAACCCTCCCTATTTCACCCTAATCCCACAGTATGTTCCTAGTAACTACTATATAACACAGTGGAAAATAGCCTATTAAATCTCTCCCTAATTAAATCCCCACCTAACAAAAAAGTAATCTCTTCACAATCTTCAGCTCTTAAAAGAACTTTTTGGAATGAATAATGCTCACTTTAACCTCCTCTCACTCTCCCTACACTCCTTTCACTCTCCCTACGCTCATACTACGCTCTCCCTATGCTGTTTCCGGCTGCAATGTGCTCAAGATGGCACTGGCAGCCTTTAAATAGTCCCTATAACGCTGTAAGACCAGCCAATCACAGTAATGCCACACTAAAGATGACATTACTGTGATTGGCAAGCCAGCCCACCATGTCCATTGGCTACAAATAAAGCGCTCACATGTTGGGTGGGTCACTCGAATATACCGAGGCGAATACCTAATTACTCGCCAAGTAACGAATAGCCCAAATACCGTACTATTCGTGCGAGTAACAAATAGTGCCAAATGTATTCGCTCACTAGTAGTTATATTCATATACAGTATATGAATTTAACAGTGATAGTGTTATATTATGAATATTATAACGGTTATATCAATATCATTTACATAGTTGCCAACATTAAAGAATATTTCTTTATGTCAGCAGTTCAAATTCTTTGAATTATTTCTTAAATGGTATTCTGTTTTTGTATTTCAGGGTAAATGTTTTACTTTCATATGATTATTACACTAAGTGCTTGGGCAGCTTTTATTTATGTATTTTTTTTGACATATGATCCCACTGCATTTAGCATTTCCATCATAATTGTATGATGTTTTATTCAATGCAAATTATTCCTCTGACTAAAAGGAAACTGTCAGTGGAACATGTAAATGTAAAATGTGCATGATTAATGTCAGTGATTGAATTGAGATCAATCTGAACCTCAGTTTCCTGGTGACCATCAATTTTCATCCTGTTATTTCCACAGAGATAATTCATGAAGTGGAGATTGTTTTTTTTTGTTCCATTTCCCTTTTTAAAGTCTTTTGAACAGCCAATACTCCTTGCTCTAATTGGTGGTCCAAGTAGTTTCATAAGATAGGTTTTTAACATGGACTCTAAGGCTAAGTTCACACGTTGCGGAATTGCCGCGGAAATTTCCGCGGCAATCCCGCACTTCTCCAGCAGGAAATACGCACGTTTTTTGTAAGCGTATTCCCGCCAGAATAATAGCGTTTTGCAAGCGTAATTAGCTTGCAGAATGCTAGCGTTTTCCTAGCGATCTGTAGCATCGCTTGGAAAACTGATTGACAGGTTGGTCACACGAGTCACACATAGTGTTTGACACGTGTGACCAACTTTTTACTATTGATGCCGCCTATGCCGCATCAATAGTAAAAAGATCTAATGTAAAAATAATAAAAATAATAAAAAAAATAATAAATAATGATATTCTCACCTTCCGGCGTCCCCCGCAGCCTTCCCGCCTCTCAGCGACGCTCCCGGCAACTCGCGGTCCCAAGGATGCATTGCGACAAATCACACCGATGACGTAGCATCTCGCGAGATCGCTATGCCATCTGGGTGATTCTCGCAAAGGACTCTTGGGACCGGAAGTTGCCGGGAGTGTCGCTGAAGGCGGGAAAGCTGCTTGGGACGCCGGAAGGTGAGAAATATCATTATTTTTTATTTTAATTATTGTTTTACCAGGGATATGGTACCCAGGGCCTGGAGGAGAGTCTCCTCTGCTCCAGACCCTGGGTACCATCCGCACATGAACCGCTTACATTGCGCATAGTGGGCATAGCCACATGCGGAAAGTAAGCGGTTCAATGCATTCCTATGGCGGCGGAATCACCGCGGTTACGCTAAAGTAATGAACATGTTGCTAGATTTTCCGCGAAGCGTTTTTTTCGCGGAAAATACCGCAACATGTGTACAAAACATGCGCAATCAATTAACAAGTATAGAATGCTTAATGCTTGCGTTTTTTTCGCGGTTTTACCGCGGAAATGCGAAAAACGCAAAAAAACGCAATTATTCCTGATCGTGTACACTTAGCCTAAGCCTCAGTTCTCCATTTGGCCAGTGTTGTATATTTCAATCAACTTGTCCCAATGCTAATTCTGTAAGGCTCCTTGCACATAAGTCTCATGACAAACCAATGGACCACTTTAACTTTAAGTATTGGTTCATATGACAGTATTTTCTCTCATCCGAGAAAATTGGGCCAATTATGCTACTCATGGTCTGATTAGAGACAGAGAAAAAAAATGGCTCGATCTTCTCCATTATGTAAATCCGTGAAAATTAGACCATACTCAGATGTAGAGTTGAGCGAAACAGGTCGGTCAGATTCATAAGTCACCGACTTTCGCCAAAGTCGGATTTCCCAGAATGCTTTCAGGCGCCTTTTTTTCAGCCAATGAGCAAGGACGTACACTGTGGGCAACGAGATGACGTGCAGCGTCCACCACCATCGTAGAGAATGGCATTGCAGTGATTGGCTTGCTTTGGGGGGGCGTCATAGTGTCTATAAAAGCCCTGACCACCGACATCCATTTTACTTCTGCCGATCTTAACAGTAGGGAGAGAGTTAGGGCTGGAAAGAGAAGTTCTTCTGTTCTTGTGCTGATAGCAATTGTGCTGTACAGTTAGTGTGCAGTGACAGGGGAGGATTTTCTTGTGTGCAGCAGCGCTGGTTATTAGGCTGCCTGATAGCTGTATTGCTGTGTGTACACTGCTGTGCAGACTGCTTTTTACACAGCACTAATACTTTTATTCTTTTTTTCTGCACAGTTACCGACCGTTCATTTTTTCCCACACCGTATAGAGCTGTACGCTCCTCACACACTACCGTGTACCGGCTAGTATCACAGACAAATACATGCTGACTATCTGTGAGTGACTCCGGAAATATATACGGAGATTTAAATTTTTCCCTATACTGTATACAGCTTTACGCTTCTGATACAGTACCGTGTATCTGCTGTTTGTATTACGGTCAAATACAGTCAGGGCCAGAAATATTTGGACAGTGACACAATTTTCGCGAGTTGGGCTCTGCATGCCACCACATTGGATTTGAAATGAAACCTCTACAACAGAATTCAAGTGCAGATTGTAACGTTTAATTTGAAGGGTTGAACAAAAATATGTGTTAGAAAATGTAGGAATTGTACACATTTCTTTACAAACACTCCACATTTTAGGAGGTCAAAAGTAATTGGACAAATAAACATAACCCAAACAAAATATTTTTATTTTCAAAATTTAGTGGCGAATCCTTTGGAGGCAATCACTGCCTTAAGTCTGGAACCCATGGACATCACCAAACGCTGGGTTTCCTCCTTCTTAATGCTTTGCCAGGCCTTTACAGCCGCAGCCTTCAGGTCTTGCTTGTTTGTGGGTCTTACCCTCTTAAGTCTGGATTTGAGCAAGTGAAATGCATGCTCAATTGGGTTAAGATCTGGTGATTGACTTGGCCATTGAAGAATGTTCCACTTTTTTGCACTCATGAACTCCTGTGTAGCTTTGGCTGTATGCTTGGGGTCATTATCCATCTGTACTATGAAGCGCCGTCCAATCAAGTTTGCAGCATTTGGCTGAATCTGGGCTGAAAGTATATCCCGGTACACTTCAGAATTCATCCGGCTACTCTTGTCTGCTGTTATGTCATCAATAAACACAAGTGACCCAGTGCCATTCAAAGCCATGCATGGCCATGCCATCACGTTGCCTCCACCATGTTTTACAGAGGATGTGGTGTGCCTTGGATCATGTGCCGTTCCCTTTCTTCTCCAAACTTTTGGCTTCCCATCATTCTGGTACAGGTTGATCTTTGTCTCATCTGTCCATAGAATACTTTTCCAGAACTGAGCTGGCTTCTGGAGGTGTTTTTCAGCAAATTTAACTCTGGCCTGTCTATTTTTGGAATTGATGAATGGTTTGCATCTAGATGTGAACCCTTTGTATTTACTTTCATGGAGTCTTCTCTTTACTGTTGACTTAGAGACAGATACACCTACTTCACTGAGAGTGTTCTGGACTTCAGTTGATGTTGTGAACGGGTTCTTCTTCACCAAAGAAAGTATGCGGCGATCATCCACCACTGTTGTCTTCCGTGGGCTCCCAGGTCTTTTTGGATTGATGAGTTTACCAGTGCTTTCTTTCTTTCTCAGGATGTACCAAATTGTAGATTTTGCCACTTCTAATGTTGTAGCAATTTCTTGGATGGGTTTTTTTCTGTTCTTGCAGCTTAAGGATGGCTTGTTTCACCTGCATGGAGAGCTCCTGTGACCACATGTTTCCTTCACAGCAAAACCTTCCAAATGCAAACACCACACCTCAAATCAACTCCGGCCCTTTCATCTGCTTAATTGAGAATGACATAACAAAGGGATTGCCCACACCTGTCCATGAAATAGCCTTGGAGTCATTTGTCCAATTACTTTTGGTCCCTTTAAAAACAGGGTGGCACATGTTAAGGAGCTGAAACTCCTAAACCCTTCATCCAATTTTAATGTGGATACCCTCAAATGAAAGCTGAAAGTCTGAACTTCAACTGCATCTGATTTGTTTTGTTTCAAATTCATTGTGGTAATGTCTAGAACCAAAATTAGATAAATGTTGTCTCTGTCCAAATATTTATGGACCTAACTGTACATACTGAGTGAGCGTCTGTGTGTGACTCCTGAAATGTATATGGAGATTTACATTTTTCCCTATACCATATACAGCTGTAGGCTCCTCATACAGTACCATATATCTGCTGATATTTTTGGTACATTTTCCCAAACATGAGGAAGTATGGTGGAAGAGGCCACAGACGTGGGCAGGGGGACCAGCTGGTACTGATAGTGGTGGTGTTGCATCTGCAAGCACTAAGTCGTCAGTATAGGCTCCTGATCAGGAACAACACCTTTCCTTGTGTCCTTCACCCCCACCAAAAGAGAAGGATATGGCAGGCCACATTTCAGATTACTCCATGGAGCTCTTTTCACATACCATGCCTAAGTTATCAAGTGAAATCCTGAATTTCCCAGTCCAAGATGAATATGACATGGAGTGCACTGATGCACAGCAGTGCTATATGATTCTGCTGGTACATTCACCCAGAGCACTGCATTGCCCTCGCAGTCTACTGAGCCAGATTCTGACCCTGAGGAAACTCAGGTGCCCCTTCCCGCATACTATATTATCTTACACGATGACACAGAGGAAGGTGCCGATGAAATTGAAGAGGAGGTGATGGATGACCCAGTTGTTGACCCGAATTGGCATCCATTGGGAGAAGAGGGTGCCGCTGGCAATAGCTCAGAAGAGGAGGAGGATCCGCAGCAGGCATCGACATCTCAGCTGCAGTTATCTGGCAGGCCCGTAGCAGTCCAAAAACGTGTTAAAAAAACAAAAAGAGTTGCAGTACAGCTTGGCCAGACGGTCAAATTAGCACAGCGTGCAAGCCCTGAAAATTTTTCCCATAGTAGGAGGAGTCGAGTGTGGCACAATTTTGACCAAAATCCTATTGATGAGGCAAAGGTTATCTGTAAGAAGTGCGGAAGGACCTCTAGCCGAGGGAAAAATCTCAGAAATTTGAATACCAGTTGCATGCTTAGACATGTAAACACCATGCACTTGGAAGCGTGGACAGACTACAAAACCTCAGGTAGCACACGTGCACCTGCTCCGACTGAAGGTAGCCAGCAACGCTACATCGCTTCGCCCACTGTAAGTCCACCGTTAGCACATCGCCAGCAAGAAATGTTGAGGTGTCGTCGCAAGGCCAAAGCAGTCAGGGAATCACAATGTTTTTCCAATGAAAGACTGCATCACCACCACCATCACCAACCCCCTCTCAGTCAGCTATGTCCACCGCTAGTTCCACCATATGCAGCTCTCAAGTCCAGGTCACCCTAGCAGAGACTCTGAGTAGGACAAGAAAGTACTCATCCTCTCATCCGTGTACACTGGCTTTGAACGCCTACATTGCCAAACTGATCTCATTAGAGATGATGCCCTTCCATTTGGTTGAAAGCGCAGCATTCAGAGAGCTCATGGCCTACGCTGTCCCACGCTATGACATACCCAGTCGGCAATTCATTTCTAGAAAAGCCATCCCTGCCCTCCACCTGCATGTGAAAAAATGCATTGTCCATGCACTCAAACAATCAGTGAGTGGAAAGGTGCACGTCACAACAGATGCATGGGCTAGTAGGCATGACAGGGCCGTTATGTGTCCATCACTGTGCACTGGGTTAATGTGGTGGATGCAGGGTCAACAGGGGACAGCGGCGGTGGGACAGTGCTGCCTAGCCCACGGTATAGGCAACAGTTGGCTGTAGGCGTTCGACCCTCCTCCTCTTACTCCAGAAGCGAAAGCTCGTCGACAGAGCACAGTTGCACGAGCACTCCATCCGCAGCTGCCAGTGTTGCACATGAGGTGTCCCACTATCGAACAGCTAGAGGTAAGCATCAGAAGGCTATTTTAAAGATGATGTCTTTGGGCAACAACAGGCACACCGCGGAGGTACTGGCCAACTACTTGCAGCGAGAAACTGAGTCATGGCTGGGCAGTCCACATCTTGAGCAAGGCAAGGTAGTCAGTGATAATGGCAGTAATTTTGTGGCAGCCATAGCCCTGGCAAAACTCAGACACATACCTTGCCTGGCTCACACCTTGAACCTGGTGGTGCAGTGCTTCATAAATAATTATCCAGAGTTAACAGCCCTGCTCTATAAGGTGCGAAGACTGTGCTCGCACATCCGTCACTCGCCTGTAGACTCCAGTCGTATGCAGAGGCTGCAGCGATCGCTCCACCTCCCCACGCACCGGCTAATCATAGACGTTGCAACAAGGTGGAACTCCACCATGCACATGGTTGAGAGGCTGTGCGAACAGAGGCAGGCTGTAATGCATTTTTGGGAGGATACATGGGGAGGCAGTTTGAGGGCAGATATCGACAACTTTAGCCAAATAACCCCCTGTTTTCAATGCGTTACTATTATTATAAAGTAAATTAAGGGTGACAAGCTTAAGTAATAAGAATTGATGTTGTTGGCATTGAAATGGGCACTGTAGGTGTGTTTACTGTCCTCCACTCACTGCCGACCCATTGACTTACATTGGGGTCGGTTCGGGTTTCAGTCGGAACTCTGACTTTTTCCGATAGTCGGCCGATTTAGTTCGACTCGACATTTGGAAAAGTCGGTGGTCCGAAACCCGACTCGACCCTCCCAGAGGCAAAGTCGCTCATCTTTACTAGATGTCATCTGAGTGTAGTCCGATGTTTTCCCCTGACTCATTGACTTGCATGGCCGAGTGCAAGCCGATAACACAGGTATGCAAAATTTGGGTTT
This sequence comes from Oophaga sylvatica, assembly GCA_033576555.1. NCBI lineage: Eukaryota > Metazoa > Chordata > Amphibia > Anura > Dendrobatidae > Oophaga > Oophaga sylvatica. Next base: position 98,094,751 of record JARQOD010000003.1, read on the forward strand.
ATGAAAATTGTTTTAAATGTAATAATTGATTTGTATGTTTTATTTTGCTCCAATTAAAAAAAAGTTCTATTTTTAACCATCATGTATGGATTTTGAAAAAATTGCACATGAAAATATGCACAAGCGAGATGAACAAGAAAAATCTTTAATGTATGTCATGAATTACAAGGGGGATATATTCGTATATCCCACCACTGCCACCAATTTGCCATGTACCCGCTTCTCAGCACGTTACTTGGGGTTGCGCCTGCAAGGGTTAATCTCCTCTCACTCAGTCCAGCATTCAACCCCTGTCCAATGCAGTAATGGGAGCATAAATCACACCCCGACACAGATCACGCATCCCGCTTCATACACGCTGCCACCACTTACCGAACAAACGGGCGATGAGTCACGGAAATATTACTACTATTTGCCAATCACCAGGAGCATAAACTCTAAGGCTATGGATTCTTTACAGCATACAAGGTTCAGACTTATTAAAGTTGTAAGCTTTAATAGAAAAGGTACACTGCTTACAATAAAAGGATATAAAAATGGAAATAAAAAGTGACATATAAATATGCAAAAACAGTGATAATATAAAAGTGAGAAAACTTACAGAAATATCAAATTTTGCTGTCTGGTATTCTGTCCCCGAGGGAGGGGGGAATATGTGAACATCTTTCTTTGTGTAAAGGCTTAATTGATAGATATACTCAGGAATCAGGTTTCTAGACCAGCCTCTCAAGTTAATATTCTAATTCTTGGTTTGTGATTGGATCATGGTTATTTACCCATTAATACATTATTTTCCTCTGAACACTATTTGTGTGATATTTCTTATAGATAGATATTGTCAGGCTTCAATTGGCGTCTCCCTTAAGGGCCCATCTCACATAGCGATATCGCTAGCGAGATCGCTGCTGAGTCACTAGTTTTGTGACGCAGCATGAGTCCCAGCGAATCGCTGTGTGACATTCAGCGACGATCAGCCCCCCTGCCGGGTATCGCTGATCGTCGCTGAAATGTCTGGACATTTTTTTGATCGCTGGTCTCCCGCTGACAGGCACGCATCGCTGCGTGTGACAGGCGGGAGACCAGCGATCCGCTGGTAACCAAGGTACACAGCGGGTTACCAGGCGCGGGGCTGTGCCTAGAAACCCACTGTGTACCTTGGATACCAGCGCCCTGATGCAGGGAGCTGGTAACCAAGGTACACAGCGGGTTTCCAGGCACCGCGCAGCGCCTGGAAACCGATGTGTACCTTGGTTACCAGCTCCCTGCATCATGGCGCTGGTATCCAAGGTACACTGCGGGTAACTAGCGATGTTTAACCGCAGTGTCCTTGTGCTGATCGCTGCCTGAGCTGCCTGTTTGGCAGCTCAGCAGCGATAATGTAGCGATACACCAGCGATCCTGATCGTTGTCGGGATCGCTGGTGTATCGCTATGTGAGACCCAGCCTTTAGAAGAGTCAGAAGGTGTGAAATGTTTCCACTTTGTGTGTTCTCAGCAAGGCCCTCTGGAGAGACTGGAAACAGGAGACTTCCTTTCTTAGGATAACATATGCTATCACATTTCTGAGAGCTGCAGTCTAAGGACAGATGTCAATCCACTGCTGGTCATACATCCATACATATACATATTTCACTACAATGTAGCCAAAAATGTACACAATATTATATATAAACATTTTTTGAACATTTATTCTGCAAGTTTAATGGAAATTAATTTTTGTGCCTTTCCTTTTATATTCAAAATTTATTTTGATACCTTTTCTCATACAGAAGGCCTGTGGATCTTCTCTGTGAAGCATCCAGCAGTAGTCCCTCATCATATCCACATTCCTTCTACCTTGATATCATTGTTCCATCTCCTTGATATCTTGATGGAATCTTTCTCCTTGCTCTTCACTAACAGCACTAAAGTTTTCAGGAAAGTATTCCAAATGGGAATGTAAAAAATGTAACTTCAAATTCATCAGACAACCCAAGGCTTTGAAAAGTTTCAGCATGTTTTCCACGAAGGACTTGATTTTGGATCTTTGTTATAAACTAAATATTTAGACTTGAGAGTCCTCAGTCTGAGGACTCTCAAGTCTAAATATTTTTCTATCTACCGGCTAACACGGTACGAAGATACACATCTTTCCTATGTTATAAACTAGAAATTTCTTCACAACTTCTTAGAAAGAATGCCAAGCTCTTTTCTCAACAACTTTCATTTTTGTTTTGAACATGTCGTCTTTCATGAGTTTTAGAATATCTGGACCCACAAAAATGCCTTCTGTGAGGGACAAAGTGCAGGTCTCTCCCCTCCTGAAATGTGCCCCCACCCTAGCATCCCCCAAGGAATATCCCCTGCAAGCTACAAGCAAACTCTTGTCTGACTTGAAGCACATGGATATTCACTGTCGTACAACAAGGCACAGCAAGGCTATGAGGTATTGAATCTGGAAAATTACCTATAATAACAGAATGTAATATCTCTGAGCCTAGCCGAGCACATCATCTGAATCGGCATTCCTTCCTCATATAGCCAATGTCATTCAAGTCTACTTCAGTTCAGTTTTTTGCTTTTCTTTAGCATCTTTGTATTCAGTACAAATAGGGTGTGGCCTCCTTTCTACTGAGCTGTGTAGTTCATATATAGTCCCTCTGAAGCTGGGTGTCCATTTGGGACCCAGACTCTCTGCCACTATTCACACCAGATAGGTTTTAACCTTAGAGAGTGTAGTTACTGTCTCAAATGGTTACACCTTGCCGTGGTGGGACAGCGTTATACTTTTTTGATCAAAACAGTGTTTACTAAGTACCCTATGTTAATTATTTAATGCACTTGCTTTTTTACTTATTTATTTCATTAGGGTATATACACACATTGCTTTTTCCCTTGTTTTTGCTTGCTTTTATGGCCAGTGTGAACATGCTTCTACATCTTGCATGTCATTCAAGTCTACTTCAGTTCAGTTTTTTGCTTTTCTTTAGCATCTTTGTATTCAGTACAAATAGGGTGTGGCCTCCTTTTACTGAGCTGTGTAGTTCATATATAGTCCCTCTGAAGCTGGGTGTCCATTGGACCCAACTCTCTGCACTATTCACACCAGGTAGGTTTTACCTTAGAGAGTGTAGTTACTGTCTCAAATGGTACACCTTGCCGTGGTGGGACAGCTTTATACTTTTTTGATCAAAACAGTGTTTACTAAGTACCCTATGTTAATTATTTAATGCACTTGCTTTTTTACTTATTTATTTTCATTAGGGTATATACACACATTGCTTTTTCCTTGTTTTTGCTTGCTTTTATGGCCAGTGTGAACATGCTTCTACATCTTGCATGTCATTCAAGTCTACTTCAGTTCAGTTTTTTGCTTTTCTCATATAGCCAATTGTAGCACTCTGTGCGATGGAGTTATAAAGCTTAGCCACCAGGAATTACATATGGTAGGCATATTTAGACTTTATGCGCAGATAAATCCAGCCAAATCCAGTGGCACTGCTGCCATTCCATTCAGAGCTTCGGGCTGAAAGTTGTGGGCCATTCACGGTTCTGGACTGAAAATCATACTCTCAGAGATGGGAGGAGAGAGGCTGCACAAGCCCAGGGATGGGCGCAGTGTGTGGAGGAGCAGCTAAGGAGATAAGTGTCACCTCCTCATTTGGAGCTCAGTTTTCTTCTGGCAGGAGGACCCGTTATCAGACAACACCAGGAAAGCCTGTAACTAAGATTTGGACCTGTGATCCATCAGCGCCTCCCTGTGGTCACATGTTACATAACACAGTAATTGCAACCTATCTTTACCCTATCCTTTGTACTACACTCCTGACTGTATACTTGTATATTGTTCTGTAAATATATGCTTGTATATTGCTAGTGCGCCTTTTAGGCGATTAAATATAAAATTAATCTTGAACTGCTCTTTTATCTCGATCCACGAATCCCCACATCCACACGCTTGGTTGCTTATATGATACGCTACCGGGTTGGTTTCTGACCCGATATAAGCTTGTTGTCGACGGGGATTATTTCAAATGAGGAACTGGTGCAATTCAGTGCAATGGGTCTGCTCCAGACGTAGTCTGCTCCACATATTTCAAATCCCATATTTCAAATTACAGATTTCTAATTACACTACTGTGAATTAGACTAGAATTCTAGAATGCATTTGGCCACACATCAATCCTACAGCATTGTCATCATCACATTGTGACTGAGATGTTCTTCTGTTCCCACAGGTATGAAAACCCCAGCTTTTCTATGCTCCTGAATGCATCATGTATATTGCTTTGTTAATGGTATGAAAACCCCAGCTTTTCTATGCTCCTGAATGCATCATGTATATTGCTTTGTTAATGGTATGAAAACCCCAGCTTTTCTATGCTCCTGAATGCATCATGTATATTGCTTTGTTAATGGTATGAAAACCCCAGCTTTTCTATGCTCCTGAATGCATCATGTATATTGCTTTGTTAATGGTATGAAAACCCCAGCTTTTCTATGCTCCTGAATGCATCATGTATATTGCTTTGTTAATGGTATGAAAACCCCAGCTTTTCTATGCTCCTGAATGCATCATGTATATTGCTTTGTTAATGGTATGAAAACCCCAGCTTTTCTATGCTCCTGAATGCATCATGTATATTGCTTTGTTAATGGTATGAAAACCCCAGCTTTTCTATGCTCCTGAATGCATCATGTATATTGCTTTGTTAATGGTATGAAAACCCCAGCTTTTCTATGCTCCTGAATGCATCATGTATATTGCTTTGTTAATGGTATGAAAACCCCAGCTTTTCTATGCTCCTGAATGCATCATGTATATTGCTTTGTTAATGGTATGATTTGCTCACCCATCTTCCTGTGCACATAATTGTACTCCATACTTCTTATCTTCACCACACATCTGAGTGGTCTGTGTAACACCTACCCCCTTTTATGACCTTTCCTTAACTCTGTGCATTTGGCCTGAGCAGTCCCAGCCCACTTCCCAATCACACCTGATTGCCCTTAGCTGCATTATTTATTCAGTGCAATGGGTCTGCTCCAGACGTAGTCTGCTCCACATATTTCAAATCCCATATTTCAAATTACAGATTTCTCATTACACTACTGTGAATTAGACTAGAATTCGACTGGAATTTGGCTGCAAGGTAACATAATTTAAAACCATTATGTTTCATTTTCTTATCACTTTCACCCCCATCCTCCTTTCTTTCTTCCTATCCCCTGTAATCCCCCACCTAGTAAGGAATTAGTCATTTCCCCCTCCATTCTCCCCAGCCATCTCACCTTTCCCACAGAACTGTTCCTCCACATACAATCCTTTTCACCAAGACACACACGGCCACACCATGGCTTATCCTGCTCTCACCTTCTAACGCTCTGTCTGCTACTCCTCATCGCTGGCGATGTATCCCCAAATCCTGGCCCTCCTCATCACATCCCCACACTCATTTCTAACACCCTGCCACGATCTTCTACACGTTTTTGCAACCCTGTCAACCTCATACCTATCCATCCACACCCCCCTCCCCCAGTCCCCCTACCCGGAGCACTATGGAACGCACGCTCCGTCTGCAATAAACTGTCATTTGTCCACGACCTCTTTATCACCAACAAACTCTCCTTCCTTGCCATCACTGAAACCTGGCTCACCCCCTCTGACACAGCCTCTCCAGCTGCGCTGTCCTATGGCGGATTTCATCTTTCTCACACCCCTCGCCCCAGCAACAAACGTGGTGGAGGAGTTGGCTTACTCCTGTCTGATACCTGCTCCTTTACCCCTATTCAAATTCCACCCTCCGCTGCTATTCCCTCGTTCGAAGTGCACTCCGTCCGCATCTATTCCCCCTCCAACCTCCAACTGGCTGTCATTTACCGCCCCCCGGAACTAGCCATCTCCACCTTTCTCGACCACTTCACCACCTGGATACTCCATTTCCTCTCTGCTGACATCCCCACCATCATCATGGGCGATTTCAACATCCCCATTGACACTTCCACCCCGGCTACCTCTAAACTTCTTTCGCTCACAGCTTCCCTTGGCCTCACTCAATGGTCCTCTGTGGCCACTCACAAAGGCGGTCACACGCTGGACCTTATCTTCACCCGTCTCTGTTCCCTCACTAATCTCACTAACTCCCCACTCCCCCTGTCTGACCACAACCTACTGACATTCTCTTCCCTCTCCTCTGTTAGTATGCATCCCCCACTCCACAAACTCACCCACCCTCGCAGAAATCTCAAACACCTCAATTTACAATCGCTCTCTGAGTCCCTCCTCCCTCTCACAGACATAGCCTCACTTAATGACACAGATGCTGCTGCCACATTTTATAACACCACAATAAAAACCACACTTGATTCGGCCGCTCCCCTCATGCAGAGCAAAACTCGTACAATCAACAGGCAGCCCTGGCTGACCGGCCTGACCAAAGAACTGAGACGGGCTTCCAGGGTTACCGAGCGGAGATGGAAGAGAACCCACTCCATCGAGCACTTCAACGCATACAAGCAGTCCCTTGCCAGCTTCAAGTCCATGCTCTCTGCCGCAAAACAAACTTACTTTGCATCTCTCATATCCTCCCTGTCTCACAACCCTAAACAGCTCTTCAACACTTTCAATTCTCTACTCCATCCCACAGCACCTCCTCCCTCTCCTCTCATTTCTGCCGAAGACTTTGCCTCCTTCTTTAAGCAAAAGATTGATACTATCAGAGAAGGCTTTGGCCCGCAGCCCCCAATGCCCCTCTTAGCCACTCAGCCCTGTTCTTCCAAAACCAGCTTCACCACCATGACAGAAGATCAGCTCTCCACTCTCCTGTCAAGATCACACCTCACCACTTGTGCGCTTGACCCACTCCCGTCCCACCTCATCCCTAACCTTGCCACAGTCTTCATCCCTACTCTCACACACCTCTTCAACCTTTTACTTACAAATGGTGTCTTTCCTTCATCCTTCAAACATGCCTCAATCACCCCGATCCTCAAAAAGCCCTCCCTCGACCCATCCTCAGCGTCTAGCTATCGCCCGATATCTCTTCTCCCTTCGCCTCAAAACTACTGGAACAGCATGTATATCTTGAACTGTCCTCCCACCTTTCCTCCTGCTCCCTCTTTGACCGGTTACAATCAGGCTTTCGACCGCATCACTCAACTGAAACTGCCCTAACTAAAGTCACCAACGACCTACTAACCGCCAAGAGCAAGCGACACTACTCTGTCCTCCTTCTCCTGGACCTGTCTTCTGCCTTTGACACCGTAGACCATTTCCTCCTCCTACAGATTCTCTCATCTCTTGGCATCACAGACTTGGCCCTATCCTGGATCTCATCATACCTAACAGACCGAAATTTTAGTGTCTCCCTCTCACACACCACCTCCTCACCTCGCCCCCTGTCTGTCGGTGTTCCCCAAGGCTCAGTCCTAGGACCCTACTCTTCTCCATCTACACCTTCGGCCTGGGACAGCTCATAGAATCCCATGGCTTGCAGTATCACCTCTACGCCGATGACACGCAGATCTACCTATCTGGACCTGACCTCACCTCCCTACTGACCAAAATCCCAAAGTGTCTGTCTGCTATCTCAGCCTTCTTTTCTGCTCGCTTTCTCAAACTGAACATGGACAAAACAGAATTCATCATCTTTCCCCCACCTCATTCTACCCTCCACCAGGCCTATCCATCAATGTCAATGGCTGCTCGCTTTCCCCAGTCCCACATGCTCGGTGCCTTGGGGTGATCATCGACTCTGCCCTCTCTTTCAAACCACATATCCAAGCCCTCGCCACCTCCTGCGCCTCAAACTCAAAAATATTTCCCGGATCCGCTCATTCCTCAACCATGAAACCACAAAAACACTAGTGCACGCCCTTATCATCTCCCGCCTCGACTACTGCAACCTCCTACTGTCTGGCCTCCCCTCTAGCACTCTGGCACCACTCCAGTCCATCCTACACTCTGCTGCACGACTAATCCACCTGTCTTCCCGCTATTCCCCAGCCTCCCCACTATGCCAGGCCCTTCACTGGCTTCCTATTGCCCAGAGGCTCCAGTTCAAAACCTTAACCATGACATACAAAGCCATCCACAACCTTTCTCCTCCATACATCTGTGACATGGTCTCCCGCTACCTACCTACACGCAACCTTCGATCCTCTCAAGATCTCCTTCTCGACTCCCCCTCATCTCTTCTTCCCACAACCGCATACAAGACTTCTCCCGGGCTTCCCCCATACTCTGGAACTCCCTGCCGCAAAACATCAGACTTTCACCAACAACGGAGACCTTCAAGAAAAACCTGAAGACCCACCTGTTCCGACAAGCCTACAACCTGCAATGATCCTCAGTCTACTGAACCATCGCACGACCAGCTCTACCCTCTCCTAGTGTATTCTCACCCATCCCTGTAGACTGTGAGCCCTCGCAGGCAGGGTCCTCTCTCCTTCTGTACTTGTGTGTCCCTTGTCTAGCACATGTTTATTTTATCTGTCTATATTTTTCCCTTTTCATATGTAAAGCGCCATGGAATAAATGGCGCTATATAAATGTATAATAATAATAATAATAACTGGTGGCAGAATACCTTATTGTTTTAGTGAGGAACTCTGGCAGTGATGGCCGGGAGGTTCATATATATATATATCCCCAGCCTGTCAATGGGAGCCCTCACCAACTCATACTATAAGGAAAGCCTTTCCGGCGACTATTTGCCCTCGGTGCAGTTCCCTGTCTGATCAGAGGCAAGTGGTGGCGCCAGAGAGCCGACCCCTGCTAGGTCCTCCTCTTCCCTCCCCCGAGGTGAGCAAAGTCGACGCCCCCCTTCCCCTGTGAGTTCCCTCACACCTTCCTTCAGTTTTGCTTTGTACAGTCCCTGAAACTTAGTACACAGACACTTAAAAGTCTCTCCTTTCGGTGAAGTTTTCACAAACTGCTTCATCAGCCCAAGCTTAATGTGGAGTGGTGGCAGAAGAACTTTAGTGGGATCAAGTAAACTTTCCACAACTATGTTCTTGAGTCCACGTTGCAAAGATGTTCTCGTTGGCCAACTTTTTCAGTGACAATGATGAGTCTTATCCAGCTCTCCCGTTCACAGAAAACCATGGCTACTTTGTGTATCCTCCTTGCTGCTCAAAAAGCAAAGAGAGAACTTTCAGATCACCACATATTGAACATCCTTTATCCTTGTAGCTAAGTTTCTTGAGAATAAAGTCTAATTTCTTATAGTGTTCCTTTAAGTGCACAGAATACCCTACATGCACTGAAGCATACTTGCTGCCATTGTGCAGTAGCACAGTTTTCAGACTTTGTTTGAATGTCTCAATAGCCTTCACTCGCTCACATTGTACTCAATTAAATTTTTTCATAAGCCCAGTAACATCACTACAATGCACTAGAGCACCTTCTTAAGAAAAGTATTGATGGAATTCCTTTTCTTGGCTTCTGTATCAAGAAAAAACATTTCTAACCAATCTTATGACACCAAGATCATCCACCAAAGGTTACGAAAATGAGTTAAAGCATGGTGCAAGAAAAAGTCTATGGAGTCAGTGTTTGTCAAACAACTGTATGTTTTGGAATTTTTTCAATATTTTTACTGAGTTCAGCGATAAGTAAGGATTTAAAAATCATCTCTTAGTTTTCAAACAATTTTACCCTTGCAGACCTGTGTAATCGGATCCAACTTGGGAATACTGAGATTTTTTCTCCTAGGATCTGCTTGGACATGTGGACAGCTCCAAAGAATATTATTTGTCCTACTGTGAGGCAATGTTTTTCATATTGCACTCAGACCGAAAATACAGTCATGTGCATGAGTTCTTATTTTGCGCTATTCTTGCCACTAAATAGGGTGCAATTGTCGATCAATGCTCTGAATGCATCACAAATGTAGACATGGCCTAAAACTTAAAACATCATAATCGATTACATGCCTTTGTTTTAATATCTCTGGTCACATCATATATGACAAGGGAACTTTTTTTGGAGACTTCTTGGCATCAGAGTTAGCCCAATTTTCGTGTTAGATTTGCATTTCACATTCAACAACCTAAGATGGGTATTATCATCCTTACCCCACCACGTCAATGAAATAAATGGGCCACCATGTAATAAATAAACAGCCTTGTCTGTCTAGAACGGCTCATAGAGAGGGATCGTGATCAAAATTTTGTTCCTTTTCAGAAAACAACCCCTTTAATTTAAAGAAATGAAAAATAGTAATTTTGAAATATTTGTAAAAAATACTTTCTGTATCTCTTGAGTATTGGCCTCCGTTGATCTCTTTTTATCTTTTGATGCGATAATAACTTCCTTTTTCTTCGCATGGCGGTTCCAGAAGTATTGGGAAGATATACAGATACATCCCAGTCTCTCCTATCGTGTCTCTTTCTTTTAGAAAGAGCTCTATTTTCTGCTAACACAGCATGTTTCATGTGATTTGCAGCTTCAATTAAAGTCTCCGTGCAATGCTTGTCGCACCTTCCTATATTTTCTATTAAGACTGGACGGTCTCAGGACATTATTTAGCCATCATTGTAAATTACCATAATCTGGTGGTAATTAATGTCACGCAATCTTCATGCAGTAACAAACTCAATTCCCAACTAAGTAGAAGAAAACTGATATATTTCTGCATTTAGTGCAGAGAGATAAAAATTATAGGCTGGGAGGTTTGGGATTCACTGGGCAGAATTTTGCAAAACATAAAGCATTCCTTTAGTAGGAATCTATTTTTATGTTAAAGAATAAGTGGTTTCTTGTAAGAAGATGGATTGTTGATGATGACCTTAAGGGTTTCTATTGAATATTAGACCTCAAGGAATTCTGGAGGCCTCGGCAAGGAAAAAATTGTACCACAAATTTAGTAATAATCCCTCAGAGCACGATTCGATGGGAATAATGGCACTTATGCCACCCGAACACTCACCCCAAAAAACTGAACTGGCCATACAATTCAAAGCAGTGTTCATTTGGAGATATAGTGCATATGGCCATAATTTCAGGACATGTTCAGTACCACAGATCTGTGACGCTAGCAATACCATTGCTACTTTTGTTTCTTTTAAAATTTTGTGCAACTATGAATTTTTGCCCAAGTCAACCACCCTTGTGTGTCCATGCTACACCACTTATGCACATATTACATATCTGTACAAGAATATTTGTAATTTTGCATATGACTTTCAGTGTGCATGAGACCTTACCTATATTAAGAGGATTGGGCATATCGTTTGGTGTTGCTTGTTAATAAATTGATGCATAGTTACCCTATACTATGACTCGCATGGATCCAGCAGAGAGCGAAGCAGGGGCTGATTGCTGCAGGGCTCCATGACACTCCAACATCAAAGATCCCTGGGAGAGCCAGTGCATGTTGTTTTTATTTTATAAGGGGGAATATAGCAACTGAGAATGGCTAATCCGAGTAGCAGAAAACCCTTTAAGTGGCTAATAAATGTTTCTGTCTTTTGTAGTTTGTATAGAAGCCGAGGCAGGGAATTCAGAAGCAATTTTACGGTGATTTAGAATAATGAGAGGGTGTCAGTGCTCACAGATCAGCAATAGTGATAGGAACAGAAAACCCTAAAACATCAGCCAAATAATCCACACTGGCATCTGTCCTACTGTATTTGAATTACAGTTACACATTTTTTGGTCCATCTTAAAGAAGCCCTCACATGAATATTTATTTTCATTAAATGTGTACTGCATATGTGTGTAGTTTATAGTGAGATTGTATTAATATACTCATCTACCACAGCACTCTTCGGGATCCTGTGCTGTTCCACTCCTCTTTTCAGTGATGTCATCGCAATTCAGACTCTCCAGATCACACTATGCTCTGTGTGTGAGCTGGAAGTTTATTTTAGAATGCAAGCTTATGGAGCCCTGTTCTGACTTTCTATAGGCTTATGTTGTAAAAGCCATTTCCGGAAGAGTCTGCAGATCAGTGACATCCACGAGAAGCGGAGCGGAGCTGGATCCTGGAAAGAGCGCAAATATATCAATATATTAATACACTAACACTACACACCATACACACCTACACATTTAATGAAAAACAATATTCATGGGAGTGCCTCTTTAATGTACTTGAAAGCAGCAGCAAGTCAGCGTATTTTTAACATTAAAGACAAAATCTGAAATCAATGTCAGAGACAATGCACTTGTGTATCACAAACGACTGTACTGGCTTATTCACTTCCTGTGCAATCCTTTTTATGAAAAGGAAAATAAATGTTTTTTAAAAAATACAAATTAAAATTTCCTAAAATTCAGACATTTATCTGTGAAGGTCTACCTTACAAAGTGTGTTGTTGCAACAACTTTTCTCTACAAATCTGTGTTAAAAGTAAAATTTTACGTTTCTACACACTACACTCCCTGACAGAAGTTATGTCGCTTATCCATGTTATGTAAATAAAAGCTCAAACCTGACGTTAAATTCATCCATTGGTTGTATAAATTATTCTTTTGAAAGCTGAAACCCTCTGAAATGTGGTTTAGGTTAAGAAAATAAATTGGCATCAATGCAGAAATATTGATCATTTAATGGACACAGAATGGTCAGATTTTGGCAAGACAAAAGTTTTGTCTGAAAAATGCAGACATTCAACTGAGCATGTTTATGTTTTCATACCTGTTTTACTAGTCCAGTTTGACAACTATATATGTGTACATGACACACCTATACTAGGACCTGCTGCCTTTATATTGCTTTTTGTACACGTAGCTACCTATATAACCTTTCTTGCTATTTCCTTTTTGGCAAGTGTTGAACAATTGAGGTTGAAAAGATTTTTAAAGTTAATTATAGTGTTGCACAAAATATATGGTAAAGAAAAAGGTGACAATGACAATGGACAGGGTAGTGTAAAAGAAAAAAAACATTCTTAGCTATGGTATGGCATAAGAGTTGGAGCAGCAGCATGAGCACCACCACTACTGGCAACAGATGTCCTGGTGGGCAGAAGTACGACCAAATGCAGGCCTACTTTTCCTTCAGGGTGGAGTAAGTGGAGGCTATTATGGAATATATGGTACATCACTCATCTAAGTCACAGCAGGATCATATTACCTCTGACAGCTACACCATCAGTTAGAGTCAAAGTTTTGAACAGAACAGTCTGCCTGACTACAAATGACCATGAGGGATACTTTTTGGACCGTTTTTAATTAAAAAAAACATAAAAATTCTGTCACTACTCTGTTATTAAATGGGCTGTTGGTTACTACTAGGTTACCATTCATTTCTATGGTGACGTTACTTTGATATAACTAAGACTATATATGTGTTACAGAGTTTGCAAGTGATTTGATATACTCTTAAGAGATTTCAGAGTGTTATACATATCTTTTCAGGGCAATTGAAGGTTTTGCAGCATAGTGAATCAATTCTCCATGAATCAAAGTTTTTGAAGAAATTCAACAAACCTGGTGAATTTGAATTAAAAAGATTTGATAAGTTATAATGATGATTATTTATGGCACATTTTTGGTAAAATATCCAAGTCCAACTCAGTCTTGCCAAAACTGCTTAACTGATGCTTTAATCTGCAGTGTCATTGATCCTAATTACTTTTTGTTCGTAAAATTTCAAATGTTTTTCTTAAACCAGGCAACCTACAGTATATAGATAATTTTATATGACTATATATACAGTACAGACCAAAAGTTTGGACACACCTTCTCATTCAAAGATTTTTCTGTATTTTCATGACTATGAAAATTGTACATTCACACTGAAGGCATCAAAACTATGAATTAACACATGTGGAATTATATACTTAACAAAAAATTGTGAAACAACTGAAAATATGTCTTATATTCTAGG
>JARQOD010000003.1:98108666-98139079 GCA_033576555.1 Oophaga sylvatica
CATATCCTGCATTATTTTCCTGTATAAGCAATGTTTATTCCCTGAAAGGGTGTTGTAGGGAATTGAAAATTTGCTGTAACTTTTTTGAGTTAAAGTTAACCATAGAGGTCAGTGCAAAAATTTTTTGAAAACCTTTTTTAAAGGGTTTTTTTTGATATAAGGGTTTTAAAGATTTAAAATTTGTCATTTTGTTTGATTTTTTTTTATAAAAAATTTAAAAAAAAAAAAGTAAAAAAAATGTTTTGTCTGACCTCGAGGGAAAAAGGACCTCATTGTTTTCGGGAGGGATGCGTTTGTTTGAAAACCGTTTTTTTTTGACTAGGGTTTAATCTTTTCCATAGCTTGAAATAAATGAATGATGGATAAGGAAAACACTTACGCTTTTGCATTTTTTTTTTTAAAAATTGACTTTCTTAGAGATTGTTAAAATTGGCAGTAAAAATCTGCTTCTTCTTAGGGTCAAATTGGCCAATAGGTTAAATTGAGAACTTTGTAACGATGTCAATTTTTCACCTTTTTTGGGTCATGAATGGGTTTTTAGCGTAAACCCAAAATATGGGTAGGCCGATATTGCTGTATCGGGTTTCGTTCCCCGGTACGTTTTTCGTCATTAAAAGGGGAATGGATTTTCACTGCACTGTGAGTCCCCGGGGTCGGGTCTGAGGATCGCGGATTCCCCGGGCAGAAGATTCCGGGGGTCAGCCGGATTTTTGATGGTCGCCATTATTTCCCCGGGCGTCACTGCAGTTTTTCGCGTAACGCGGCGGGGGTAACCCCGGCCGAAACCGTCCGATGACGTCACCCCCGGGGAAGCGGGTAATCGCTGTCTGCCCGGGATGACAGGCTCTCCTTTCCCTGCCTCCTCTGATTCTTTGAGTAGAGAGCGGAGCGGGGACCTCGTTATAGGGATGCGGGCAGGTGGTATATGCTTTTTTTTTTTTTTATTTTTTCAGGAGATCGATGGGTCGCGGTGGAGAAAAAAAAAGAAATGAAATGTTGTTTTTTTTTTATTAAATTAAAAAATTTTTTATGAACATTCACCCCCCGGGGACATCAAAAAAATTTTAAATTTTAAACAGGGACCCCGTCCGGGGGTTTTTTAAATTTTTTGGCGGGGTGTTCCCCGGGACCCCCTGGTATCTTTGATGCTTCCAAAATCGAGACCAAGACCCCCGGGCCCCGAGGCGTGTGGCCTGTACGTCGTCGTGACCCGGGTATCTGTGTTTTTGGGGGGGCCCCCTTTTATCCCTCGGGTCTGGACCCCCTGTCCCGGAAAATGAACGAACCCCGGGGGCCAAAAGGGGGGTAGGGGCCCGCACTTATCATGTCTACTGGGGGTGCTGGGGCCATGGGGAGGTGGGGGGGATTTCGGGGTGGGGTGGGCACTTGGCAAAGGCCGGTGTGGGGGGCGAAGGGTCCGGGGGCCAAGGGGCCCCCACTTGGGACCGGGGGGACTGGTGAATTTTGGGCAACCACCCTTTTAACCCGTGTGGGTGTAAGTTACCAAATCCTGGGAAAAGGGCCCCCCCGGGGTCCTTCTGGGAGGTGGTTCCCGTCCCCCCGGGGGACAAAACTTCTAAATAAAACCGGCTCCTGGTGAACCCCCAACCCTTTAAATTTTAAAAAGTCCGTACTCCCACCCTTACCCCGCGGCCCCCTAAACCGACTTTTATTTTTTTCCCTCACCCGGCCCTTTTATCTCCCCGGCCCTTTCGATGTGCGTTGGCAAAGGGCTTCGGGGATTCGCCCCTGTTTCCCTTTTGTCGCCCCGGCTTCCTCTCCCGCCCGTCTACACTCTTCCTCCTGACCCCGGGGTTGTAATTTCCCCCACCGCATCTCCATTTCCCACCATAAAACCCCCTCGCTTACGTTGCCCGGTTTTGGGGAGCCCCTCCGGGCCCGCCCGACAGTCCGGGCGGCGCTCACCTGGGGGAAGCACCTGCTCGGGAACAGATGACAGCGGGGCCCCGGGGTACAGACGGGAGCCCTTGGGTGCCTGCGGGGCCTCCCCCATGAGGAGGGGTTCGCTTCTTCTGTTCAGCGAGGGGGGCAGACAGCGGGATTGGGGTGCTGCCGGGCACCCCTTTTTTGGAAAGGAAGGGGTGCCTCCACTGCAAAAACTAAAACCGGATAAACATTGAAAGGGGCTGGGATGCCTGCACGGACTCCTCTACTAAAGGGGGGTGCCTCCCCTTCCGGTACAACACTTCGGGTAAGAGGGATTGGTTTCCGCTCCAAGTTTAGTTTTGGGCACGCCAGCGGGTTTCCCATCGGGCGCCCTCCCCCCCGGTCCCGGGCCCAGGCCTCTTAGGGTATCTCGTTTTCTTGCAGCCGTTAGGGGGGTTTCCAGGGGGGGGTCCCCAAAACGGGGGTTCCTTGGGCGATCGGGTCGTTTTCCTTTGGGGGGGAAGCTCTGACTGTTTCCATCCCTTCACACTTCTCTCGTGCCCATTACCCAACCCTCTCCCAAATCACATGTATCATTAGCATCTGGAGGGGGCCCCTCTTTTGTAGGAGGGGGGAATTCTGTTAGTTTCCGCACACTGAGGGGGATGAGGGGGGGAAACTCAAGGCTTTTGGGGCACAAATCTTAAAATTGCGTACCATTTAGAGGGGTTTGGGCCCATCTTTTCCCGCCCCCACGAGTAGTGTACACCCCACAAAGACAGCCCTTTTTTCTTCCCAGGGCCTCGGTGACGCAAAAAGGGGGAAAAAAGGCAAATCCTTTCTCTGATGATTTTAGCAATTCCCCAAGCAAAAAAAACCGTTCAATTCAGGCAAAACGGGAAACTCGCTTATAGCGAGCTACAGAACCCTTTTTTGTGAGCCCAAGTTGAGTCGCACAGACCCCAGGGGTTTTTGGGGGTATTCGGCCAAGACCCCTTTTGTTTCTAGGGGTATGTCACGGTTTTCCCCCCGGCAATTGAATCAGAGTCTATTTTACTATGTAGAAATGTATAAACTAAAAATTAAAAGAAATATTTTAAAATTTTATTCACAATGACATTTATAAAATATTATGTTTTTCTATGGGGTGTATATTTTGTTTTTTACAACGAAAAAAAAGTTTTTTTTTTATTTGCGATTTTTTTTCCCCTTAGACTTACATTGACTTCCGGAAATCAAAATGGGAAAAGACATTTTTAGTGAAAATCGGCGATCCCAAAACCGACCCGATATTTTTAGTTTAACGAGCAATCGCTCAACACTAGTCATGAATCTTTTTCTTTCAAATGAGTTAAAAAATACTGACTTGAATATAGTGTATATCCTTAAAAAAAATGAAAACGGTCAAATTAAAAGTAAGTCCATTTTTTTCAGTCTTTAAAAAGTATCAAATTTTAGTGGACGACTTTCATTTCATAGTGATAGGGGTCCCTTAAATTTGGGAAATTCCCCATCTTGTGTTTACTGTCATGGGCTGGGTTTTTGGGTTTTCCCCGGCCAGGGGTTTTCCCTTTACGGTCCCCTTTCGCTAGGGGAAAAGGAAAAATAAAATAAAAGTACCGTAAGGGAAAAAGGGAGTAGTAATTACCCCCTTTAAAACACCAACCAGGGGCTACAAGGTAAAACAAACAGGGATAAAGGAAAACCCTCAATAATTCAAATATAATCACACAAACAACAGAGGTAAATACAGGGGGGTGGGGGATGGGGAAAAAACCAAATTAGAAAAGAAAGGGGAAATTAGCACACACCCAAAAAACCCTTTCAACATTTTCAGATAAATCCACCAAATGACTTTCAAACAAAAAACCTTTAACCACCTCTACAACCCTGCGTAAAGACTTGCTTGGCAAAGGTGCTAGCCCGGGGCCCGGGTTATATTGGGGAAGGGGGGTTTGGCCCAACAATGAACAAGGGGAGCCCCCAAAGGGAGGAAAGCTTCAAGAGCTCCAACTGAGCAGATTAACCCCTGCACTGCTAAAAAAACCTGCACCTTTAATAAGAAGGTGAAGTGCTTTTAATCGTGGCCCGGATTATGAGAAACATAGGCTACGGTCTTCCCGGGTCCCTCTGTCGCAGAAAAACCTTTTGCTGTCACAGAGGAAAAATGATTAAAGGAGGTTTGGGTTACAGAAAGTTAAGAACACCTTCAAAGGGGAAAAGTGTCTTCAGAAAATGACGTATTGTTTAAACCCCTTAACTGCCGGGCCTTTTTCCCCTTTTTGCATTTTGCTTTTTTTCTTTTCCCTTTTTTCCCCGGCAATTTAAATTTTTTTTTGGTCAAAATGGCCCTGACAGGCTTGTTTTTTAGGGACCAAAAATTGCACTTTTTAACTACACCTTGGGTAACATATCGTTTACAGGGAAAAAATAAAAAAAATTTCCCAAAAGCGGGGAAAAATTTCAAAAAATGTGCAATTTCCCCACTTGTTTTTTTTTTTTACCTGTTCACTAAATGCTAAAACTGACCTCCATTATGATTTTCCACGTCATTACGAGTTCAGACACCAAACATGTTTAGGTTCCTTTTCATTTAAATGGTGAAAAAAAATTCAAACTTTGGTTTAAAAAAAAAAAATGGTGCCATTTTCCGAGACCTGTAGCGTGCACCAAGCTAATGTTTTGGTGCAGATACGATCTTTTGATTGCCCGTTATTGCATTTTATTGCAATGTAGCGGTGACCAAAAAAAACTAATTCTGGCATTTTTATTTTTTTTCTCGCTACACCGTTTACCAATCAGGTTAATTTTTTTTTATATTGATAGATTGGGTAATTCTGAATGCGGTGATACCAAATATGTGTATGTGTGATTTTTTTTTATTGTTTTATTTTGAACTAGCTGAAGAGCTCGGCGTTGCCTGGACATAGTAACTAACTGGTTAGTTATAACAAATTATAATGATTATATTGCACATTTCACATCATATATTCAACACTACAAATTTTCAAGACAAATTAACTAAATGATTACCCAAGTATTGAGTATTTTATTTTCAACTCATTCAATAACCTTTTGATAAACAAGTTTTGACAAACAGATATTTGGCAGTTCCAACTGCCAGTAAAGTTGACCATGAGAAAAGCATGGAGACTGCAAATTGATCCTAACTACTTTCAAGGACTGTCCCTGAGCCTTGTTAATGGACACTGCAAATAGCAGTCGATCTGGAAACTGGAGGCGTTTAAAATCAAAAAGCAAATCAGATGGACCAGTGTGGGAATGCGCAGAAGAAAAAGAAATTGTTGCTATTGAACATAGCAACACTGCTGCACTGGTACATGGAACACAACTGGCGCCAATTTTTTAAGCTAAATTTTTTTAACACAATATTAACCCCTTAACAACTGCAAATACGACTTTTAACGGCGGCAGTTAAGGGGCCTTATTCCTCCTGCATCTCATGCTCCTTTTTACACAGCATCCTTCTGCACCTCACGCTTCTCCTTTATACACAGCATTTTTCTGCAGCACAGCTTTTCTCCTTTATAGTCGCCTTTTCCGGTAGCACCTCACAATCCTCTTACATATACAATTGGTATCAACTTGATCCCAAAAGAAATTGCACTAATTGCAATGAAGCGTATCGTATACACAGCATACTTCTTCTGCAGCACCACACAGCAACTTCCTTGAGCACAGCGGTGTAATCCATGAGGCTCCTCCCTTTCCCTTGACATCATGCCTCACAGGAACAACTCCATTCTAGACACGACGGAGCTAGATATCGCCTATGCCTGCCATGCACTGATTCTCTGAAGGCAGCGGCCCTGATTGTAGCTCGCAGGGAAGTCGCAGCCGGTGAGTTTTGCAGGGTGGCTTTCGGGGTTAATGTGTCTCTGCCCGTGTCTTCTAACAATGTGGGCCGTGTGGATGGGGCTTTGCGTGTGGAGTGAGCACTGCTATGCAGAGTGGGCGTGGCTTGATACATACACACACACATACCTACACTCAGCTTTATATATATACAGTCATGGCCAAAAGTTTTGAGAATGACACAAATATTAATTTTTACAAAGTCTACTGCTTCACTTTTTATAATGGCAATTTGCATATACTCCAGAATGTTATAAAGAGTGATCAGCTTAACAGCAATTACTTGCAAAGTCAATATTTGGCTAGAAAATGAACTTTATCCCCAAAACACATTTCAACATCATTGCAGCCCTGCCTTAAAAGGACCAGCTAACCTCTTTTCAGTGATTGCTCCATTAACACAGGTGTGGGTGTTGATGAGGACATGGCTGGAGATCAATCTGTCATGATTAAGTAAGAATGACACCACTGGACACTTTAAAAGGAGGCTGGTGCTTGGCATCATTGTTTCTCTTCTGTTAACCATGGTTATCTCTATAGAAACACGTGCAGTCATCATTGCAATGCACAAAAATGGTCTAACAGGGAAGAGTATCGCAGCTAGAAAGATTGCACCTCAGTCAACAATCTATCGCATCATCAAGAACTTCAAGGAGAGAGGTTCCATTGTTGCCAAAAAGGCTTCAGGGCGCCCAAGAAAAACCAGCAAGCGCCAGGACCGTCTCTTAAAAGTGTTTCAGATGCGGGATCGGGCTACCAACAGTGCAGAGCTTGCTCAGGAATGGCAGCAGGCAGGTGTGAGTGCATCTGCACGCACTGTGAGGCGGAGAATCTTGGAGCAAGGCCTGGTCTCAAGGAGGGCAGCAAAGAAGCCACTTCTCTCCAGAAAAAACATCATGGACAGACTGATATTCTGCAAAAGGTACAGGCAGTGGACTGCTGAGGACTGGAGTAAAGTTATTTTCTCTGATGAATCCCCTTTTCGATTGTTTGGGACATCAGGAAAACGCCTCATTCGGAGAAGACAAGGTGAGCGCTACCACCAGTCTTGTCTCATGCCAACTGTTAAGCATCCCGAAACCATTCATGTGTGGGGTTGCTTCTCAGCCAAGGGAATCGGCTCTCTCACAGTCTTGCCTAAAAACACAGCCATGAATAAAGAATGGTACCAGAATGTCCTTCAAGAGCAACTTCTCCCAACCCTCCAAGAGCAGTTTGGCGATCAACAATGCCTTTTCCAGCATGATGGAGCACCTTGCCATAAAGCAAAGGTGATAACTAAATGGCTCAGGGAACAAAACATAGAGATTTTGGGTCCATGGCCTGGAAACTCCCCAGATCTTAATCCATTGAGAACTTGTGGTCAATCATCAAGAGACGGGTGGACAAACAAAAACCTAAAAATTCTGACAAAATGAAAGCATTGATTGTGCAAGAATGGACTGCTATCAGTCAGGATTTGGTCCAGAAGTTGATTGAGAGCATGCCAGGGAGAATTGCAGAGGTCCTGAAGAAGAAGGGTCAACACTGCAAATATTGATTGCTGCATTAACTCATTGTAACTGTCAATATAAGCTTTTGTTACTCATATGTTTGCAATTATTATATTTCTGTCTGTGATAAAAACATCTGTCAAACACACATAAAAACCAGAGGGCAGCAGATCATGTGAAAATATAATATTTGTGTCATTCTCAAAACTTTTGGCCATGACTGTAGATGGGTGAAAGGGGAGTGATTTAAACTTTTATATTTTTATTTTCTTAATATTTTTTTAATTTTTTTTAAACTTTTTGCATGCTTCAATAGTCTCCATGGGAGACTAGAAGCTGCAGTTATTCGATTGATTCTATTACATACAGGCGATGATCAGATCGCTTGTATGTATCAGAAATGCTCACTTGCTATGAGCGCCGACTATCAGGCGATCAGTGACCAGCAATCACGTGACAGGGTCATCAATGAGTGGGATTTCCGCCGCCCTTGCCGAAAACGTGAGTTAAATGCAGCTGTCAGAGATTGACAGTGGCATTTAACAGGTAAACAGCTGTGGGTGGATGGCGATTCTACCCTCGGCTATTAGAAGCACTTGTCAACTGTTCAAAACAGTTGACGTGTCCGGAAAGATGTGGGCTCAACGCCAGAGCCCATATCAATGGGAGGGAATCCACCATGGGTGTACTATTACACCCAACGTCGGAAAGGTGTTAAATCAGGTTTTTGTATTAAATTTATTAGTTCACAAACTTTTGTCTCCGACCCTATTTGTTTGTGTTGTATTGTACATTGGCATGCTCTAATCTAGGAAAATGTAATTGTAATAGAAGGGGAAAGAGGTGATCTTTGACCATCACCTATTGTGAATTGTGTATTCTACTGTACATACCTGTCTTTGTAATCTCTTCTGTGTTGATAACGAGAATGCTGAAAAGTCTTTTGTAAAGAACAGGAAGTATGAGCCTATTGACCAGTGTGAAAATTGCAAGATTTCAAGTTCTTTTTTTATGTACACTCTTCAACGTTGCAACCCTAACAAGGTAAAATTGTGCGAATATGAAAATCTGTAGGATTGAAAGACATGTTAAATTACACACAAATTATGAAAAAATTAAAACTGAACTTTCTAATATCTCGATTTATTTAGTAGCAAGCAGAAATCTCACTTACAGCTTTGGCTGCTATCAAAGAGGTTATTGATGGTTATCTGAGAAATGTTTTGACATTCCAGATGTGATCAAAGGGAAACAAGTTTAAAGATTCTTCAGGTCATGGTAGCACATGAAAGCCATGCTGGCTGCTCACAGTAGACAAACAATTTGTAGACTGGATTTGTCATGTTTAAAAATGGCTACTTTCAGAATTTCCCATGAAGGCTTTTTTATGGTGTTTCCCATGAAGTATTTAGCCCAATCTCCGGTTATTGCATCTGAGACAAAAGCAGTATTCATCCCTGAAGAGGATAGGCCTTCATTCCAGCCTCCATTGCTGTCTTGCTCTGCACTATTATAATCTTTGAGAATGGAGGTGATTTGTCGGCAATGGCAGCGGATCTTGATGATTTGCCCTAATGCATTCAGTGGAGCAGAACATTCCTCAGACAACCATTAAAAGTTTATTGATATAATCCAAGGTGTGTAAATGTGGGATTTCTAAATCTGGCGCTCATACTTAATATTGAATACATCAAGAATTTTTTTTAAATTTGTTTCCATATTTTGCATATAATTAACGTCTACCCATCCCGTGATTTCCGCAATCCCATGACTTTTCCTTCTTGTTGTTGCAATTTCACTGTTGAGTAGAGTAGACAGTGATAAAGAAAATTAAAAAACAAAAATGATCAAAAAATGTTATATATATATATATATATATATATATATTCACAACAGAATAGAAAAATTAATTTAAACAATAGGTCATTTTCTGGTGACACATTCACTTTAACTAGCAGTAGATGAATATAGTCAGTTTATCTGCCCTCTCAGACCTAATATAGCAATGGTTCCAGAGATGTCTGCATTATGAATGGAGATGTGCTTAGGATACATTTCAAAAAGTTCCCTATGGTCCGTGCAGAGATACATAACATATATTTTGGCACGTGCTAAAGGTTCCGTCTGTGGCAAGCAGCCCTGAGCTTTTAAAGAACCAGCAATCTGATTTCCCCACAGCCTGAATACTGCTGATGTATGTTGTGATTTATGTTTAATGTGCATCATTTACTAAGTAAGCAGTCTATCTACCAACCTAAAATGCTGAACACAATTATCGGCCACTTCTATAGTCTTCCTTTTGTCTATTTCCCGGCTCCAGTTGTTTACGCTAGATAACCAGGACTTCCTTACCTGAGATTACTGGAATAAGAAAATAAGGCTACTTTCACACTTGCGTTTTTTAGCGCTGCGTATCGAGCGCACATAAAACGCATAAAAAAAACACGTGCAAACGCGTGTAATCGCTGCGATATTTTGCAGTCGAAGAGTGCGCATTGCTTTTAAAAAACGCAGCGATTGTAAGCGATTGTATGCGATTTCAAGCGTTTTTGTATGCGTTTGCGTTTTTTCTGTTCAAAACACATGATCAAAATCCTTGAAAAATTCTTTCAACAGAACCCACCAATGGGACACCAGTAGGGCGTGTCTTATTGAAAATATTTATATAGAGCCTGTTCACAACCCTTTTTTACATTTGCTTGCATTTGCCTTGATGAACATGGATCAGCTTATGAAGACTTTCCACTTCAACCTAGATCTGGACATTGCTATGGCTCAGGCTTATGCCGTTGCTTGCCATGAAGAAAGGGAGAGACAGAGACATCGGAGATGGCAGGGCGGCGTTTGTGGGTACATCCCATTGTAGAACTCCGGGAGAGCCGTGGAGCGTATCACACCCTCTACAGTGAGCTGCAGTCAAACCCGGAGAAATTTACCGACTACACCCGGATGTCACAACAAACCTTCATGGATTTACTTGCTCGAGTCCAACAATTAATAAGGAGACAGGACACACAGCTCCATGGGCGATTCCGCCAGAGGAAAGACTCCTGGTGACATTACGGTACGTATTATTGAGAAACCAATGCCTGCATCATTGTATTACTTATGCCATGTATTATTCCAAAGATGACAGAATTATTGTTCTGCCACTAGTAAACAAAGACCTGCATAATTATTGTTATGGCATTTTTTGTTTCGAAATGTTTTGCAAAAACATATACAATAATATTTTTTTTGTTCTTTCTCTAGATTCCTTGCTACTGGAGAGAGCCTGTCTTCACTCCACTTCCAGTACCGGATTGGTATCTCCACGTTGTCAGGAATTGTTGTTGACACCTGCCGGGCATTGTGGACTGTTCTCTGTCCGGAATTTATGCCCCTGCCCACCACAGAAAAGTGGCTAGAAATAGCCGACAAATTCTGGACAACCTGCAATTTCCCCAACTGTTTGGGAGCAGTTGATGGGAAACACATCCGGATCATCAAACCCAAAAGAACAGGCTCGGAGTACTACAATTACAAGAAGTACTTCTCTACAGTTCTCATGGCCATTGCGGATGCAGACTGTATGTTTGTTGCGGTGGACATTGGTGCATTTGGCCGTGGGAATGACTCCCAGGCGTTTAAGAACTCGGACATGGGACGGAGGTTGTATGGAAACCAGTTTAATTTCCCATGCCACGGCCTCTTCCCACACCGAAGGTCCACCCATGCCATTTGTAATGGTTGGGGATGAGGCATTCCAGATGAGCCAACACCTGCTTAAACCCTACTCCAGCCGGGACTTGGACCACAACAAAAAAATTTTCAATTACAGGCTGACCAGGGCAAGAAGAACTGTAGAGTGTGCCTTCGGTATATTGGTTTCCAGATGGCGCATTCTGGGCACAGCCATTCATCTGAAAGTGCAAACAGTGGATGAAGTTGTGAAGGCCTGTGTGGTGCTACATAACTTTGTCATGGCTAAAGAGCACCCAAACTTTGAACTTGATGATGCAGCTCCTAACCCATTGCCTGAGTTCACTCAGCACCCTCTCAGGTCTTCTGTTGAAGTCAGCCAAATGAGAGACCAATTTGCGGCCTACTTCATCTCAGATGTAGGACGGGTGGATTGGCAAGATCAAATGGTGTAAAATAATATTGTTGTCTGTTTGTTAACAAATTTTTGGATTTTTTTAGTATGTTAATAAAATCCTCTGTTTATACCTGTACCACGTGCAGTCTCTGTTTTTAAATTAAAAAACAATGATGAAATGGCCAGGTTTACCAGTTAATTCATGATGCATATTTTTTGGTGCATCATGAATTTATTTGTAATCCTGACAAGGTAGTTAACTATACATGCACACAAGTTGTATGACCTTGATTATCTCTCCACTTTTGCTTCCATTTTCAGTGACGGTGGACATAACACAACAATTAGTTGTGTCACCTGGCCTGCTGTTTAAAAATTGATTTGGGGATGCACAAGCATCTGTAAATTTTTAGTCCTGATCATGTGACTATAAATATAATTTGTATTTTCATCACTGACTTGATTTGGAACGCAGAGATAATAAAGATTATACATCTTCTACAATACCAAGGGCTGGTGGCATGCTGAAGTGGTGATGCCCCAAATAACGCATTGTCACTTCAGAATGTATCAGGCCTGGGCAGGTGAGTACACATGAGTTATAAACAGCAGCATCGCTACAATATGCTTCAAATAAATGCAGACTGAAGCAACGCTGCTGGTTAAAACTCGTGTGTATTCACCTGCCCAGGTGTGATAGTAATGATACAAGTCCAGGGTATTGTACATATATAAAGTGTATTTTCACCATCATCACCTCACTTTCTTCAACACACACTGAATAGAGGATGTGCTCAATTACAATCTATATCTAGAATCCCTGGCCTTCTATCACAAAGTGAAATAATGTCAAAAACACTCCACACTCATTTCACTTTTTAGTATATCTGGCAAGGTTAAATAGATATGCCTTGCACTCAACACCATCCTCTATTCAGTCTGTGCAATATTAGCAGACAGACAGACTGGTGGTGAAAAAAATAGAATATATTTGTGTTTTGGAGTAAACATATCTCCATGAAGTACACAAACGTGTCATTCCTGTAGTTATGTGTAGTCAAAAACGCTAAGTGTACGGCACAGTGTGTGTACGGCGCAGTGTGTAGGCGGCAAAATAAACACAAAGCAAACCAAAATTACTAAAAGAAGATTGGCACTTTTATTTTTCACAAGAGGAAAACAAATTTAGAATTTGCAATGATTTTTTTTAATACATTTGGATAGATCACATTATTACTTTTTTGGAGTACAAAAAGAAAATATGTATATTCACACAAAGGTTTTGGATAGATCAGATTAGTACAATATGTGTCCAAGATGCCATTATTGTCACTGCCCCAGAAATTGTAGAAATATCAGATTAGTACAATATGTGTACAACATTACCAGTTTAATTGTCAGTGCCCCAGAAATTGTAGAAAAATCAGATTAGTACAATATGTGTCCAAGATGCCATTATAGTCACTGCCCCAGAAATTGTAGAAAAATCAGATTAGTACAATATGTGTACAACATTACAAGTTTAATTGTCACTGCCCAGAAGTTGTAGAAAAATCAGATTAGTACAATATGTGTCCAAGATGCCATTATAGTCACTGCCCCAGAAATTGTAGAAAAATCAGATTAGTACAATATGTGTCCAAGATGCCATTATAGTCACTGCCCCAGAAATTGTAGAAAAATCAGATTAGTACAATATGTGTACAACATTACCAGTTTAATTGTCACTGCCCCAGAAGTTGTAGAAAAATCAGATTAGTACAATATGTGTCCAAGATGCCATTATAGTCACTGCCCCATAAATTGTAGAAAATTCAGATTAGTACAATATGTGTACAACATTACAAGTTTAATTGTCACTGCCCCAAAGTTGTAGAAAAATCAGATTAGTACAATATGTGTACAACATTACAAGTTTAATTGTCACTGCCCCAGAAATTGTAGAAAAATACAAATTTAGTACAATATGTGTAACAACATTACAAGTTTAATTGTCACTGCCCCAGAAGTTGTAGAGAAATGTGATTTGTCCAGATAATATAAATTTTTATTGCGACGGACGTTTTGGTGGTGATTTCGATACTCTGGGGGTGTGCAGAGATGAAGAGCGGCTGGAAAGCGATGAAGGAGTTCAAGGGGAAGGGGCAA
Organism: Oophaga sylvatica; assembly: GCA_033576555.1. Taxonomy (NCBI): domain Eukaryota; kingdom Metazoa; phylum Chordata; class Amphibia; order Anura; family Dendrobatidae; genus Oophaga; species Oophaga sylvatica. The sequence goes on from JARQOD010000003.1 coordinate 98,122,149, forward strand.
CAAAAGTAGTGGGTGAAGGAAGATCAGACATCAAATGAGAGGCACTTTGAGACACATTAGGAGGAGAGGGTGGATGGACCAACAAAGTTTTTTTTTTTTTCTTCTTGGGGACAGGAGTACCATGCATGGACCGACTTCTCTGTGTCCGCCTTGAGCTGGTTGACCGTGGCCTTGACCCAAAAAAGAGTGAATGTGGGTCACCGCTCTCATGCTCGGTGGTGGCAGTGGCGGTGGAAGTGTTGGCAGTGCTCTGAGTACCACAAGGGTTGGCAGTGTTACAAGGAGGAGAAGTGGGTGCCCTTGAAATGGATTGTTGCTGACTGGTGGCGGTACTCATAGGATCAGTGGGTGCTGTGGCCGGAAATTGTTGACGACTGGTGGCGGTACTCCAAGGAGGAGAAGTGGGTGCCCTTGAAATGGATTGTTGCTGACTGGTGGCGGTACTCATAGGATCAGTGGGTGCTGTGGCCGGAAATTGTTGACGACTGGTGGCAGTACTCCTAGAAGGAGAAGTTGGTGCGGTGACAAATGGTTGCTGACTGCTGGCAGTACTCCTAGAAGGAGAAGTGGGTGCGGTGGCCCAAGCAGGTACTGCGGTGGCTTGAGTCCATGACTGTGGACCAGTGTCTGTGGGGGTGTTGCTCCACACAGGAGCAGCGCTTGCCATGGTGGTGGCGACGGTGGAGTGTCCAACAGTACTCGGACTTGTGGTGGTGTAGTGGTGACTCGGAATGCTGGTGGCCGTGCAGTGGTATGCAGCAGAAGTCGGTAGTGATGTGTGGCGAATCAGTGGTGGCACTGTTGGATATGCAACCACTGACTGCTGCACATACCGATTCTGCTGCATAGCCTGCAAGTAAGCAGTGTTGCAGGCCTGCATCACACTCAGCTGTTGCTCAGGACTAAGGTGTTCCGCCATGCCCCGTTCAATTTTACTGAAAAAATGGTGCGCTGGTCTGTTGAGGTCGGCCTCCAGGCGATCAAGACGCTGTTCGACACAGTTGAAGCGGTGATCCATGTGGGTAAAACCACGTTCCATAAGTGAAAAAACGCTTCCAACTGAGCCTCCAAGCGTCTTCATATTGCCTTGAAAGGCCTCGCTCAAGTGAACAAACTCGGGCAAGACATTCCTCTCCATGGCCCGGGAAGTGCCCGCATAACCAGTGGCAGAGACCTGGGAGAGGGGAAGACCTGATGGACCAGCTTCCTGGTCACCAGCTGTCCGTGTTGCTGACCTGCAAGTTGCTTCCAGGCTATCGGATGGCTGGGACGAGTCCAAGGTCGTCCGAGGAAGGACCGCTTCAGGGACAGGCTGCATGGTGCTGCTCCAGGTGCTGTGGAAAGAAAACAAAACCATTACTATAATGCTTTAACAAGAAGCATCAGCTGTGGAAAAAAAAAACATAAAAAAAAAAATTAAAAAATAAAAAAGAATAAAATAAACTTACGCTCTGCTGGCAAGGACCGGTCTCAGGAACGCCAACTCGCGATAGTAGCGATATTCCTTTCTGGGCCTTGCTGCAGAACCACTGCGAACCTGTCCCTCTGCTTGAACATCAGTGTTGAAGCGGTCCTTCATCGAGCGCCATCGTGTGCGGACTTTGTTCACTGTTGAGAAAAAGAAAAAAACAATTATACAATGCAGTCAGGGCAAAATCAGTGTCAACACACATACCTGAATGAAAATGTCAAACTGTCAATGCAGCATTATAAAAAGCTATACTATACACAGGATAGTCACTGTAGACCCAGATGAAACTGTTGTGTTTGCTGTTAGAATATATCCACCAGCAAAAACAACAATAGCATCTGGAACAACAGTGACTAGGCAATAAAAAAAACAATAGAATGCACAAGACATAGCTGAAGAAACCACAGGTCAGTGACTGTTGACCCAGATGAAACTGTTGTGTTTGCTGTTCGAATATATCCACCAGCAAAAACAACAATAGCATCTGGAACAACAGTGACTAGGCAATAAAAAAAACAATAGAATGCACAAGACATAGCTGAAGAAACCACAGGTCAGTGACTGTTGACCCAGATGAAACTGTTGTGTTTGCTGTTCGAATATATCCACCAGCAAAAACAACAATAGCATCTGGAACAACAGTGACTAGGCAATAAAAAAACCAATAGAATGCACAAGACATAGCTGAAGAAACCACAGGTCAGTGACTGTTGACCCAGATGAAACTGTTGTGTTTGCTGTTAGAATATATCCACCAGCAAAAACAACAATAGCATCTGGAACAACAGTGACTAGGCAATAAAAAAACCAATAGAATGCACAAGACATAGCTGAAGAAACCACAGGTCAGTGACTGTTGACCCAGATGAAACTGTTGTGTTTGCTGTTCGAATATATCCACCAGCAAAAACAACAATAGCATCTGGAACAACAGTGACTAGGCAATAAAAAAACCAATAGAATGCACAAGACATAGCTGAAGAAACCACAGGTCAGTGACTGTTGACCCAGATGAAACTGTTGTGTTTGCTGTTTGAATATATCCACCAGCAAAAACAACAATAGCATCTGGAACAACAGTGACTAGGCAATAAAAAAAACCAATAGAATGCACAAGACATAGCTGAAGAAACCACAGGTCAGTGATTGTTGACCCAGATGAAACTGTTGTGTTTGCTGTTTGAATATATCCACCAGCAAAAACAACAATAGCATCTGGAACAACAGTGACTAGGCAATAAAAAAACCAATAGAATGCACAAGACATAGCTGAAGAAACCACAGGTCAGTGACTGTTGACCCAGATGAAACTGTTGTGTTTGCTGTTCGAATATATCCACCAGCAAAAACAACAATAGCATCTGGAACAACAGTGACTAGGCAATAAAAAAAACCAATAGAATGCACAAGACATAGCTGAAGAAACCACAGGTCAGTGACTGTTGACCCAGATGAAACTGTTGTGTTTGCTGTTAGAATATTTCTACCAGCAAAAACAACAGTACAATGAGGAACAAGAGTGACTGGCCAATAAAAAGATCAATAGAATGCACAACACATAGCTCTAGAATCACCAAGGCAGACACTGTTGAACCACATGACACTGTTGTTTTGCTGGTAGAGTATTTCTACCAGCAAAAACAACAGTACAATGAGGAACAAGAGTGACTGGCCAATAAAAAGATCAATAGAATGCACAACACATAGCTCTAGAATCACCAAGGCAGACACTGTTGAACCACATGACACTGTTGTTTTTGCTGGTAGAATATTTCTACCAGCAAAAACAACAGTACAATGAGGAAGAAGAGTGACTGGCCAATAAAAAGATCAATAGAATGCACAACACATAGCTCTAGAATCACCAAGGCAGACACTGTTGAACCACATGACACTGTTGTTTTTGCTGGTAGAATATTTCTACCAGCAAAAACAACAGTACAATGAGGAAGAAGAGTGACTGGCCAATAAAAAGATCAATAGAATGCACAACACATAGCTCTAGAATCACCAAGGCAGACACTGTTGAACCACATGACACTGTTGTTTTTGCTGGTAGAATATTTCTACCAGCAAAAACAACAGTACAATGAGGAAGAAGAGTGACTGGCCAATAAAAAGATCAATAGAATGCACAACACATAGCTCTAGAATCACCAAGGCAGACACTGTTGAACCACATGACACTGTTGTTTTTGCTGGTAGAATATTTCTACCAGCAAAAACAACAGTACAATGAGGAACAAGAGTGACTGGCCAATAAAAAGATCAATAGAATGCACAACACATAGCTCTAGAATCACCAAGGCAGACACTGTTGAACCACATGACACTGTTGTTTTTGCTGGTAGAATATTTCTACCAGCAAAAACAACAGTACAATGAGGAACAAGAGCAGACCCGGGCAAGGGCGGCCCGCGGGCCGCATCCGGCCCGCCGGCTGTCAGTGACCGGCCCGCGGAGGCGCTCCGGCAGTCTCAGGGCCCGGCATCAGCTGGCACAATACTTACCTCTCCCGTGCCTCCGCTGCTGCAGCTCCGGGCTCCACCGGCGCTTCCTCTCACAGCCGGCCGCTGAATGACGTCATCATTCAGCGGCCGGCTGTGTCAGAGAGCGGGGACGCTGGACAGGTAAGACGTGTGTGTGTGTTTCTGTGTCTATGTAGTGCGGTGCTTTGTGTGTGTGTGTGTGTGTGTGTGTGTGTGTATGTGTGTGTGTGTGTATGTGAGAGAGTGCTTGTGTGCTGTCTGTGTGTGATGATGGGCAGGCATTGCTGATAATGGGGAGGCATTGAGGATGGGGAGAAGATTATGATGGGCAGGCATTGCTACTGATGGGGAGAAGATGATGATGGGCAGGCATTGCTGATAATGGGGAGGCATTGATGATAATGGGGAGGCATTGATGATGATGATGGGCAGGCATTGCTGATAATGGGGAGGCATTGATGATGGGGAGAAGATGATGATGATGATGATGGGCAGGCATTGATGATGATGGGGAGAAGATGATGATAATGGGCAGGTATTGATGATAATGGGCAGGCATTGATGATGGGGAGAAGATGATGATGATGATGGACAGGCATTGATGATGATGGGGAGAAGATGATGATAATGGGCAGGTATTGATGATAATGGGCAGGCATTGATGATGGGGAGAAGATGATGATGGGCAGGCATTGCTGATAATGGGGAGGCATTGATGATGATGGGGAGAAGATGATGATAATGGGCAGGCATTGATGATAATGGGCAGGCATTGATGATGGGGAGAAGATGATGATGGGCAGGCATTGCTGATAATGGGGAGGCATTGATGATGATGGGGAGAAGATGATGATAATGGGCAGGTATGTGTATATACAGTATACAGTATATATATATATATATATATATATATATATACAGTATTGGGTAGAACGGAGTTAATTATATTAGTCCGGCCCTCTAAAACCATCCCAATTTCTCATGCGGCCCCTGGCAAAATTAATTGCCCACCCCTGAACAAGAGTGACTGGCCAATAAAAAGATCAATAGAATGCACAACACATAGCTCTAGAATCACCAAGGCAGACACTGTTGAACCGCATGACACTGTTGTTTTTGCTGGTAGAATATTTCTACCAGCAAAAACAACAGTACAATGAGGAACAAGAGTGACTGGCCAATAAAAAGATCAATAGAATGCACAACACATAGCTCTAGAATCACCAAGGCAGACACTGTTGAACCACATGACACTGTTGTTTTTGCTGGTAGAATATTTCTACCAGCAAAAACAACAGTACAATGAGGAACAAGAGTGACTGGCCAATAAAAAGATCAATAGAATGCACAACACATAGCTCTAGAATCACCAAGGCAGACACTGTTGAACCACATGACATTGTTGTTTTTGCTGGTAGAATATTTCTACCAGCAAAAACAACAGTACAATGAGGAACAAGAGTGACTGGCCAATAAAAAGATCAATAGAATGCATCAGGAACAACAGTGAGCAGTACAGAGAATGAAAATACTTACTAAACGCCTTTTTCAGGTTTGAAGAGGCGCTGTCCCAGCCATCCATCAACGCTGCGGCCACCTCGTTCCATAGACGCCGGGTGACCACATTGTCCTTGTACTGCGGATCACGGCTGTCCCACAACGGGACACGTTCATGGACCTGGCAGATGAGGGCCTCGTTGTCCACATAGAGGTCGTCGTCCCGTTGTGGAACCTAGAAGAAACAAAATAAAAATTACAATCTTGTATAATTTTTATAAAGAAAATAACAATAGGAGTACAAAAGAAATAGTACATTCAAAGGCTATATACTTACATTCCGTCTTGCCACCGGGACTTGACTCGGCTGCGACTGCTCCTGAGACTCCTCAATGCCCGTGTCCGACGATGATGTCTGAAAAAGGAACACAATTAGGACATTTGTAGATTCAGCAGCTATACTTACCCAAAGGCAGGAAGATACTCCACATCATGCTCTGCTTCCGCCAGTTCTTGCCGGGATGGTGAATATTCGGATCCAGAAGACATGCTGCAAAAATAAAAATTAATGATGAGCACATATTACATTATAAAGACAGCCTGTCATTTGTTTAAAGAATACTCACATTCTTGTACTTTGGATCAGTCTTGAGTCCAGGCACAGTGTCTCCAGGCAATATCCAGGCTGTGTATGGGTCCAAGGTGGATCTTCCAGTCTCCAGGTTCAGTCTCCAGGCAGTGTATGGGTCCAAGATGGATCGTCCAGTCTCCAGCTCCAGTCTTCAGGCACTGTAGTATGGTGCACGCTGTTTGCAGGCCTTTTTATAGGGATCCAGGCTGTATCTTCAGGTCTCTTTATCAGCAGGCAGTCTCCAGGCAGTCTGCGTAGGGTCTGTGTGGCACTGACACCTTCCTTTATCTATACTCATTTTATCTTGACTCCTCACAAACAATGTATCTTGTCTAGGGGGTAATTGGACAAGTGTCTAGACATTGTTTTCTTAAAAATCGCGTGCGCGCACAAGCGCTGACAAGTGCACAGCCACACGCACGCCAGCGCCCACATAGACAGCAATGATATTTTTATGCGCATTTTTAAATTGGTGTGCTGCAAAATAAAATGCAACATGTAGCGTCTAGCGCGTCTGGGCGCACACCTGGAAAATGCGCTGCGCACGCAAAACGCTAATGAGCGCGTGCAAGCGCAAGACACTGCGCCCGCCATGTTAATGATAGGGGAACATTGCGCATGCGACCAATAGCGCACGATACGCAGTGCTAAAAAACGCAAGTGTGAAAGTAGCCTAAGAAATATATATATATATTTCGTATTTTCACACAATATATAATATATATATATATGTATGTATGTATATATATATATATATATATATATATATATATATATACACACAGTACAGACCAAAAGTTTGGACACACCTTCTCATTCAAAGATTTTTCTGTATTTCCATGACTATGAAAATTGTACATTTACACTGAAGGCATCAAAACTATGAATGAACACATGTGGAATTATATACTTAACAAAAAAGTGCAAAACAACTGAAAATATGTCTTATATTTTAGGTTCTTCAAAGTAGCCACTTTTTGCTTTGATTACTGCTTTGCACACTCTTGCATTCTCTTGATGAGCTTCAAGAGGTAGTCACCGGAAATGGTCTTCCAACAGTCTTGAAGGAGTTCCCAGAGATGCTTAGCACTTGTTGGCCCTTTTGCCTTCACTCTGTGGTCCAGCTCACCCCAAACCATCTTGATTGGGTTCAGGTCTGGTGATTGTGGAGGCCAGGTCATCTGGCGTAGCACCCCATCACTCTCCTTCTTGGTCAAATAGCTCTTACACAGCCTGGAGGTGTGTTTGGGGTCATTGTCCTGTTGAAAATAAATGATGGTCCAACTAAACGCAAAAAGGATGGAATAGCATGCTGCTGCAAGATGCTGTGGAAGCCATGCTGGTTCAGTATGCCTTCAATTTTGAATAAATCCCTAACAGTGTCACCCGCAAAGCACCCCCACACCATCACACCTCCTCCTCCTTGCTTCACGGTGGGAACCAGGCATGTAGAATCCATCCGTTCACCTTTTCTGCATCGCACAAAGACACGGTGGTTGGAACCAAGATCTCAAATTTAGACTCATCAGACCAAAGCACAGATTTCCACTGGTCTAATCTCCATTCCTTGTGTTCTTTAGCCCAAACAAGTCTCTTCTGCTTGTTGCCTGTCCTTAGCAGTGGTTTCCTAGCAGCTATTTTACCATGAAGGCCTGTTGCTAGTGTTGAGCATTCCGATACCGCAAGTATCGGGTATCGGCCGATATTCGCTGTATCGGAATTCCGATACTTAGTTCCGATATTTTTCCAATATCGTATACCGGAATCGGAAGTTCCCATAATTCTTTGAGAGGCAATGTGATTTTAGTCAGCCAATGAGGAATCTTATGAAGTGTGGGCACATCCTGTAATGCTGCGGTCATCTTAACTAATGGCATGGCTGTGATTGGCTGCTGAAATGATGTCAGAATGCACTATAAAAGGCGCCGCCGCCATTTTAGCGTCACTGTGCTGTGAACTCAGTTAGGGACAGAACGCTGTTCTGCTGACTTTGAGGGACAGTAAGACATTGTGATTTTGTGTACTGTGCTTTAGGCAGGCTAGTTTACCAACCGCTGTGTAAAGCTTCCTTTTGCCAGTGTTGTTTTAACAGCTCTGTGCAAGGTGTGTGTGAGAGTGCAGGTGACGCTGCAGTTTGCTCTGCATCCACCGCTGTTTGTAGGCATCTGCACGTGTCACTCACTGACTCTTTTTTTTATTTTATTTTGTGGAATTGGTGCAGCTCCATTATATTTGAAAAAAATCTAATCTATTAGTGTGACGCGCTTCCATCCGTATACAATACATTGGTTGCAAACACTATAGAAGTACAGAAAGGAGCCTTTCACAGATAGTGAACAGTTGTGTTTCAGTGTTCACTGCAGTCTGTGAGGTTTTGATTTTTTGAGTGCAGATCACGCTCCAGTTAGTTCTTCAACCACTGCTGGTTGTAGTCTGCTGAGCGTGTGTCACTGCCTCATCCTTCACATTTTTCTCTAATTGGTGCTGCTCCATTATATTTGAAAAAAATCTAATCTATTAGTGTGACGCGCTTCCATTCGTATACAATACATTGGTTGCAAACACTATAGAAGTACACAAAGGGGCCTTTCACAGCTACTGAACAGTTGTCTGCAGTGTTCACTGTAGTCTGTGAGCTTTTCATTTTTTGAGTGCAGATTACGCTCCAGTTAGTTCTTCAACCACTGCTGGTTGTAGTCTGCTGAGCGTGTGTCACTGCCTCATCCTTCACATTTTTCTCTAATTGGTGCTGCTCCATTATATTTGAAAAAAATCTAATCTATTAGTGTGACGCGCTTCCATCCGTATACAATACATTGGTTGCAAACACTATAGAAGTACACAAAGGGGCCTTTCACAGCTACTGAACAGTTGTCTGCAGTGTTCACTGCAGTCTTGAGCTTTTCTATATTTTTGAGTGCTATTACGTCCAGTTAGTTTCTTCACCAACTGTGGTTGTAGTCTGCTGACAGTGTCACTGCCTCATCCTTCACATTTTTCTCAATTGTGGCTGCTCCCTATATTTGGAAAAAACAATTAATGTGTGGAGCGTCCATCCGATTACAATACATTGGTTGCAAACACTATAGAAGTACACAAAGGGGCCTTTCACAGCTACTGAACAGTTGTCTGCAGTGTTCACTGCAGCCTCTGAGGAATAACCACACTTAGGCCTTATAACTTTTCTGACTTTCTTTATCAATCTACCAAGATGAAGAAGGCAGGGAGTAAGGCACGTGGTCGTGGCCGTGGAGTTTCAGCAGGGAGAGGACGTGGGGATTCTGTGGCTGCTGCCGCACCCAGTGACACAGCATCCACCAGTTTTCCCCGTGAGCGTTCCTTTATGCGCACTTTTGTAGGAGCTCAGCGTACCCCCCTGCTGCGGGAAGAACAAATTGAAGCCGTTGTTGGTTGGATGGCAGCCAATGCATCGACTTCAATTGCTTCCACCTCCTCTCAGGACCACAGCACTGTTGAACAACCATCTGTCTCTTCACCGCCTGCCAAATTGCCCAGGCAGTCAGAGAGCTCTGTAAAGGAGCCAGCTGAGTCTCTGCTTCTGTTCTCAGAATCTGTTGGCTTGCAAACAGGGGCCCAGCCAAGCAGCATTCTGGAATGTGAAGAAGAGGCAGTATGCAGTGATGCGCAACAGCTGTGTCTCTCTGAATCTGAAGAGGCGGGTGAGCCAGTGCCGATGGTCAGCACACCGCAGAACGCATCTGATGATGATGAGACTCAGGTGCCAGTTTCTGTTGAGCATGGTGCTGGCCAGACCACCCAACAGCAGCAGGTGTTGGAAGAGGGTAGTGGAGATGATGAGGTCCAAGACCCAACATGGCGTGAGGAACAGGAAGGTGGTGGTAGCAGCTCTGAGGAAGAGATTGCCCCAACGGTCCAAACAGTAGGGAGAGGTAGGCTGCAGACTCGGTTGCCTGTAGCCTCCAGTTTGGCACCCGTTCGTAGCAGTTCTCTTCCAACAGCCAAAACGGGCGCTCCCAGGACTTGCACTGCGTGGTCCTTTTTTGACACACTTGCAGATGATATTTGCTATGTCAAATGCAAGCTGTGTAATCAAAAAGTAAAAAGAGGTAAAAGTGTCAGTAACCTTAATACCACAAATATGTGGAAACATGTGCGGTCAAAGCACGTGGTTGAGTTACAAAGACACACTGGAGATGTAGGCCAACCTACAGCAGCACCTACATCTTCAGCTCGTGTTGGAGCCTCTTCCTCCAGCTCACACACAGCTGGTTCGGCTTCCTCACAGGATCGCCATGGAAGAATCTCTGTCACTGTTGTCCAGAGACCCAGTGTTATTCCACCCACAGCTGCAAGTTCCCTGTCATCCTCACACTCCCAGGCCACAAAACAGCCATCGGTAGCACAGGCATGGGATAAAAGACGGCCATACTCGGCAAACCATCCACGAGCACAGGCTCTGAATGCTGGCATTGCAAAACTCCTGTCCCTTGAAATGCTGTCATTCAGGCTGGTGGAGACTGATAGTTTCCGTAACTTAATGGCATTGGCAGTCCCACAATACAATGTGCCCAGCCGATTTTATTTCAGCAGGCAAGCCGTTCCTGGTCTGCAAAAGCATGTTGAGGGAAAAATTAAACATGCGCTACTAAACGCCGTCAGTAGCAAGGTCCACCTGACCACCGATGCGTGGACCAGTACCCATGGCCAGGGACGATACCTTTCCCTCACTGCCCATTGGGTCAATGTTGTGGAGCCGGGTACAGATCTTGCGAGTGGCGCTGTACGTGTTCTGCCAACTCCAAGGATTGCAGGAATCAAGTCTGTCCACATTGACTCCTCCTCCTACTCCAGTTCCTCAGAATCATCGCTGCAGGAGCCGTCACGGTCTACCTCCACATGGACCCGTGAACACTTACCTGATGCGACCGATATGAGCACAGCCGTGGCCAAACGTCAACAGGCCGTCCTGAAATTAATTTCCATGGGGAATCGAAGCCACACAGCGCAGGAGCTCTGGAATGCCATCAAGCAGGAGAGCGACGTGTGGTTTTTGCCAGCGAATCTCCAGCCAGGCTTGGTAGTGTGTGGCAATGGCCGAAATCTGGTGGCAGCTCTGGGCCTTGGCAACCTCACTCACATACCATGTCTGGCACATGTGCTCAACTTGGTCGTGCAGAGTTTTTTGAGGGACTATCCGGATCTTGATGCACTGCTGCACAAGGTCCGCCTAGAGTGCGCTCACTTGCGACGTTCCAGCATGGCCAGATCGCGCATTGCAGCTCTGCAATGCAGATTTCGCCTTCCTGAACATCGCATCATATGTGACGTACCCACCAGGTGGAATTCCACGTTACATATGTTGGAGCGGTTGTGTGAGCAGCAGCCAGCAGTAATGGAGTATCAGCTGCATCAGGCGCAATCAACTCGCAATTTGCGCCGTTCACACTTCACCACTACTGAGTGGGCCTCTATGAAGGACATCTGCCACGTTTTGCGTGCGTTTGATGAGTCAACGCGGATGGCGAGTGCAGATGATGCACTAGTCAGCCTGACTGTCCCCCTTATCTGCCTGCTTTAAAAAACACTGCAAGCACTAAGGGATGAGGTTTTGGAAGAGGTGGAGGATGAGGAGTCACAAATTCCATCACCTTCTGGACAGTCAGCGCAACGTGGTTCCTCACAAAGGGCTGGGCAGGGCTCACTTTGTGAGGAGGATGAGGAGGAGTCAATGGAGGAGGAAGACATCGCTCCAGAGGGAGGTACACAATGCTCTAGTCAGTATGTAGAGCGAGGGTGGGGTGATGCAGAGCAGGCAGAGATGACGCCTCTTGCAGGGGACAGCGTTTCTTGGCCAGTTGGGAGTCTGCAGCACATGGTTGATTTCATGCTGCAGTGCCTGAGAAACGACCGCCGCATCGCCCACATTCTCACCACGTCTGATTATTGGGTGTACACCCTCCTAGACCCTCGCTACCGGGACAACTTACAAAGCCTCATCACACCGTTGAACCGGGAGCGTAAAATGCGGGAGTACCAAGACACACTGGTGCAATCCATAATGTTCTCCATTCCAGCCGAGAGCACTGCTGCTGCTACTGCTTTACAAAGCAGCTCTGTGCGTCGAGGCAGTGGAGACAGCTCTGCAACAAGAGGGAGCACAAGCAGCGCCTCTGCACAGGGCAAGACCAGTATGTTCCAAATGTGGCAAAGTTTTGTGGCAGCGCCACAAATGTCTAGACCATCCGAGACGGCTCCAGTCAGCAGGAGGCAACGTTTCCGTAAGATGGTGACAGACTATATGTCTTTCCCTCTCAGTGTACTCCCAGATGGCTCTTCCCCATTCAAGTTTTGGGTCTCTAAGCTGGATACATGGCCAGAGCTTAGCCAGTATGCATTGGAGGTGCTGGCTTGCCCTGCTGCCAGTGTATTATCGGAGCGCGTCTTTAGTGCTGCAGGTGGTGTACTAACAGACCGTCGCATGCGACTATCCTCCGATAATGTAGACCGGCTTACTTTTCTGAAAATGAACAAGGCATGGATCTCGCCAGAATTTGTCTGTCCGTTTTCAGATTAAATAACTGGTTCGCAACGTTATCCATGTCTCCTGTTATGTTCATCTTTCTACCACCTGAACTCTACTCCCTGGGCTGCAACACTGCCAGTTGCTGCTCAGAAGTGTCGTGTCCACAGACCAATACACAAGCTATAGTGTTAGTGGGGTTCAGTAACGCCAGTTGTTCCCCTGCTGTGTGTCCGGCAAGAAGTCTCCTGTTCCCTACACATGCACAGAAAAACCCATGTCGAACATGCTCCAAATAGGGAAGAGCCGTCACCCTGATTGTTATGCTTAAAACAGGAAATTGTGAAGTTTTCCAGGCCTAGAATGATAAATTTTTATGACAAATATGGACAAATAATAATTTCTCATCACAGCGCATATCTGCACATGTCTATTAGAAATGGTAACAAAAACTAAAACATAGTCTTCACTTTTTGAAATTAATGCATAAAAGTACATTTCATACTTATCAATTAATGCTTTTTAAGGAACTTTATCTGTACCTGTAAGATAATGCAGTCAATGGATGTACGAATCATAAAATCCTCATCATCATCATCACGAGTTTTATTTATGACAGACATTATAAAATACACATACTGATGCCAACTGTAACTTCACACACCATATATGAAATGGCCAGCATCTAAACCTGGTAATAATGTGCAATAATAAATTATTACATCTAGAAAGTGCATCATGCATACTGACAATAGGTAGTTATACCTGCAAGTGCTGTTGAAACAACCACAACAGATATAAATTAATAATGGTATATAGGTATCATAGTGCATAGTTACTCATGGACAATGTCGATGTAATACTGTACCTCAATAAAGTCAGCGTCAACCATTATGCTTGTTAGTCTTGTAGATTGTTAAAGAGGGAACGGTCTTTTTTTGTTGGTCATAGGTGGAGTATTAGACAGTAAATGATTACTGCTGTCGTATTTTTGGCGTCCCTAGGGCGCAGTAACGCTGCGTAACGTCACATTTTATAGAGTCATCTAATTGACACACGCTACCCTACCCTACGCGTGACAGTAGGAAGGTAGTGTTGACGGATAAAGCCTTGCGCAACCAGACATGCTTTTACCCTCTTCAACACTGTACAAGCAAAAAATGCATGATTGCAGCCGCAGACTTTATTGACGTACAGTATAACATCGCCATTACCCATCAGAGGCTGTCCACTGTCTGATACAGACATAGAATATACCTTTGCTATCCGTAGCCTTTGTTTCACCTACACTTGCAGGCACACACTTAAATTGTGACAATGCATTATGTTTTTTTAAATGGTTATTTTTTATCGTACATTATTGTGTCATCACATTGATGAGTCCATGCTGGACATGTCATACATGCTGTACAAAGTAACGATTTTATTAACTTAAATAATTGAAATGTCTGTGACTGTCACATCTAAATTGCAATGATGATGATGAGTGACTATTACAAAATCCATTGTCTTCACTATGTTATGGTTTAACATAGCGTTCCTTAAGCATTATTCATAAATACAAAAATGGACTTTTATTCTTAAATTTACAACACTATATTTTGTAACCAATTTTTTGGGTGGTGTGTTGTTCCATTTCTTGTTGGCATGTGCATATATGCGTTTATATTTGCAGTGTCTTTATTTTTATTCTTGAAGTTAGGAAACATGTGTATCTTCGTACCGTGTTAGCCAGTAGATAGAAAAATATTTAGACTTGAGAGTCCGCAGTGGTTGATACCTTTGAATGGATAACTGAAAAGATGGTAACAAATTGCAAGCTTTCGAGGCTACTCACGTCTCTTCATCAGGCAAAGACTAAAACAAAAAATGAAGCATCACATATTTCTATACACAACAGGACACAGGAATAGTGCAATAGGTAAGACAAGTAAGTGACGTGTAGCAGAACTGTCATTATCACAGAGGGATGAACATAAATATTGGAACAGTTCCTAGATAAGGATAGAAAGTTTTATTGCCCTCTGATTGGGTCTGGTTTTGTGTTTTCATGCCCCTGGAAGGGCAGAGACGCAGATTCCTTAATTGATATAGAATTACATAAATCCGTGTGATCTATTCATTCCATCACTAACAGTGTCAAAGGTCATGATGAGCTTATATTCTGAAACCTTTGTATCTTTCTCATATTTGAAGTTATATTTTAATACCAGTAATTCCATATCCATCATGCTATGACCGGGCATACAAAAGTGTTTTGCCACAGGTAAATCCATTATTTTTTCTCTTATTGTGTGGCGCTGATAATTCATCCTTGTTCTCATTTTTTGGCCGGTCTCCCCTCACTTGTCCCTCCCTCACTTGTCTTACCTATTCCTGTGTCCTGTTGTGTGTAGAAATATGTGATTCTTCATTTTTTGTTTTAGTCTTAGCCTGATGAAGAGACCTGAGTAGTCTCGAAAGCTTGGAATTTGTTACCATATTTTCAGTTAGCCATTAAACGGTATCAACCACAGAGGACTCTCAAGTATAAATATTTTTCTATTCTTGGAATTGAAATTCATCATTTTATTGTCCTAGTAAAACTTCATTTATTCTTGTTTGAAGTACATACATTTGCAATGGCCACGTAACAAGGCAATAACTCAATATTTTATGCCTACACCCTCCTTGACTCTGGGCTTCAACACCGCCAGTTGCTGCTCAGAAGTGTTAGATGCACAGATGAAAACAATCGCTGATGTGTTTGTGGGGTTCAGTAGCGCCTGCTGTTCCCCTGCTGTGTGTCTGGCAAAAATTACTGCTGCTAACTACAACTTCAACTTCAAACATCTCATACTAGGCCTCTGCCTACACCCTCCTTGACCCTGGGCTTCAACACCGCCAGTTGCTGCTCAGAAGTGTTAGATGCACAGATGAAAACAATCGCTGATGTGTTTGTGGGGTTCAGTAACGCCTGCTGTTCCCCTGCTGTGTGTCTGGCAAAAATTACTGCTGCTAACTACAACTTCAACTTCAAACATCTCATACTAGGCCTCTGCCTACACCCTCCTTGACCCTGGGCTTCAACACCGCCAGTTGCTGCTCAGAAGTGTTAGATGCACAGATGAAAACAATCGCTGATGTGTTTGTGGGGTTCAGTAACGCCTGCTGTTCCCCTGCTGTGTGTCTGGCAAAAATTACTGCTGCTAACTACAACTTCAACTTCAAACATCTCATACTAGGCCTCTGCCTACACCCTCCTTGACCCTGGGCTTCAACACCGCCAGTTGCTGCTCAGAAGTGTTAGATGCACAGATGAAAACAATCGCTGATGTGTTTGTGGGGTTCAGTAACGCCTGCTGTTCCCCTGCTGTGTGTCCGGCAAAAATTACTGCTAGCTACCTAATCATGGTGAAAAAAACATGACATCTCAAAGTGTCTAGTGCTACACATAGATATGAGGCTACACCCTGATTTCTAAGCTGTAAACATTTGAAAAGTCAACTTTAAAACCATAAAATGATTAGTCTTTGTCACAAATCTGTAACAAAATAATTGTGACATATTATTACAGATATGCACATGTCAAAAACAAATGCAAACACAAAAGCCTACTTATGCTATAGGATACTGATGGTCAACCTTGTCACTCCATAGCTTAGACAAATCCAACTCACATCATGACTCAAATGCTGCAATGTTGGAAGTGCATAATGTGGGTTGAACTTTGACAACTGCTGCAGTGCGAAGTTTATACTTCAGTGTTCTTGCCTTTTAAATAAAAGCATACAAGTAAATATAATAATCCAATGTTGATTAAGGAACGTGATGTACACCTGTAATATTGTGCAAACAATGCATGTAGGAATAGTCCTCTTCAACATTACTTATATTTGTGTCATTTTAAAAAATACATATTTAATTAGAAAGTTAACAGCCCATATCATAAAGGTCCTTCATGTAAACATGATAATCGCTAACAAAAATCATGCATTACCTTGGTAAAGTCAATAGTGCATAGTCACAATAGCAAAATATATACCTGTAAGTGGTGCTGAAAGAACGACAACTGATAGAATAGGTGAATGATATCTATTTATCAGACTGAATAGCGACACCTGTACAATGTCGATACAATACTGTACCTTAACAAACAGCTGTGTCACACCTCACACTCGTTTTTCTTGTAGCTTGTTATGTAATAGGGCACATGCGTGTATGTTTCATCATAGGTGCATGTTTACTGAGTAAAGCACTCATGACAACGCCTTTGTGTTGTCGGTACGCTTGCGATGATGAACGATGCGCACCGTGAATGTTAGTCTGCGTCATAAGACGTACAGACGCTCCAATACCCAA
>JARQOD010000003.1:98139179-98204856 GCA_033576555.1 Oophaga sylvatica
CTTTCCATTTCCTTTACTTGCAGATATTTCAGGCAGGTCCCGGGGAGCTGGTCGGGGTGGAGAATGCACATTCGGGATAACCGCTGAGCAGGTTAGAGGCCTCCTTTACTTCATATGTATGTGAGTCCAAACTTGCATGAAGCGAAGTTAACTCTGCAATCTCCAGCTTGTTTCAATAGCTGCAACGCCCGGCCGACATTGTGGTGGAGCCTTCTATGTCTCTGATTTCCAGATGTTGGTGAGAACTAGGCGTTGGGGCTGATCAGGCCTTGCCCATCCTGTCCTCCCTGACTCCGTTTACGTATCAGCGCTTAGGGCTACCTTCTGCTACTTGTAGTCCAGAAAGCCTCGGTTATCTTGTTACTAGGCGTGAAGCGCTAGCAACGCCTCGGACCCGGTGTCCGGTGAATTAGTGCAGGTAATCCGGTACCTGAAGCACTTATCTCTGTCCTTCTCCACTGCGCCCTTCGCCCTCCTCTCGCTCTTAACATAAGCACTTGTAGCTTTGATGGAAACGTCAGCTTTCTCCAGAGCTCACTGAACAGCTCTCAGTATCCTCCAAGTCCAGACTGGACTGACACTGAACTACACTGTACTAAGACAGGAAGCTGACTGACTGAACTCCTCTCCCTCCTTAACAGAACTGAACACTGGGAATGACTCACTCCTGAGTCTCCCAAGGCTTGAATAAATCACTGACTGCTACGTGTCACTCCCTTTTATACCCCTGATGGGTGTGTCTGAAAGTGTGAGTGACGTGAATGGATATCAAGCTTTTGCGGTTACCTTCCTGTGCATTTTCCTGGATTATGTGTGCCTGACATAGCTGGGCCACACACTTACTTTATCACTCATGGGAGCTGTGCTCACTACATTGCTGCATACAGAGGGCACTGCAGTTAACCCCTTGTTTGCTGACACACTTTGCTCTTGAGCATTGTCTGCTGCCTCAGACCCCTCACATTGTGCAGCTGATATCAGTGATACATTTCTTTCCAGACTTCCTTGCTCCTCACCGTGCACAGCTTTATATTTAATCTCTTTATTACCCATTACTTGTTTTCTATTCATCTTCTGGGCTCTGGTTCCCCTCTTTTTCTCCATTGCCCAAGTTTCCTTTCTGGGCACAGAGTTTACATCTTTGTCCAAGTTTTCTTTCCGAATGCCCAGCTCTCGCCTGCAATCATCCAGGCTCTCACTTTTCATCAGTTTTATCTTTGGATCAGTCTCTTTGTTAATTTCATCTTGCAATTTGCTGATTTGCATTTCCAGCTTAAAAATACTTTGCCTTGTAACTTTACCACTCAATCCAGCAACATAACAAGCAGGTTTAGAAGACTCACCAGCCACCATTTCCAGCTTTCCATCACCACTAGGTCCATGCTGCAGGTCACACTCCAGGCTGAGGGCTCTCCATGGATCATCAGCCCAGCTTCCCTCCCCTCCACCTGGGTCAGAAGCCATGCCTCCGCCCTGCTGGGAGCTCACAAACACACGTCTATCCTCTCCTATGTACAAGGATATAACTACTATAATACTGTCCACTATGTACAAAAATATAACTACTATAATACTGCCCCCATGTACAAGAATATAACTACTATAATACTGCTCCCTATGTACAAGAATATAACTACTATAATACTGCCCCCTATGTACAAGAATATAACTACTATAATACTGCACCTACATACGAGAATATAAATACTATAATATTTAAACCTATATGTTATATAACTATAATACTGCTTCTATTTGTAGGAAGACTATTATAACTTTCTTTATATATTTCAATCATTACTGCAATTCATATTCTATTCATAAACCAGGTAGCTTAGGATTAATAGTACTTTAGGTACTTTAGTAGTTCAGTAAACATTTTTGTGATTTACCCTGTTGCATTTACTGACAGCAGGTATGGAGATGTGGGATGATGGTAGTCCTGTATATGAGCATCTTTCAGTCTTCTCCTGGCAGTTAATGGCTGATACACTCTCTGCTCTCTTTCCTTCCAGTATCATATCTTGGGTTGGGCAGTACTCGTCTTGTGTCTACACCTCAATCTGACAGAGAATTAACCCGGCTGGAAAATAATTGAGCAGAATGAGATGAAGAACATTGCTGGAGATCCTGAGGTTACATGAAATGCTGTGGTGTTGCTCCAGCTCGCTATATTACCAAAGACGATGGTTTCTACCTGGATGTGATCACATTCTTGAGCCGAAGACGTCACCTGCGGCCAAAGGTTTTAGCAGCTTCTGTTAGAAGATGACGGGAGCAGTGGATTTATGGCAGAAATCTTCACTTTATTAAGCTGTCAGGATTGGCTTGGAGGTGAATCGGTGAGGTGAAAAACAAAATTTGATTTAAAGGTCAGAGGAGAGACGCGGAGCCCTCAGTCTGCCATCAAATTGTTTTTTTTACACTAAATGGAGTTTACAAAGAAAGAAAAAATGGAAACTGAATCGAAGGCCCCGCTGTTTTTAGGTATTTGGCTTCTTGATAATATTAAACCATTCATGGTGTAAAATATACACAGATGTGACATGAGGATGGCGAGAGCAATATAATCAATGTTTACTATGAGGGAATTTATCAAAAATGTTACACTTTTTTTAATGCATAGTAAAATGGCAAATTTTGGCACATATCACATTTGCACAATGATTTGTAACTTTTCACACCCAGAGATAGTGAACAGGGTCTAGTGGAATTAAGTAGAATGTCCCTCATATCTGTAGATTTATGATCCGGTCAGAAATTGTCATAAAGTATAGTACACATCTATGCATGCTTATAGGAGGTACAGACCTCATTTAATTGTGTAGCTATAGGCCAAACTGTAGAAATTTATTTGAGGTGAATGCTTACCATGGACCCATCTTATTTGTGGAGCAATATCTGACATAGCATGTGGTATTGTCTTTAGAAGCTCTTTTTAGGTGTGTGCCGAGGAGCATCTCCAAGTTGACCAGGTCTTTGTCTAATTCTACAAGTACAGAGCAGCTGCACTCCTTTGGATTGTCAACTTTTCAGTTTTTGAGATTGTGAAACCGAGGTGCTAGTCCTGACCGAGCTCACCCACTAGACACAGTCTGAAGACACCCCGGCCCCTTGTACATGCAATACAGGACACAGCTGACACAGCTTTTCCCCACAGGTTACCTTCTCTTCCTCTGGTCACAGCAGTTCAGGCAATTAAGAGTCCAGAAATGCAGCTGTTCTCCAACAGCGAATTAACTTTTAATAAAACGATGATGAAAGGTAGACAAAAAGCCAATTGCAACACTGGTTTCCTGCTCTCTCCCTGACACTTGCTACAGCTATACCCACAACGTCCGGAGTAGCCGAAGTTTGCAGTAATCCATTAGCTGGAATCTGGGCGCTTATAACCCCTTCAGCGGGAGCCCTTTCAGAGTCCTGGGGGCAGGGGGTTGTGGTCCTTCAGTCCTTATGAGTCCTTAGTCCGGGGCAACAGATCTCTCCCATCTGGGAGTCTGGCAGTGCCCCATCAGAAATACACGTCTGCCCTGGCCAATGTACCCGGGCTACTCTGGGAAGAAGCAGATTCCTGTCTCTTCTCTGCTGCTGGCCCAGCCCATAAAATTAACTATTGACTGTCCCTAACTCTAACCCATAAGCATAAACTTAACATGTACATATTACCAACAGTAGTTAAAGGGGAGCTCCCCACATTACACAATACATTACAGGTGCATCATATGGCGTTACACTGCATAATGCCACAAAAGCACATTACAGGAATAACAAGACATAACACAGAGTACATCATATACTGTACATTACAATAATGAACATATAACATATTTATATGAAGTGCACGGGGGTCACACTAAAGGAGGAGAGGGCGTAACTGAGGGGACCTGCCACCTCCCTACACCTAAGTGACCAGACTGTTGCTTTATGGCTTACACATTTCACAGAGATTCTTCTGTTGAAGATTAGAAATCTTCAGTATTCTACAACTTTTGAAGGCTTGTACGAGACAGCATGCTGCTAGCCTGGGCACGATGCTACTGGGTAAAGTGATCACTAGATCCTCCTTTTTGCAAGAGATGGAAAAGACGCAATAAGTCAAAGCTTTCACATCAGCATTCTGGCGTAAAAGCTTTGAAAAGTCATAACATTTAGGCACAACTTGAAGAGTTGCACCTAAAAGTTTATCCGAGCTATGCCAAAATAAAGGAGCTGAGGTTGGACAGTGACATGATACTACAGCACATCTAAATCACAATGAGCTGTGGCGTTCCGTAAACCAGAAATCCCACTCCAGTACCTGACTGGAGTGTGCCTTCCAGCGTAGCACACAAATGTATGCTGTTCGTCAAACACTCCAGATTCATGAAGAAGCATGCACCTCTTCATGAATCAGAAGCACATTGCCCCATCAAGACCGGTGTGAACAATGCTGGTCTTGCTGAATTGGGCCCCCTGATTCAAATGGTATTTATTGATGTTCAAGTTGGGGTAAGTAAGCCAGAGAATTGTGTGAGTGCAGCCATATGGCGCCATACATGTGACAGACTGAGTGGGGGAAGAACATAATTTCTCCATATCACTAGGAAAGGAAAAGACATCATGAATGGAAGGCGAGGTCGGTACAAATAATCCGAGGAGCCAGGATTGTCAGTTTGTCCAGGAAAAACTGTGACACTAATGTACCTGGCATGAAGAGAAGGGAAAGCGCCACTTGGAGTTGACTATCATCATTATCAATCAGTCACATAGTCTCCTTGACTATATACCACATCCTAATGTTTCCTATCTCTTGGCTTTAAATTTATACTAAACCACTGGTGAGAATGAAAAAGAAAAATCCATAAATATTCCCTACATAACACAAGTAACGCTCCACCATGATGTAATATAAGATAAACGCAAAACTATAATTTGTAAACTTACTCAAATCTACGACATTACAAGATAGCAATGGCGAGATAGCGGTAGAGTCAGCTGCTTCCCGAGATACATTACCTCTCTCCCGAAAATAATAAATCTGGGACACTTTTTTAAAAAAAAAAAAAATTAAAATTGTTGAATCCATAGATTTGTCTGTAATTTATCATCCTCTGCTCTGTACGAGTTCAGTGAGATTCCGAGGAAGATACAAAAAAGGTAAAAAAGAGAAAAGAAAAACCATGTAATCATTAATCTTTGTGTCGACAAAAAGGAGAGTGACCCAATATCTCCTGCTCTGTTGTAAACGAGATCCCGCTAAACTATTTGTTTTTGGAAAACTTGTAAAGATAAAAGAAGCAAGAAAATTAACTGCTGCGATTCAATACACAAAACAATGACGGGGTGACATTGGTCAAGGATAATAGAATAGCGGTTACATAACAGAGGAATAATGTGTAAGGCTGTAAAGGTTTCTATAATGGCTCTGTCTCATCAAACAATCTCTACCATGAGCCATCACGAGTAGGGTAGAGAGAACGTGTGCTCGTTGATGCTCAGATATCACTGGAGTATCTGGGTGCTCGGATGTGCTCGGCACTCGGCGAGCATTAGCGAGTGCTCAATTTCAAACCTCTAATCCCCGCCCTGCATTTTTGGTATCTCATACACAGCCAAAAAGCATGCGGGATTGCCTGTGAGTCACTGTAATGCCATAGCCATCTTGGTAGTGCCATTACTGTGATTGGCTGACCGTATGACATCATCAGGGGCTATAAAAGGACAGGAACCACCAGGTTCGGCACATTGACACCATTGCACAGCTTTGTGACAGTTCTTATTGGAGGGAGAGAGTGCTTGTCCAGGCCTGTGTACACAGTATAATGAAACAGAGTCCTTTAATGTTGATACTGGTGCTGAAGCTTAACCATGATACTAACAGCCATACTAAGGGCTAATTTTGTGCTTTGCTATTTGTATCAGATTAGGGATGAGTGAACGTGCTCAGTGATACTCGGTTATCACTCAAGTATCACAGTGCTCGGATGTGCTCGTTACTTGGCAAGTAATACGCGGGGCTCGATGTAAAACTTGAATCCCTGCCTCATATTTTTGTCCCCTTTTGCGCAGCCAATAAGCATGTGGGCATGTGAGGATTTTGTGTGAGTCACTGTACTGACGTAGCCACCTTGGTTGTGGCATTACTGTGATAGGCTGGCCGTCTGACAACAGCAGGGATTATAAAAAGACAGGCACCACCTGGCTCGTACACTGCCGCCATTGCAGAGCTCTGTGACACTTTGAATTGGAGGGAGAGTGCTTGACCAGGCCTCTGTGCACAGTATAACGAATCAGAGTCCTGTAGTGTTGATACTAATGCTGAGCTGAACCATCATACTAACAGCTCTTCTAAGGGCTAATTGTTTGTATCACAAACAATCTGCATTTAGCTAAACCCCTTAATGACCACCGATACGCAATTTAATGGCGGTAGTTAAGGGTACTTAACCACAGTGGAAACAGTATATAGCGCCCCCCAGAGTTGGATTTTCTCCGGGGTCTCAGCGACCGGGGTTCTAATTTCTCCTGTTACCCTTTGGAAAATATAAAATAGCGGGCTAAAATATCATTTTTGAGGAAAAATATTATTTTTTATTTTCACGACTCTGTGTTTATAAACTTCTGTGAAGCTCTTGGGGGTTCAAAGTGCTCACCACACATCTAGATAAGCACCTTGGGGGGTCTAGTTTCCAAAATGGTGTCACTTGTGGGGGTTCTACTGCTCAGGCACATCAAGGGCTCTGCAAACACAACATGATGCCCGCAGAACATTCCATCAAAGTCTGCATTTCAAAAAGGCGCTCCTTCCCTTCCAAGCTCTCCCATGCGCCCAAACAGTGGTTCCCCCCACATATGGGGTATCAGCGTACTCAGGAAAAATTGCAAAACAACGTTTGTGGTCCAATTTCTCCTGTTACCCTTTGGAAAATAAAAAATAGCGGGTTAAAAAATCATTTTTGAGGAAAAAGATGATTTTTTATTTTCACGGCTCTACGTTATAAACCTCTGTGAAGCACTTGGAGGTTCAAAGTGCTCACCAAACATCTAGATAAGTTCCTTAAGGGGTCTAGTTTCCAAAATTGGGTCACTTGTTGGGGGGGTTTCCACTGTTTGGGTACATTAGGGGCTCTCCAAACGCGACATGGCGTCCAGCCAATTCTGCGTTGAAAAAGTCAAACGGCGCTCCTTCCCTTGCGACCTCTGCCATGCGCCCAAAAAGTGGTTTACCACCACATATGGGGTATTGGCGTATTCAGGAGAAATTGCACAACAAAGTTTGTGGTTCATTTTCTCTTTTAACACTTGTGAAAATAAAAAAAATTGGTTCTGAAGTAAATTTTTTTCAAAAAAAGTTAAATGTTAATTTTTTCCTTCCACATTGCTTCAGTTCCTGTGAAGCACGTAAAGGGTTAATAAACTTCTTGAATGTGGTTTTGAGCACCTTGAGGGGTGCAGCTTTTAGAATGGTGTCACATTTGGGTATTTTCTATCATATAGACCCCTCAAAGTGACTTCAAATGTGATGTGGTCCCTAAAAAAAAATGGTGTTTTAAAAATGAGAAATCGCTGGTCAACTTTTAACCTTTATAACTGCGTAACAAAAAAAATTTTGTTTCCAAAATTGTGCTGATGTAAAGTAGACATGTGTGAAATGTTATTTGTTAAGAAATTTGTGTGACATATCTCTCTGATTTAAGGGCATAAAAATTTAAATTTTGAAAATTGCTAAATTTTCTAAATTTTCGCCATATTTCCGTTTTTGTCATAAATAAACGCAAGTCTTATAAAACATTTTTTACCACTAACGTGAAATAAAATATGTAGTGAAAAAACAATCTCAGAATCAGCGGTATTCGTTAAAGCGTTCCAGAGTTATAACCTCATAAATTGACAGTGGTCAGAATTGTAAAAATTGGACAGGTCATTAAGCTGCAAATTGGCTCTGTCACTAAGGGGTTAACGAGGAGAGGGAGTCGCAGGATCAGGGAGAGTGACAGAATCCAGTCTGTGGACAGGGATTAGGCCTGTGCAGTCCATTGGCAAATATATTTTGCCAGGCTACATTTCTCAGCCATACACTATTCCATACTAAAGAGTAAATTTCTGTGATCTCTGAAACTGCTAAAAAGCTTTTAAAATTTTTGTAGGATTCAGTTTCTCAGACATACAGTGTTACGTGGTACAGTGAGGCCAGCAGTACTACAGGAGTACAGGAGGAGAGATTGGCAGTACCAAACCAGACAGGAAGAGGCAGTGGGGTGACCAAAGGAAGAAGACAGGAAACTGTTCTGCAGAGCACCGACACTCCGGAATTTCACCGTCAAAGTGTTAGGCGTAGAGATTGGTCAACCTAAACAGTTCAGGCTCAAAAGTGTACGTAATCATACTATTCCTTTAATTTTGTATTTTGAAATAAAATTGTATTATATCACAAGTAGTAGCCTTCTTTAAAGCCATATCCGAAGCTTAGTGTTAAAAACTTGGCAATACAACCAATCATAGGAGATGAGCAGATCAGACAAAATTGAAATTCGCCTTATTGGTGCAGATTTTCCTAGAAATTCGATTAGCGGAGGAGTTATTCTCCAAGAATTTAATGTCTTATATTATGCTATGGAATCTCCACCCTGGAACAGATTATACCTAATATGTGAAAAAAAATCCTTATATCTTAGGCCGAGACTTCCGGTTCTTTATGAGCCTCATGAGTGCTCTGCACATGAACGCAAATGGTCATGACTAGGGATAAGCAGACCCATGGAAGTTCAGATTTAATACCCGACCAGAACTTCCAAAGTTCAGGTGGGTACCAGAACTGTTTCCAAACTTGAACCAGAACCTGAACCCCATTGAAAACAATTGGGAACCAAACTTTGCTGGAAGAAAATCTCTCTCTCTGTGCAACAGACTTCCCAAAGAATATCGGATAATGCGTCAGAGAAGTCCATGTTCAGTATTTAGCATCGGACACAAATTATACTGTAGAACCCCAAACTTTTAAGTTCGGATTCGTTCATCTCTAGAATGACGCCATGACATGGACTGTGATCTCATGCCTGTGTAACGCTTCCCACGGCTGCGGGGCGTCGGGACATGGCATAGCTTGCCTAACTAGCCAATGCTCCCACGCTGCCAGACCACGATGACGTGAGGCATGCGTCCTAGATGGTAAGGGAATGTGGACCCACTGGACCACAGAGGGGGACCCGGGCCTGCCCGGGCTAGGGGAGGGCAGTGACCGGGATCTGTGGCAGCTGAGCATGTGGGCAAGATGGCGACCTGCAGGACTAGACAACACCGCACAACTTCAGGTATGAAGAAACATAAAGTTTAATTGAAGACAAACACAGTACATAAACAGAACATAATGCCAGGCTCCTGATTCCGCTCATCAGCGAAGGGTACATGTCTCAGGATCGTAGGCGAATGCAGGAGGACATCACGGGTTAATGCAGTCCAGGGTTATCTGGCACGGGCATACTAGGGCGGCCTCTCTCTCAGGCCTCAGGCATAGCACAGGCTCAGCAGGAGAACATCAGACACCGACCTCAGACAGACTTCAGACGATGGCGGGGTCATCACGGGTTGATGCAGTCCAGGGTTATCTGGCACCTGCGTACTAGGGTGGCCTTTCTCTCAGGCCTCAGACGTAGCACAGGCTCAGCAGGAGAACATCAGACACCGACCCCGGACAGACATCATCACAGGGTAGACTACGGGAGAACCGGCAGGACATCGGGACATCAGTAACACGTACTGGATCTCAGGAACATGGACTCAGGCACACGGACTCAGGAACACGAACTGGATCTCAGGAACACGGACTCAGGAACACGGACAAGACATCAGGAACATGGACTGGACCTCAGGAACATGGACAGGACATCAGGAACATGGACTGGAACTCAGGAACACGGACTCAGGAACACAGACTGGATCTCAGGAACACGGACTCAGGAACATGGAATCAGGAACACGGACCGGACATCAGGAACACAGAATCAGGAATTCGGACCGGACATCAGGAACACAGACACAGGAACACAGACTGGATCTCAGGAACACGGACTGGACATCAGGAACACGGACACAGGAACACAGACTGGATCTCAGGAACATCAGAACACTGGCATCGGACTCTAGACATCTGGCAACGATCGGCAGGCTCCAGACATCAGGCAGGGAAGGATAGGATCCGGACATCTGGAAGTGGTCATCGGACATCAGGCCGTGGTCATCAGGCATCGGACATCAGGCCATGGTCATCAGGCTCTGGGCAAGAGGCCACGGTCCTCGGACTCCGGACATCTGGCAGCGACCTAAAAAGGAACCCAAGCGGTCTGGAGCAAGCCCCGCCGGATTGAACAAGAGCCGGCCGGGGATTGCACCGAATAACAAACTGAGCACAGAGTAACAGAAACTCAGCACACACCGGACTCCTCCTTCCAAGATGAACCCAGGTTATATAGCAAAGAATCACAGTCACTGGGCACAGGGTTCAGGACACAGAAGGACTTCAGGAACATAACACAGAGGACACAGTTCAGACATACAGGTACAGGAACCGATCCAGGATCAAGGATTCAGAAAAAAGACACAACCGCAACAGGCCTGGATATGCAGCCTCCAGGAAGGCGATCTGGGTATTCTGCCCCCAGAGCTGGCGGCAAGACAAGACAGGACAAAGGGTATCAGCTCTCCCAGAACTGATCGCACTCAGAGCAGGAGCTGAACACACAAACACACATGGCTAGGTTCAGGAACTCAATGCAAAGCTCGGGCAACGCCTCACAGGGCAGAGGAACTTTATATAGGAGCTGCCTCACAGTGATAGGCTGGAGCAGCAATTCTAGTGCACACCCATTCCTCATAAAAGCAAGGAAGGTGTGGCCCGCGCTCCCTATGCAGAGCCAGACACAAATCAGCACATCAAGGAAACCTGGCAATGGCTGCAGCCTAAACACACGTAGTAAGTCATGCACCACTGCAGAGGACCTTGCAACCTATGGGTAGCTTCTACAGCAGTAGCCAGGGACCGCACATGCGGGTGGTCATGCAACGCAGCGGAGACCCTCACGCATGTACGGCTACGCAGCGGAGCTGGGAACTGAGCAGCATCCATACAGGTAACAGACAACAGTATCCCAGCTGGTTAGGGGAAAAGGAGCAAAGGGTTAGGGCAAAGACATTCAAAGTAACGCCGGAAAACAAGGTACAGACAATACCGGCGTAGAACTGTTTCTGGACTCATCTGAATGGGAAGTACTGGCCCAGCATGAGAGGCTTAGGAATCAGACGATGCGGCAAGGACTGAACAGATAATAGTGAGATGTGTGTGGCCCAGCTATGCAGGCACACATAAAATCCAGGAGAGTGCACAGGAAGGTAATCGCAACGCTTGATATGCATTCACTGCCACTCACACTTTTAGACACACCCATTAGGGGTATAAAAAGGGAGTGACACGTAGCAGAGGAGATTAGTCTGAAGTAGAGGAGAGAAAGGAGTCTGTTTCCTGTCAGAGGACAGTGCAGTTCAGTCTCAGTCCAGTCTGGACTTGGAGGATACTGAGAGCTACTCAGTGAGCTCTAGGAGAAAGCTGACTTTTCACATTGAAGCTACAGGTGCTTATGTTAAGAGTGGGAAGCAGGGCGAAGGGCGCAGTGGAGAAGACAGAGAAGTGCTACAGGTATTGGATTACCTGCACTAAATTGCCGGACACCGGGGTCCGAAGCGTTGCTACTGTTTCAAGCATAGTAACAAGAAAACCGGAGGCATCTGGACTACAGGTCGCAGAGTGCAGCCCAAAGTGTCAATACGTAACCGGAGTCAGGGAGAACAGGGACTTTGAGCAGGGCCCTGCAAAAGTAAGGACTTAGTTCTCACCACTTAGAAGGCTCCACCACAATGTTGGCCGGGCATTACAGCTATTGAGAAAGCTGGAGAGTTCAGAGTTAACTTCGCTTCAGGCAAGTTGGACTCACATACATATGGAAGTAAAGGAGGCCTCTAACCTGCTCAGCGGTTACCCGAATGTGCATTCTCCACCCCGACCAGCTCCCCGGGATCTTCTTGAACCATCTACCAGTAAAAGGTATGAAAAGAAGCTGTATCGTGTGTGACTGAATTATTACCTACACCCCTGCATCATCACCATAGACTTCCAGGGACCAGTCTCACCTGTGGGAGACCTACCACCCAGCTGCCCCCATAACATCCCCTGTGAAGATCATTATAGCAGCGCTGGTCCAATTAACCAGATACCACAGGTGGCGTCACGAACTACCTATCCTAATATTCCCCTGTAAATATCCCCCATCGCTTGACTGCCAGGGCCACGGACCGAGTCCCGCTGCCAGTGACAACTCCCATAGAAATCATTGGGCTCGGCTCCGAGTACCCCATAGCCCTGGTAACCACACCAACGTGGTGCTAGTCAGATGCGTAGGGTCCAGAAAGGTGAAAGGTGATGTGAGTATAAGGATTTTTTTATTGTGTAACTTTTCGATGACAGTTCATGGTTCATAAAAGAGCAGCCAGCTATCAACATTGTGCTGAATCCGCGCTGACGAGTGTTACAAAAATTCCACATTTTGGCAAATGCGGATTTTTGTTAAATTCAAGTACAGTTCAGTTCCACCTGAATATACTCACCCATCTTTATCCTCTGCTCAATCAATTGAGGAATCCTAACAATGAGCACAATTCACACAGTCAGGTTTTGCCAGTTTGGTTCAAGCCGAGGAAATCTCTCTAAAGAGACGCAAGCCATGTTATTTTTTAGAAATCCTTACGATTCTCCCCGTGATACAAACTAGGAGCACTTTTCCCTTCGAACATGTTATTCCACATAATCTGTTAAATGAGAATTATGTTATAAATGTACAATGGTGGCCATAATTTCCATTCCATCCTCCTAAAATGCACAATTGTCTCTCAAAAATGACAAACCAGCAATCTTATTTTACTGGAAAAGCCTGAAGTGCATTTCAGTTGTTTCCTACATGTAATATATTGTACTGTAAATAGGAACATGATTCACAAAGAATATAGAAATAACTGCAGCCATGTGGGCCCTGTACCACATCACTAAGCTGCAGTCTCTTTTCTGGTGATGTCACCTATCTATATTCATGTTTACAGGGAACAGCAAAGGGAGGGAGGACAACACAGAGCAACAAGAGCAATGCCGCCCCTCATCACCTCACCTGTCTGAGAATACTGCATGTACTGAAGGACTAGCACGAAGATCAAGACAGCGGAGCACAAAACTGAGAATAAAATATGGAAAATCTAATCTACCATAATATTTAAGAATGTGACATGAACTTCAAATAGTAAGTATTGTCATATGGTAAAGACATCATATGGGAGTTGCATATTGATCTGTTTGCAGTATTATAACTATTATATTCTTGTACCCAGAGGGCAGTATTATAGTAGTTATATTCCCAAACATAGGGGCAGTATTATAGTAGTTATATTCCCAAACATAGGGGGCAGTATTATAGTAGTTATATTCTTGTAAATAGGGGCAGTATTATAGTTGTTATATTCTTATACATAGGGGGCAGTATTATAGTAGATATAGTCTTATACATAGGGGACAGTATTATAGTAGTTACCGTATTTTTCGGACAATAAGGCACACTTTTTTCCCCAAAATTTTGGGGGAAAATGGGGGTGTGTCTTATGGTCACAACATACCGAAAAGTCCGGTGGCGGCGGCGATCCCAATGCAGCTTCGCTGCGGTGTGGTGGTGGTGTCGGGGCAGCAGCGGGGCTCTGGGCTGCGTCAGGGGCTCCGCCGGCATTTCGTCCTAGCCGGAAAGCCCCCCGCAGTTGCGACGCGGTGCCGGGCTGAAGAATGGCCGCCAGGCGCCTCCGGCAAGATGGCCACCGCATACTCATTCAAATCTCGGCAACGAGATCTTGTCCTGAGATCTCGGGAGACGAGATCTCGGGAAGAGATCTCATTGCCGAGATTTGAATGAGAATGCGGCGGCCATCTTGACGGAGGCCCCTGGCAGCCATTCTTCAGCCTGGCACCGCATCGCAACTGCGGGGGGCTTTCCGGCTAGGATGAAATGCCGGCGGAGCCCCCCACGCAGCCCAGAGCTCCGCTGCTGGCCGGACACCACCACCGCACAGCAGGCTGCATCGGGACCACCACCGGAGGCCCCTGGCGGCCTTCCTTCAGCCCGGCACCGAGTCGCAGCTGCAGGGGGCTTTCCGGCTAGGACGAAATGCCGGCGGAGCCCCCGACGCAGCCCAGAGCCCCGCTGCTGCCCCGACACCACCACCGCACCGCAGGGAAGCTGCATTGGGACCGCCACCGGATTTGTGAGTATATGGCCACCCCACAGTGCCCAACCACCCCACAGAACACAGCCACCCCACAGAGCACAGCCACCCCACAGAGCACAGCCACCCCACAGAACAAGCCACCCCACAGAGCACCACTACCGCATCAGCCTGGACCACCGAACTACCTCAGTGACCACTCCTCTACCTGTGCTGATCCGTTCGCTGGTAAGCTGAATTCAGACTGTAAGACGGACCCCCATTTGACACATTATTTTTTTTTTCCCAATTTTCCTTCTGAAAATTTGGGGTGCGTCTTATGGTCCAGTGCGTCTTATAGTCCGAAAATACGGTATATTCTTGTACATAGGGGCAGTATTATAGTAGCTATATTCTTGTACATAGGGAGCAGTATTATAGTAGCTATATTCATGTACATAGGGAGCAGTATTATAGCAGTTATATTCTTGTACATAGGGGCAGTATTATAGTAGTTATATACTTATACAGTATTATAGCAGTTATATTCTTGTACATAGGAGAATTATTATAGTAGTTATATTCTTGTACATAGGAGCAGTATTATAGTAGCTATATTCATGTACATTGGGAGCAGTATTATAGCAGTTATATTCTTGTACATAGGGGCAGTATTATAGTAGTTATATTCTTGTACATAGGGGGCAGTATTATAGTAGTTATATTCCTGTACATAGGGGGAAGTACTATAATAGTTATTTTCTTGTACATTGTGACAGTATTATACTAGTTATATTCTTGTACATAGGATGCAGTATTAAAGTACTTATATTCTTGTACATAGGGGCAGTATTATAGTAGTTATATTCTTGTACATGGGACAGTATTATAGTACTTATATTTTTGTACGTAGGAGCAGTATTATAGTAGTTAAATTCTTGTATATAGGAGCAGTATTATAGTAGTTAAATTCTTGTACATAGGGGCAGTATTATAGCAGTCATATTCTTGTACATAGGAGCAGCATTATAGTAGCTAAATTCTTGTACATAGGAGGCAGTATTATAGTAGTTATATTCTTGTACATTGTGGCAGCATTATAACAGTTATTTTCTTTTACATAGGAGGCAGTATTATAGTAGTTGTATTCTTGTACATAGGAGCAGTATTATAGCAGTTATATTATTGTGCATACGATGCAGTATTGTAGTAGTTATATTCTTGTACATTGTGGCAGTATTATAGCAGTTATATTCTTTTACATAGGAGGCATTATTTTAGTAGTTATATTCTTGTACATAGGGGCTGCATCATAGTAGTTATATTCTTGTACATTAACGACAGTATTTTAGTAGTGATATTATTGTACCAATGGGACAGTATTATAGTAGTTATATTCTAGTACATAGGGGTAGTGTTATAGTATATTACGGTACAATGGTGGCAGTATTATAGTAGTTACATTCTTGTACATAAGGATCTGCATTATAGTAGCTATGTTCCTGTACATAGGGAGCAGTATTATAGTAGTTATATTCTTGTACAAGTAAAAAAAGGAGGGAGAAGCCATCGCTGCCTATGGTCAGCATGCAATACATAAAGTGCATAAGCACACACAGCAGCCCTGCACTGCCCTAGGCTCTATTTGATTTTACACCTGTATCTGGGCCTGTTTCAGCCTTCATCTGTGGCTGCTGGTTTGGCAGTGTAGAAGTCAGATCTGAAATGTCCATCTCCGGACCTGGTCGGCTTTTACCTGCGCTTGCCTTACTGGCACCATGGGAGTGATTCGGCAATGCTTCAGGTACTTTTGCAGTTCTTTTTTTGCAGTCTTGCTTTTAATACATTTAGGAGGCCGTAATGGCACAGCGAATATAAAAATCGTAGAGTAGGACTGCCCCATATGAGAATGCCTTGTCGTGACGGGGTGGCTCAAAGAATTGATCAATTATTTGCCAAATGTCTCATTTTTAAATGCAGTTAGAAACCAATATGTGCATATGCACTTTATGTATTGCATGCTAACCATAGGCAGCGCTGGCTTCTCCCCTTTTTTACTCTATATTCTTGTACATAGGGGGTAATACTAGCATAGTTACAGTCTTGTACATATGGGTCAGTATTATAGTAGTTCTTGCACATACAGTGCCTACAAGTAGTATTCAACCCCCTGCAGATTTAGCTGGTTTGATAAGATGCAAATAAGTTAGAGCCTTCAAACTGCAAACGAGAGTAGGATTTATTAACAGAAGCATAAATCTTACAAAACAAAAAGTTATGTTGCTCAGTTGAATTTTAATAAATTTTAAACATAAAAGTGTGGGTCAATTATTATACAACCTCTATGTTTAATATTTCGTGGAATAACCCTTGTTTGCAATTACAGCTAATAATCGTCTTTTATAAGACCTGATCAGGCCGGCACAGGTCTGTGGAGTTATCTTGGCCCACTCCTCCATGCAGATCTTCTCCAAGTTATCTAGGTTCTTTGGGTGTCTCATGTGGACTTTAATCTTGAGCTCCTTCACAAGTTTTCAATTGGGTTAAGGTCAGGAGACTGACTAGGCCACTCCAACACCTTGACTTTTTCCCTCTTGAACCAGGCCTTGGTTTTCTTGGCTGTGTGCTTTGGGTCGTTGTCTTGTTGGAAGATGAAATTACGACCCATCTTAAGATCCTTGATGGAGGAGCGGAGGTTCTTGGCCAAAATCTCCAGGTAGGCCGTGCTATCCATCCTCCCATGGATGCGGACCAGATGGCCAGGCCCCTTGGCTGAGAAACAGCCCCACAGCATGATGCTGCCACCACCATGCTTGACGGTAGGGATGGTATTCTTGGGGTCGTATGCAGTGCCATCCAGTCTCCAAACGTCACGTGTGTGGTTGGCACCAAAGATCTCGATCTTGGTCTCATCAGACCATAGAACATTGAACCAGTCTGTCTCAGAGTCCTCCAAGTGATCATGAGCAAACTGTAGACGAGCCTTGACATGACGCTTTGAAAGTAAAGGTACCTTACGGGCTCGTCTGGAACGGAGACCATTGCGGTGGAGTACGTTACTTATGGTATTGACTGAAACCAATGTCCCCACTGCCATGAGATCTTCCCGGAGCTCCTTCCTTGTTGTCCTTGGGTTAGCCTTGACTCTTCGGACAAGCCTGGCCTCGGCACGGGAGGAAACTTTCAAAGGCTGTCCAGGCCGTGGAAGGCTAACAGTAGTTCCACAAGCCTTCCACTTACGGATGATGCTCACAACAGTGGAGACAGGTAGGGCCAACTCCTTGGAAAGGGTTTTGTACCCCTTGCCAGCCTTGTGACCCTCCACGATCTTGTCTCTGATGGCCTTGGAATGCTCCTTTGTCTTTCCCATGTTGACCATGTATGAGTGCTGTTCACAAGTTTGGGGAGGGTCTTAAATAGTCAGAAAAGGCTGGCAAAAGAGATCATTAATCCACACATGTGAAGCCCATTATTCTTGGTGCCTGAACTACTTCTTAATACTTTAGGGGGACCAAACAGAATTCTTGTGGTTTGAGGGGTTGAATAATAAATGACACTCTGAATTAACTTTCAACGTTTTTAAAAAAAAAAAAAAAAATTAAAGCAAAAATTTTTGCTGCAGTGCATTTCCCACTTCCAGGCTGATCTACAGTACAAATGTCACAATGCCAAGTTAATTCCGCATGTGTCAACCAGCTAAATCTTCAGGGGGTTGAATACTACTTGTAGGCACTGTATATGTCAGTATTATAATAGTTATATTATTGTACATATGGGGCAGTATTATAGTATTTATATTCTTGTACATAAGAGGCAGTGTTATAGTAGTTATATTCTTGTACATAGGGGCAGTATTATAGTAGTTATATTCTTGTACATATGGGCAGTATTATAGTAGTTATATTCTTGTACATAGGGGGCAGTGTTATAGTAGTTATATTCTTGTACATAGGGGCAGTATTATAGTAGTTATTTTCTTGTACATAGGAGCAGTATTATAGTAGTTGTATTCTTGTACATAGGGGGCAGTATTATAGTAGTTATATTCTTGTACATAGGGGCAGTATTATAGTAGTTATATTCTTGTACATAGGGGGCAGTATTATAGTAGCTATATTCTTGTACATAGGAAAAGTGTTATAGTAGTTTTATTCTAGTTCACAGGAGCAGTATTATAGTAGTTATATTTTGCACATAAGGGAAGAATTATATTAGTTATATTCCTGTACATAGAATGAGGAAAATAAGTATTTGATGCACTGCCAATTTTGTAAGTTTTCCCACCTTCGAAGAATGGAGAGTTCTGTATTTTGTATTGTAAACATTTCAACTGTGAGAGACAGAATCTAAAAAAAATCCAGAAAATCACATTGTATGATTCCTACATTATTAATTTGCATTTTATTGCATGAAATAAATATTTGATATAATAGTGACTCGCACCACAATTGTGGTTACCAGGGCTATGGGGTACTCGGAGCCGAGCCCAATGATTTCTATGGGAGTTGTCACTGGCAGCGGGACTCGGTCCGTGGCCCTGGCAGTCAAGCGATGGGGGATATTTACAGGGGATTATTAGGATAGGTAGTTTGTGACGCCACCTGTGGTATCTGGTTAATTGAACCAGCGCTGCTATAAGGATCTTCACAGGGGATGTTATGGGGCAGCTGGGTGGTAAGTCTCCCACAGGTGAGACTGGTCCCTGGAATTCTATGGTGGTGATGCAGAGTGTATTTAAGAATTCAGTCACACACAATGCAGCTTCTTTTCATACCTTTACTGGTAGATGGTTCAAGCAGGTCCCGGGGAGCTGGTCGGGGTGGAGAATGCACATTCGGGTAACCGCTGAGCAGGTTAGAGGCCTCCTTTAATTCCAATGTATGTGAGTCCAAACTTGCCTGAAGCGAAGTTAACTCTGCAATCTCCAGCTCTCTCAATAGCTGCTAAGCCTGGCCAACATTGTGGTGGAGCCTTCTGAGTGGTGAGAACAGAGTCCTTCTATGCTTGGCCTAGCTAAAAGTCCTTGTTCCTCCTGACTCCGATTACGTATCGACACTTAGGGCTGCTCTCTGCGACCTGTAGTCCAGATGCCTCCGGTTTTCTTGTTACTAAGCTTGAAACTTTAGCAACGCCTCGGACCCCGGTGTCCGGCAATTTAGTGCAGGTAATCCAATACCTGTAGCACTTCTCTATCTTCTCCACTGCGCCCTTCGCCCTGCTTTCCGCTCTTAACATAAGCACCTGTAGCTTCAATGTGAAAAGTGAGCTTACTCCTAGAGCTCACTGAATACCTCTCAGTATCCTCCAAGTCCAGACTGGACTGAGACTGAACTGCACTGTCCTCTGACAGGAAACTATCTGCCTTGAGCTCTTCTCAGACAGGAAACAGACTGAGCTCTGCTACGTGTCACTACCTCCTATACCCCTGGTGGGTGTGTCTGAAAGGGTGAGTGAAGTGCATGATAGCAAGCTTTTGCGATTACCTTCCTGTGCATTCTCCTGGATTTTATGTGTGTGCCTTACATAGCTGGGCCACACATCCCCCTTGGTTAAACACAGCACTCCCGGGCTGTAAAAGAGAAAAAGAAAAACATTTTTGTTTTGCATTAAACAACAACATTTTAACTCTTCCCATCCGGGAGGTAAGACTTCTTGAACGTTACAATTGGTACATTAAGAAAAATACAAAAGTATCAAAAGTATAAAAACATTCTCATAATACAAGACAAATTCTTGTGGAGGACCCACACCAAAAACCTCCCACGTGGGTCCTGGGTGGGCTGCAGGACTTCTGACTACAGACCTCACTCTAGGCCCACCATACGGGTTTTTCTTCAGAGGCGATAGTAATGGTTTCGTGTAAAACCAAGATAAGGCACCGTAGT
This sequence comes from Oophaga sylvatica, assembly GCA_033576555.1. Classification (NCBI taxonomy): domain Eukaryota; kingdom Metazoa; phylum Chordata; class Amphibia; order Anura; family Dendrobatidae; genus Oophaga; species Oophaga sylvatica. Next base: position 98,159,327 of record JARQOD010000003.1, read on the forward strand.
GCAACTATTTACATGAAAGTTTTTGGGCTGGCATAGTCCACAGCCACGCAGTCCATTGCATGGGAAAAAGACACATATATATATATAAATTTCAAACTTTATACATTTTGTTAGTGACAATAAACCCTGTCTGGGTCTTGCTAACCAGTGTACTAGAACTACTCCTGATAGCGAATAGGTAGTTTTCCCTTAGTGATACGTTCTGATCTACGTGGGGTAGAGTCAGGTGCAGTAGTCTCTAACCTTTCTGTTCTGCGTAACGGCAAACTATAGATACGACTCCACCTCTCTAGGGACCTGGCAAGCATGCTAGTGACTGGACGAGGCGGTACTGCTTCACCAGCTTCACCAGGGACTCCACTTCTTGTGGTGCTGCTTCTTGCGGTTCCGCTGCTTGGGATCCCAATGGTTGAGGGTCTGCCGGAACAGGTTCTTCTGGAACTGGCTCAACTGGCACAATTGGTATGACTGGTTGTAGAGACTCCTCTTGCGGTTGATAAAACTGCAGCACAGGAATAATTACAGCATCTCCCAATCTGGGCCAATCTGCAGGTAAATCTCCCAAATCCGTGTGTATGACCGCTTCATCATTTTCTTTCTGAAGGACAACAGGTTCTTCCTCACGAAGCTTTAATGGGCCCGGACACAACTTTAGATGATCTCTAGACACAGTTGCCGTCGTTTTTCCTCCATCCTTGCTGATGGTACAGACCTTTCTGTTATCAAAATTGGAATTTTGCACGACATATGGCTCCTGTTCCCACTGATCATCCAACTTGTGCATTCTTCTCTTTCTTTTTAGCACAGTTTCTCCAGGCATAAAAGGCTTAGCGGGAGCATTTTTGTTATAGTTCATCTCTTGTTTTTCTCTTACTTTGTTGAGACTGTCTTCCACGCAGGCTTATACTCTCTTGTACTGTTCTTGTTGAGTGGTGTCCCAATCTTCAGCACTGTCATCAGCCTCTGGTTCTACCACTCCGAGTTCTAAGTCCATTGGCAGCCTTCCCGGTCTTGCTCTCATAAGGTAGGCTGGAGTGCAGTTGGTGGAACTTACTGGGATGTGGTTGTACAAGTCGACCAGGTCAGGTAACAAGTCTGGCCACCGATTTCTTTCTTCCAGGGGTACAGTTTTCAGTAAATCCATGACAATGTGATTCATCTTTTCACAAAGGCCCTTGGTCTGGGGGTGGTACGGGGTCGTTCTGATCTTTTTACATCCATACAATTGACAGAATTCCTGAAACAGTTCAGCTTCGAATGCAGGACCTCGATCAGTCAGTACCTGCTCCGGATATCCGTGTGGTCTGCAGAAACTTGCTTGGAAGGTTCTTGCTGCTGTCTCTGCTGTCTGATCTTTGACAGGGGCGACCACCAGAAATTTGGAGTAGTGATCCACCATGGTCAGGGCATAGGAGTATCCTGACCTGCTTGGGGACAACTTGACGTGATCCAATGCCACAATCTCCAAGGGACGAGTCGTCCGGATAGGCTGCAGGGGTGCTCTCTGACTATGATAGTCTTTTCGTCTGAGTCCACAGGGTCCACAATTCCGGCACCACTTCTCGATGGAGCTGCGCATCCCTACCCAGTAGAACCGACACCTCAACAGAGTCTCCAGCTTTTTCCAGCCAAAGTGTCCTGCTTGATCGTGGTAAGCTTCTAACACCATTTAGATGTCTGCTTTGGGGACCACTATCTGCCAAACCATTTCATGGGTCCTTGGGTTGACGTATCTCCTGCACAACTTCTCACGGTATATGAACAACCGGCTTCTCTCATTCCACAGGAGCTTCGCTGGTACGGGTGCGTCTTTCTCCAAGGAGGAACCTTCCTGTCTTATCAGCTCCTTGATATGGCTGACCACGGGATTGCTGTCCTGAGTTTCCTTCCAGCTGTGATGAGGTAAAGGGTTCAACATCTCACCACACTGCTTTCTGTAGACTCGTTGCTCTTGGACCATCCCATTTCGGTGGAACGCAGGTAGCTCAATTTCTTCCAGATCATCTGATTCTTCCTCCGTGTCGGATTCATGCGGCATTCTGGACAAGGCGTCCGCGTTAGCATTTTTACGGCCCGCTCTGTATTTGATGGTAAACTGATAGTTTGACAACCGAGCCATCCAACGTTGCTCCATGGCTCCCAGCTTGGCTGTTTCAAGATGCGTCAAGGGGTTGTTGTCTGTGTACGCAGTGAACTTGTTGGAGGCAAGATAATGTTTAAATCTTTCGGTAATGGCCCAGACCAGCGCTAGGAACTCCAGTTTGAAGCTGCTATAGTTTTCCGGATTCCTCTCAGTTGGCCTGAGTTTTCTGCTGGCATATGCGATGACTTTTTCTTGGCCGTTCTGCTTCTGACTGAGGACCGCTCCTAACCCTTCGTTACTGGCATCTGTGTATAGCAGGAACGGTTGGCTGTAATCTGGGTAGGCTAGGATTTCATCGCCGGTCAAGATCTCTTTCATCTCTTTGAATGCCTCAGCTTGTTCTTTTCCCTAATTGAATGGAGGGTTTCTGCTCTTAAGAGGTTGTCCTACCAGGAGGTCCTGCAAAGGCGCCGCTTTCTTAGTGTAATCTTTTACAAACCTCCTGTAGTAACCTGTTAGTCCCAGGAACTGACGCACCTCCTTTAGATTCTTCGGCTCTGGCCATTTCTGGATGGCTGTGACCTTCTCGGGGTCCGGCGCTACTCCTTCGGAGCTGACAATATGCCCCAAGTATTGTACCTTTCGTTTGAGCAGATGGCATTTGGAGGGCTTCAGTTTCATCCCATACTTGGACAGTGACTCGAATACCTCTGCCAGGTGCTTCAGATGATCTTCATATGTCTTGGAGTACACGATTACGTCGTCCAGGTACAGCAACACGGTTTCGAAGTTGAGATGTCCCAGGCAGCTCTCCATCACTCTCTGGAACGTCCCTGGGGCACTGCTGAGGCCAAACGGCATTCTGTCAAACTCGCAGAGTCCCATTGGGGTGGTGAAAGCAGTTTTCTCCCGATCCTCCTCAGCCACAGCTACTTGCCAGTACCCACTAGTAAGGTCGAGGGTAGAAAAGTAGTTAGCCGTTTTCAGAGCAGCTAAGGATTCCTCTATACGTGGTAATGGGTATGCATCTTTATGTGTTATGCGATTTACTTGTCGGTAATCTACACACATTCACATGCTACCATCCTTTTTCTTAACTAGAACTAGAGGTGCTGCCCAGGGGCTACAACTATCCCTTATCACCCCGGCTTTCTTCATGTCGCGCAGCATTTCCTTAGCTTTCTGATAATGGGCTGGAGGAATAGGCCTGTACTGCTCTTTGATGGGAGGATGACTGCCTGTAGGGATATGATGCTGTACTCCCTTAATTGTCCCAAAATCAAGTGGGTGTTTGCTAAATACTTGTGCGTACTCTTGTACCACCCGTAGTACCCCCTGTTTCTGGTGGACGGAAGTGGTGTCTGTCCCAATATGAAGCTGCTGACACCAGTCCGCTACCAGGGTTGCCGGATCATTATCCTCCGCTGGTTGGCGGGAGGCTAAGGACTCGGTTGTGAGGATAGAATTGTTATCTACGGCATGTAATTTAGCAACTGTAGCATAACGTGGCAAATTTACTTCATCGTCCCCCCAGTTGAGAAGTCGTACTGGTACTCTCCCATTTATTACTTCCACTACCCCTCTAGCAATCATGAGTGTAGGTCTGTGTTCTGAGCGATGAGGTTCTACTACTGCTTGGTAGTTCTGTCCTCTCAGACCTATGGCTGCTCTACACCATATTAACATTTCACTCATTGGGGGTATTACAATGGGGTTCGAGTCTGTGACCCGTACATTACCGATTTCACCATCTGTAAGCTTCGCTTGCTGCTGGCACATCAGGGCCCGGATCTCCCTCTGGATCACTCCCTTCTGCTTTGGCCTGGCAATTTCAGCGAGCTGTTGGAGCAAAAACACAACTTCTCCCAGACAGTTACTGATAACGTTAGTACCTAGTATCACATTTAAGGCATTCTCCTCATTTACAGTCTTTACCACTAAAAGTCCCTGATCCTTCAGCTCCACCCTGCCCACTTTTACGTCCACGTTTTTGACTCCAATTACTTCAACAGGGAGACCATTGGTGGCGTACACTGTCAAGTCAGGGCTTGGGGGCTGGAGACTGTCCATGGACCAAAATTTATTATAAAGGACATCAGGTATGATGGTCACCTGAGATCCAGTGTCCAGCAGTGCAGGGATTGCAATCCCGTCCAGAATCATGGACAGGTAGGGCCGTCCACCCACGAACCTGCGGTTCCAGTCTAAGGGGCCTGATGAGTCTACTCCTGGGTGTTGGCCCTCTGACCCAGGATCGGCTCGTTTAAAGGACATTGCTGAGCCATATGACCTTTTTGATTGCAGCGGTAGCAGATGATCTCCCGCCGAGGATGATGTTGATCAGGAGTCGCTCCTTGGGGTGGCGTGGTCCTCCTCCGGTGAGGCGACGTCCTCCATTTCCTCCGGTTCATCCAAGGGACATCCTCCGGACAGTCGGCTAGTAGAATCTTTCCTCCTTCCTCTTTCCGCAGTTGCAGGGCATCCATTACAGTGGCCAAGTTCTTAGTCAGCTGGCGCACTTCTGAGCGCAGACATTCCAACTCACTAGGGGGCGCCACCTGCGTTTTAGCTTCTGCCACCTGCGGGGAAAAGGTGGGTACTGCCGGCTTTAGAGTGGCTTCACCCGGGTGATACTGATTTGCCACCTCAGGCTTTTCCAGGGGTCGCAGTCCTTTTATTGCCATGTCCTTTAGGGCATCAAAGGTGGCATCTGGATGATCCAAGGACCACCAGTTTACAGTCCTGCCTTCCTCTGGAGACCTCAGTCCCCGCACGAATTGCTCTTTCAACATTTGGCTCTCGTCAATGGGACTTGTGGGGTTAGCCTGTTTGAGAGCTCGCAGGGCCCCATGTAGTCGGCAGGCGTAGTCCCTAATACTGTCACCCGGTCCCTGGAAGCACTGATAAAATGCCATCCGGAGATCGTTTCTGTGCGGTCCTCAAAGATGGCCTGTAGCTTTAAGAGTATCGCAGGTACCGACTCCTGGTCTGCAATGGGCCAAGTCTCTACTTCTCTCTCAGCCGCACCAGCTAACTGTCCTATTACCACAGCAGCTTTTGCTTCTCAGTCATTGAGTACATGTCTAAGATGCTACATATTTTCCTTTTAAACCCTGGCAGGGTGTCGGGCTCGCCGCTGTACTGGGGAAGCCACTTCGCTCCAGGCATGTATGGGAGCGTTAGCGGCATGAGCGGGACCACCGGGCCAGGTGAGGGGCCCGCACCTCCATCCTGCACTACAACGCCAAGCAGTGGGCTATTGGAGCCACCGGCTGGGACTGCTCCGTCTGCCGATTGTTGCGACATGTTGATGCCCCCTTGGTTAATCTGAGCCTACCTCTTTCACAGGCTGCAGCGTCGCAGGCACAGCGGTGGAGACAGGACCTTCGTCGCAGGCACAGCGGTGGAGACAGGACCTTCGTCGCTGGCGCTCTTATGTCAGAGCGTTCACTTCCTGTTTCACAGGACCTGCCGCCGCGTCAGAGCTGGGGGCGGGGCCAGGGAACCAGCGCGCTCTTTCAGGTACGCCCCCCTTCTTCACCAGCGCCTGAGGGCGCGAATATTGCGGTAAAGATGGCGGTATTTTGGCGCGAATTGCTGCAAACAGTCTTTTTCACCAAACAGTTCAATATAGGCACACAGGACTCACAATTGCAAGTTTCGCATCCTCTTCGTGACGCCAAGTTAGATTGACTCGCACCACAATTGTGGTTACCAGGGCTATGGGGTACTCGGAGCCAAGCCCAATGATTTCTATGGGAGTTGTCACTGGCAGCGGGACTCGGTCCGTGGCCCTGGCAGTCAAGCGATGGGGATATTTACGGGGGATTATTAGGATAGGTAGTTCGTGACGCCACCTGTGGTATCTGGTTAATTGAACCAGCGCTGCTATAAGGATCTTCACAGGGGATGTTATGGGGCAGCTGGGTGGTAAGTCTCCCACAGGTGAGACTGGTCCCTGGAAGTCTATGGTGGTGATGCAGGGTGTATTTAAGAATTCAGTCACACACAATGCAGCTTCTTTTCATACCTTTACTGGTAGATGGTTCAAGCAGGTCCCGGGGAGCTGGTCGGGGTGGAGAATGCACATTCGGGTAACCGCTGAGCAGGTTAGAGGCCTCCTTTAATTCCAATGTATGTGAGTCCAAACTTGCCTGAAGCGAAGTTAACTCTGCAATCTCCAGCTTTCTCAATAGCTGCTAAGCCTGGCCAACATTGTGGTGGAGCCTTCTGAGTGGTGAGAACAGAGTCATTCTATGCTTGGCCTAGCTAAAAGTCCTTGTTCCTCCTGACTCCGATTACGTATCGACACTTAGGGCTGCTCTCTGCGACCTGTAGTCCAGATGCCTCCGGTTTTCTTGTTACTAAGCTTGAAACTTTAGCAACGCCTCGGACCCCGGTGTCCGGCAATTTAGTGCAGGTAATCCAATACCTGTAGCACTTCTCTATCTTCTCCACTGCGCCCTTCGCCCTGCTTTCCGCTCTTAACATAAGCACCTGTAGCTTCAATGTGAAAAGTGAGCTTTCTCCTAGAGCTCACTGAATAGCTCTCAGTATCCTCCAAGTCCAGACTGGACTGAGACTGAACTGCACTGTCCTCTGACAGGAAACTATCTGCCTTGAGCTCTTCTCAGACAGGAAACAGACTGAGCTCTGCTACGTGTCACTACCTCCTATACCCCTGGTGGGTGTGTCTGAAAGGGTGAGTGAAGTGCATGATAACAAGCTTTTGCGATTACCTTCCTGTGCATTCTCCTGGATTTTATGTGTGTGCCTTACATAGCTGGGCCACACATCAGAAAAACAGAACTTAACATTTGGTACAGAAACCTTTGTTTCCAGGATTCAGATGTTTCCTCTACACTCCCTGACAGAAGTTATGTCGCTTATCCATGTTATGTAAATAAAAGCTTATAACCTGACGTTAACCCCTTAAAGACCAAGCCATTTTGTAGGTTAAAGACCAGGCCAATTTTTACAATTCTGACCACTGTCTCTTTATGAGGTTATAACTCTGGAACGCTTCAACGGATCTTGGCGATTCTGAGATTGTTTTCTCGAGACATATTGTACTTCATGATAGTGGTAAAATTTCTTCAATATAACTTGCGTTTATTTATGAAAAAAACAGAAATATGGCAAAAAGTTTGAAAATTTTGCAATTTTCAAACTTTTAATTTTTATGCCATTAAATCAGAGAGATATGTCACAAAAATTAGTTAATAAATAACATTTCCCACATGTCTACTTTACATCAGCACAATTTTGGAACCAAAATTTTTTTTTGTTAGGAAGTTATAAGTGTTAAAATTGACCAGCAATTTCTCATTTTTCCAACAAAATTTACAAAACCATTTTTTTTAGGGACCACCTCACATTTGAAGTGAATTTGAGGGGTCAATATGACAGAAAATACCCAAAAGTGACACCATTCTAAAAACTGCACCCCTCAACGTGTTCAAAGCCACATTCAAGAAGTTTATTAACCCTTTAGGTACTTCACAAGAATTGAAGCAATGTGGAAGGAAAAAATTAACATTTAACTTTTTTTCCCAAAATTTTTCTTTCGACACAATTTTTTAACATTTTGTCAAGGGTATCAGTAAAAATGAACCACAATATTTGTTGTACAATTTCTCCTGAGTACAGCGATACCCCATGTGTGGGGGTAAACCACTATTTGGCCGCATGGCAGAGCTCGGAAGGGAAGCAGCGCCATTTGACTTTTTTGGCTGGAATTGAGATTGGACACCATGTCGCATTTGGAGAGTCCCTGTGTGCCTAAACAGTGGAAACCCCCCACAAGTGACCCCATTTTGGAAACTAGACCCCCCAAGTAACTTATCTAAATGTGTATGTGAGAGCTTTGAACCCCCAAGGGCTTCACAGAAGGTTATAACGTAGAGCCGTAAAATTAAAAAATCATATTTTTTCCACAAAAATGATCTTTTCATCCCAATTTTTATTTTCCAAAGGAAAAAGGACCCCAAAAGTTATTGTGCAATTAGTCCTGAGTACGCTGATACCCTATATGTGGGGGTAAACCACTATTTGGGTGCATGGCAGAGCTCGGAAGGGAAGCAGCGCCATTTGACTTTTTTGGCTGGAATTGAGATTGGACGCCATGTCGCATTTGGAGAGCCCTGTGTGCCTAAACAGTGGAAACCCCCCACAAGTACCCCATTTTGGAAACTAGACCCCCAAGGAACTTATCTAGATGTGTAGTGAGAGCTTTGAACCCCCAAGGGCTTCACAGAAGGTTATAACGTAGAGCGTAAAATTAAAAAATCAATTTTTTCCACAAAAATGATTTTTTCATCCCAATTTTTATTTTCCAAAGGATAAAAGGACCCCAAAAGTTATTGTGCAATTTGTCCTGAGTACGCTGATACCCCATATGTGGGGGTAAACCACTATTTGGTGCATGGCAGAGCTCGGAAGGGAAGCAGCGCCATTTGACTTTTTTGGCTGGAATTGAGATTGGACGCCATGTCGTATTTGGAGAGCCCCTGTGTGCCTAAACAGTGGAAACCCCCCACAAGTAACCCCATTTTGGAAACTAGACCCCCCAAGGAACTTATCTAGATGTGTGGTGAGAGCTTTGAACCCCCAAGGGCTTCACAGAAGGTTATAACGTAGAGCTGTAAAATTAAAAAATCATATCTTTTCCACTAAAATGATCTTTCCACCCCCAATTTTTATTTTCCAAAGGGTAAAAGGACCCCAAAAGTTATTGTGCAATTTGTCCTGAGTACGCTTATACCCCATATGTGGGGGTAAACCACTATTTGGGCGCATGGCAGAGCTTGGAAGGGAAGCAGCGCCATTTGACTTTTTTGGCTGGAATTGAGATTGGACGCCATGTCGCATTTGGAGAGTCCCTGTGTGCCTAAACAGTGGAAACCCCCCACAAGTGACCCCATTTTGGAAACTAGACCCCCCAAGGAACTTATCTAGATGTGTGGTGAAAGCTTTGAACCCCCAAGGGCTTCACAGAAGGTTATAACGTAGAGCAGTAAAATTAAAAAATCATATCTTTTCCACAAAAATGATCTTTCCACCCCCAATTTTTATTTTCCAAAGGGTAACAGGACCCCAAAAGTTATTGTGCAATTTGTCCTGAGTACGCTGATACCCCATATGTGGGGGTAAACCACTATTTTGACGCATGGCAGAGCTGGAAAGGGAAGGAGCGCCTTTTTCAAATGCAGATTTTGATGGAATGGTCTGCGGGTGTCATGTCACGTTTGGAAAGCCCCTGATGTGCCTAAACAGTAGAAACCCCCCACAAGTGACTCCATTTTGGAAACTAGACCCCCCAAGGAACTTATCTAGATGTGTGGTGAGCACTTTGAACCCCCAAGTGCTTCACAGAAGTTTATAACGTAGAGCCGTGAAAATAAAAATATCATATTTTTTCCACAAAAATAATCTTTTTGCCCCCAAATTTTTATTTTTATAAGGGTAACAGGAGAAATAGGACCCCAAAACTATTGTGCAATTTGTCCTGAGTAGCTATATCCCATATGTGGGGGGGAACCACTATTTTGACGCATGGCAGAGCTCGAAGGGAAGGAGCACCGTTTTTAAATGCAGACTTTGATGAATGGTCTGCGGGTGTCATGTCACGTTTGGAAAGCCCCTGATGTGCCTAAACAGTAGAAACCCCCCCACAAGTGACTCCATTTTGGAAACTAGACCCCCCAAGGAACTTATCTAGATGTGTGGTGAGCACTTTGAACCCCCAAGTGCTTCACAGAAGTTTATAACGTAGAGCCGTGAAAATAAAAATATCATATTTTTTTTCCACAAAATAATCTTTTTGCCCCCAAATTTTTATTTTTATAAGGGTAACAGGAGAAATAGGACCCCAAAAACTATTGTGCAATTTGTCCTGAGTATGCTTATATCCCATATGTGGGGGGGAACCACTATTTTGACGCATGGCAGAGCTCGGAAGGGAAGGAGCACCGTTTTTAAATGCAGACTTTGATGAATGGTCTGCGGGTGTCATGTCACGTTTGGAAAGCCCCTGATGTGCCTAAACAGTAGAAACCCCCCCACAAGTGACTCCATTTTGGAAACTAGACCCCCCAAGGAACTTATCTAGATGTGTGGTGAGCACTTTGAACTCCCAAGTGCTTCACAGAAGTTTATAACGTAGAGCCGTGAAAATAAAAATATCATATTTTTTTCCACAAAAATAATCTTTTTGCCCCAAATTTTTATTTTCTAAGGGTAACAGGAGAAATAGGACCCCAAAAGCTATTGTGCATTTTGTCCTGAGTACGCTGATACCCCATATGTGGGGGGGAACCACTGTGATCGCCTTACTGCGATCTTTGGGAGGCACAATGAACAAATCCACAAAAGGTGAAGAATTGGTTTTCTTTTTTGCGCCGTTCCTCGTGCGGTATTAGTGATTAGGCGACTTTATTCCTCGGATCGGTGCGATTACAGCGATACCAGATTTATACTCTTTTTTCATGTTTAGCTTCTGTCACACACTAAAAGATGCTTTTTTTTGGAATAATTTTTTGTAAGAAATTTTTGCATCGCCGTATTTTGAGAGCTATAATTTTTCCATATTTCGGCCGACAGAGTTATCTATGGGCTTATTTTTTGCGGGACGAGCTGACGTTTTTATTGGTACCATATTCAGGCACATAAAGTTTTTTGATCGTTTCCTATTCCGATTTTTGTGGAATCAGAATGAACAAAAACCAGCAATTCAGGAATTGTTTTTTTTTTTTTTTTTTTCCTCCGTTCCGTGTGTGGTAAAATTGATAAAGCAGCTTTATTCTTCGGGTCACTACGGTTACGGCGATTCCTCATTTATATATTTTTTTTTATGTTTTGGCGTTTTTTACACAATAAAAAATTTTATAGAAAAAATAATTATTTTTGCATCAGTTTATTCCGCGAGCTATAACTTTTTATTTTTTCACTGATGATGCTGTATAGCGGCTTGTTTTTTGCGGGACAAGATGACGTTTTCAGCGGTACCATGATTATTTATATCTGACTTTTTGATCGCGTGTTATTGCACTTTTCCAAGCGGTATAATGATACCTCTTGGAAAAAGTATAATTTACTACTTTTTTGTGTTTTTTTTTTTACGGCTTTCACTGAAGGGGTTAACTAAGGTTACGCTTTTATAGATGGGATTTTTACGGACGTGGCGATACCTAACATGTGTATGTTTTTTGTTTTTTATTTTTTTTATTACATAAAAATGTGTATTTTTTAGGGGATTTTTTTTAAATTATTTTTTAATATTTTTTTTACAATTTTTTTTAAAAAATGATTTTTTTTAACTTGTCCCTTTATGGGACTTTCACTTTTTTTACTTTTTATTGCAGTTACAATGCATTGCAATGCTCTGGCATTGCAATGCATTGTACCTATGGGGAAAGCTGCTGTGACATGATCACAGCAGCTTCCCGTAGCTAGATGACCCGGAGGTTGTCATGACAACCCCCGGGTCATCAAGGCAGAGATCAGGCCCTGCAAATACATTGCGGTGGCGCTGATCTGAGGCAGAGGGAGCTCCCGACCCTCTTCCTCCCCCCCTGAGCTCTGCGATCGCGCTCGATCGCAGCAGTCAGGGGGTTAACAGCCAGGGGCAGTGGGGCTCCGCTCCTGGCTGTCAGTGCAGAAGCCTGGCCACTGCAGCGCCGACTCCTGCACTGATCGCGCTGGGGAAGCTGAAATTTCAGCTTCTCCTGCACGATCGCTGCTGTGTTTGGTCAGTCAGATTTACTGACCAATCACAGCGCTGTGGGTGCGGGGACCGACGGCAAAGGTCCCCGCACCGCTTGCCGTGCCTGTCAGCTGTCTGTGACAGCTGTCGGCACTGATCTACCACTGGGTGTTTACACCCAGTGGTAGATCAAAGCCATGACGTGCAGAGTCCGTCCTGGTGCCGGAACTGGCACCTTGCCATGACGGACTCTGCACGTCAGTGGACATTAAGGGGTTAAATTCATCCATTGGTTGTATAAATTATTCTTTTGAAAGCTGAAACCCTCCGAAATGTGGTTTAGGTTAAGAAAATAAATTGGCATCAAATATTGATCATTTAATGGACACAGAATGGTCAGATTTTGGCAAGACAAAAGTTTTGTCGCCTGGTCATATAATGCACCCAATCCTAGTTACATCCTCACCTGTGCTCAGTAAATGATCTGCACAAAGGGGCAGTATTATAGTAGTTATATTCTTGCACATAAGGGCAGTATTATAGTAGTTATATTCTTGTACATAGGGGCAGTATTATAGTTGTTATATTTTTGTACATAGGGGACAGTATTATAGTAGTTATATTCTTGTACATAGGGGGCAGTATTGTAGTAGTTATATTCTTGTGCATAGGGGCAGTATTATAGTAGTTATATTCTTGTACATAGGGGGCAGTACTATAGTAGTTATATTCTTGTACATAGGAGCAGTATTATAATAGTTATATTCTTGCACATAGAAGCAGTATTGCAATAGTTATATCCTTGTACATAGGGGGCAGTATTATAGTAATTATATTCTTGCACATAAGGGCAGTATTATAGTTGTTATATTCTTGTACACAGGGGCAGTATTATAGTAGTCATATTCTTGTACATAGGGGGCAGTATTATAGTAGTAATATTCTTGTACATAGGAGTAGTATTATAGTAGTTATATTCTTTCACATAGAAGCAGTATTGCAATAGTTATATCCTTGTATATAGGAGCAGTATTATAGTAGTTATATTCTTGAACATAGAGACAGTATTATAGTAGTTATATTCTTGTACATGGGGCAGTATTATATTAGTTATATTCTTGTATATAGGCACAGTATTATAGTATTTATATTCTTGTACATAGAGACAGTATTATAGTAATTATATTCTTGTACATAGGAGCAGTATTACAGTAGTTATATCCTTGTACATAGGGGCAGTATTATTGTAGTTATATTCTAGTACATAGGGGGCAGTATTATATAGTAGATATAGTCTTGTACATAGGGGCAGTATTATAGTAGTTATATTCCTTGTACAGTTATTATAGTAAAATATAGTCTTGTACTTAGGTGCAGTACTAAATTAATTACCTTTTGTAGAGAAGTAGCAGTATTATAGTAATTACTGTAAATTCTTGCAGTAAATGTATTTGATCAGTTTTATATGTTGCTAAAACTGATCTGATGTTAATGTAAACTTTTTTTTTGTATAGCTCGAAGCATTGGTTCTCTGACTGTGGACAGAAACTAATATTTATAATTGTCCTATTATCTTTTACCATTGAGTTCTTCTGAGTGCTTGGAGCTGGAGCTGTCTTTGCCTTATCGATAACAATACTTGCACCTGCAACAAGTCCTCAGTAGACACTCTCTCTACAATTGTACCGTCATTACCTAGAAATGAACTAGCAGATGCTGGGAGTAATCTCCATTTTCTGCCTCGTTACTGAACCACTGCCTCTGTACTCCATCCAAATTTTATTTTGTAAGATGATGCCCAAAACAGCATTAGAGAGCTGCCTTGAAGCTTCACTGTTGATCCTGTTGAAGATTTTCTTGAAAGCCAGTAACAAAGAGGAGAAAAAAAGATAAAAGGAATAAAATGAAACTTACATGGAAAGCTGAATTTATGCAGCTTTAGCTTGGGAAAAAACTGTCTATTCCAACCATTCCATCCGGGATAGAGAAGAGGGTGGTAGATGGTTCTGAACATGAAATCTCTACTATGTTTCTTTAACATTTAGGTTTCACAAAATATAAGAATATATCGTAATTATTAACACATACCACCCCATAGGCTAGGAAAAATACTGGATGAGAATTCACCATTGTCCTTTATATTTTCTCCAGAGTAGGATTTATATGGAAAGTGATGAGTTCATCAAGCCAGACTTACCTTATGACTCTTGGTCTATGTGGCAGGAGTAAGGACAGGGGGACCCATTTGACAGTGAAAGTACTTACTGCCAAAAAAATGGATAAAATACTATCCTTTACAGACAGAAAAGGTTTTTTTCTGCAGATGAAGAGATGAAGAGCTCCTCGGGGGTGTGACTTTGAGAGATGAAAAAGTTTTGGCCAAAACTGGAGATGAATTAATCTATTTGAATGGAATTCAATTTTACTCAAATTTTACAAAAATCTGCATTTTTCTAAAATGCAGATTTTTTTTAATGCGCTTTCGCGGGTATTCGACAAATAGTGGCTGTTGACCGCCATTTTGCTGAATCATTAAATGTTAAAAATAAAAAACCCTTGTACTCACTTTACCGCTCACCTCTCCAGTTCCTTCACTCTTTGTAGCATCACTGACTTTCATGCTCAATTCTGAAACTTTTTCACGCTAGGACAGGACTTCTGGTTCTGATGAGACCAAGGAATGTTTTTGCACATTTGTCATAACTTTGTGCAAGGTGACATGTGCTTTTGCAGGGCCGTCCTGCGGATTTAACATGAACGGTAACGATAAGAAGAGGACCAAACAGACGATGGTGAGGAGCGAAAGGGCCGGATAGTTGAGAGGTAAGTTGAATACAGATATTTTGTTTCTTTTTTACATATTATCTATATTTTGCTCTTAGGTCTGGAGGGACCTCAGATTATAATAAGGGACATTCAGCTTGTTGAGAATAACTTCTATGAGAAGCGATTTTACCGAGAAAATCCATGCAAAAAGGCAAATTTTGTCTGATCCACTCATCTTTGGCCAGAACCAATTATTCTGTCCTATATGAGGACATCAGAATGTTTATGGGGACTAGGGCCCCTTTGTATGTCTTATTTTATTATAAGGAACATTGAGTTAAGAGGCCCAGCTAGATGTTTTATTGGTTTATTTCTGAAAAAAAAGACGAGAGTTTGCAAAAAAAAATGGATAAAAAATCTTCAATCAATGGAAAAGTCTCATTCACTGCTACAGAGATAAAATGTGGAAGTTATTTTGGCACCGGCAGAACACAACTTTGATAAATGCCTCTTGATGACTGTGAGAGAACGATACATTGATTTTCTTTTTTAAAATAATTGTTTTACCAAAAAAATGAATTCCTGAATGGTCCATCAGATGCATTAATGACATTAGAGACGAGCGGCCAGTTGCTTTATGACAACGCTGCACGTATTGATTGGAGTTATTGTTGTATTAAACTGACCTCAAAGTCCTCTATAACAGAAATGATCCTCAGTGTTACTGAGTGATATTGATTGATCGGTGGCTGTATTGATGGCTTTGTTTTAAAGAGCTATTCCAGGAGGCCCAATAGATTGTAAAAAAATCAGATGTATTCATCTTGCCTTATAACTGCTGTTTATTTCATCCTCCCACACATCGGTGTACTGCAGCACTCATTATAAGGCCATGTTCACACATTCAGTATTTAGTCAGTATTTTACCTCAGTATTTGTAGCCAAATCCAGGAGCGGGTGATAAACACAGAAGTGGTGACGTGTTTCTATTATACTTTTCCGCTGATTGTACCACTGCTGGATTTGGCTTACAAATACTGATATAAAATACTGACCAAATACTGAACGTGTGAATGTGGCCTAAGGTAGACAATTAAGCAGATTGACTCAGATGCTCCTGATTCGAGCTGACCACTGTGGTGCATCCTGATCCCCTTGTTCCTACAGATCCTCCAAGCTCATCCTAAGCCTCCTGGTTTATCCAAAGCATCATGGTTCACCCAATGCCGCCTTGTGTATGAATAGAATGCCCCGTGGCATAGCGGGGGTTACCAGTACCTGGGGCAAAGCCAATATTTTGCACTTCCTAACATTGAGTCCCTTCCACCAGCCCAGCACTGAATCCCTTACCCCCAATCACATTCTGTATATTTCATTTTAAGAAAATACTGATATAATTGCAGTTTGTCCTTTAACTTAATAGTTTTTTGCATTTTGTTAAAAATCCAACATAAAATTACGAAAAAAAATTCACGTTATTATATTTTTTCCTTTTTTTTGTTAAACATTGTATTAAACTGTTTTTTATTGCCTTGTCCCTAACTCTGGTCTTAGCCCTAACCTTAGTCCTTACTCTAGCTAGGGTTGGAATAAGTGTGTAAAAACATATAATATTAAATAATGTTAGTTTTTGTTTATTGTTTCTTTTTGGGATAGCGATTATGGCAAGTCATTGTCTCTTCCATCACAAAATTACAAGTGAGGGAGAGGTCCAGGCGAGCACAGCACATTTGTAGAGCATGATTCAATACTGTCTTGATCAGCCTATGTCATCTCAGTTGCTGCCTATACGGAGTACAACAGTCAAGATGAGTTGGACATTACTTTTCAGGCTCTGCATAGGCAGCAACTGTGATGACAAACCTAATTTCTTTTCACAGTAAACTTTGTAATCTCAGTCCCTGATTATTAAGAATTCAGAAGCTGATCACAAAGTCATGGGTAGGAATCCCAAACTTTTATGTCTGGGTTCGCTCATTTCTGATCATTGGTTTCTCTATAGAATTTCAAAAAGCCAGAAGAAAAATCTACAAAATTACTCTAAATAACCCTAAAAATAGATTGCTCCATGAGAAAAATGCTATTTTTTTCATGCATTTTAATATGGCTTAAAATTGCAAGCCCTTAAACTGCCGTATGTTCATATGACATTTTATCCACACGTCAGAGGCTCCGTCTTGGCTTCCATACTGGTCAACCTCTTCATTTTGTTTTCTCCAAGTAATCAGTTCGATAGAAGGCTGGACACACACTTGAGTTGGCTACTGGTCCAGTGTTGAATGGGATGGGGGCCTTATGGCCCTATCAAGGATGAGAACATATGAGTGCTGCAGTGGTAGACACAGATGGAAGAGGGTCCCTGTGCAAGAACAGTGTCTGTGACCGCTGCTTGCTGATTTGAAGGTAGCCGCTAATGATATGTTAGCTCCTGGAGTGTTGATGGACCAGATCCTTAGTGTGTGGTGGTATGAGCAGAAAAGAGAAGAAGGCTATATTTAAGAGCACATTCAGACAGCCATGCATGTTCGGACCATCATCGGACCACAGTGTTCGGACTGGCCAGCGGCTCTCCCGACCTGAGCGTGATAGCTACATTGAAATATATGAGACTGCCACACTCGGATTGATAGAGCCACTGGTCAGTCCGTGCACTGTGTTCAGATTTCAGTCCCATTTATATGCCACCTGACTGTGCTCTCAGGCCGGGGTCACACTTGCGAGTGTGATGCGAGAAACTCGCATCAATACCCGTCACTGCTGCCGGCACTTGGGACCGGAGTGTGCGGCTGCATGTATTTCTATGCAGCCGCACACTCTGGTCCGAGTGCCGGCGGCAGTGCCAGGTATTTGATGCGAGTTTCTCGCATCACACTCGCAAGTGTGACCCCGGCCTTACTGTGAGACTTCTGCTCTGTGTACACCTTTGGAGTAGACACCTGTTTAGTGATGACCTATAGAGCAGTGTTGTAGAATAGTGAGACAGTGTGGTATGGCAGGTTATCGGCAGGATCTTGGGCAGATGCCATGCACACATCAAGTTGTTAGAGGCTATAAAAGACGACGTACAGGCCTGCACTGCGGGAGAAGGTGTCTGTAATTCACTGCTCTGTAAAGCAGCATGCAAGCTCCTCAGCTTCCCGGGGGAAGAGGCTTCTACTATCCACATTTCCAACTTCTGACTTCTCCGAGAAAAACATCAGTGAATTTCCAAATAATGTCATCAAATCTTGTTGCTGAGCCGCACCAGCCACGGAGACCTCTCAGCAGATCATCCCCTTCAGGAGATGTCAATTATAAAAGCAGCAGAAGTCACATGGCTTATTATAAAGAAAGAAAAGGCAGACACTAGCTGGACTAAAGTGACTACGAGGCAATGCTTACAGCATGGGCGTACCCAGGATCAAAACTAGGGGGGGCAAGCCAATGTCACATCTTATACAGGTTACATCATATACACTGTACATTATCCTGCATATTAGGTATGGAGCATTAGAACTGTTGTATATTGTATAATACAGCAGTGTATGCGACACTATGCTGTATATACCATATATTATACATGGCACACTAACCTCTATACAAAGAATAAGAGGCATTATAACCTGTATATGAAAAGTATAATACAGCAGTGTATATACACTCTATATACCGCACACGATGTGTATGACCCTGTATACACCATATACTACACTCTATATACCGCACACATGTGTATGACCCTGTATATACCATATACTACACTCTATATACCGCACACGATGTGTATGACCTGTATACACCATATACTACACTCTATATACCGCACACGATGTGTATGACCCTGTATACACCATACACTACACTCTATATACCGCACACATGTGTATGACCTGTATAACCATATACTACACTCTATATACTGCACACGATGTGTATGACCTGTATACACCATATACTACACTCTATATACCGCACACGATGTGTATGACCCTGTATACACCATATACTACACTCTATATACCGCACACGATGTGTATGACCTGTATACACCATACACTACACTCTATATACTGCACACGATGTGTATGACCCTGTATACACCATATACTACACTCTATATACCGCACACAATGTGTATGACCCTGTATACACCATATACTACACTCTTATTTTTACCGCACACGATTGCGATATGACCCTGTATACACCATATACTACACTCTATATACCGCACACAATGTGTATGACCCTGTATACACCATATACTACACTCTATATACCGCACACGATGTATATGACCCTGTATACACCATATACTACACTCTATATACCGCACACGATGTGTATGACCTGTATACACCATATACTACACTCTATATACCGCACACGATGTGTATGACCCTGTATACACCATATACTACACTCTATATACCGCACACAATGTGTATGACCTGTATACACCATATACTACACTCTATATACCGCACACGATGTGTATGACCCTGTATACACCATATACTACACTCTATATACCGCACACATGTGTATGACCCTGTATACACCATATACTACACTCTATATACTGCACACAATATGTATGACCCTGTATACACCATATACTACACTCTATATACCGCACACAATGTGTATGACCCTGTATACACCATATACTACACTCTATATACCGCACACGATTGTATGACCCTGTATACACCATACACTACACTCTATATACCGCACACGATGTGTATGACCTGTATACACCATATACTACACTCTATATACGCACACATGTGTATGACCCCGTATACACCATATACTACACTCTATATACTGCACACGATGTGTATGACCCTGTATACACCATATTCTACACTCTTATTTTGAAGTAAAAAAAAACAAAACAGGAACAAATACAATACTTAAAATAAAGAACAAGTAAAGTTAAAAATCAACAAACTTACTGGTATTTCAATGGGAACTATGGGCCTGCTTTTGGCTAATGAGATGGTCAATGTTCGGTTCCATATTGGTCACTGTTAGTCGTAACAAGTGAAGCAATTTTTCTCTTTCTTGATATCATTATTTCCTAGGGATACCAAATTGCTATTAGTAAAATACCAATATATATATAGAGCGCTACAAAAACAATATACCAGCAATAAAACTTCCCACAGAGACATACAGCCTGCGCTGCCCATCACTGCAGCCTTGCCAATCCATATAATTTCATCCTCATCAGTGCACATATTGGCGCAACTCCGCTTTTAGCTCCGGCTCAGACTGGTGTGGTGCGAGAGTCCCTAATAGGCAGGTAAATGTCCCATTAGGCAGCATTGGTCCCCAATAGCAGGTAAATGTCCAATAGGCAGCATTGGTCCCCATACGCAGCATATGTCCTCAATAGGCAGCATATGACCCCAATAGGCAGCATATGTCCTCAATAGGCAGGTAAATGTCCCAATAGGCAGCATAGTCCCCAATAGGCAGCATAGGTCCCCAATAGGCAGGTAAATGTCCCAATAGGCAGCATAGGTCCCCAATATGCAGCATATGTCCTCAATAGACAGCATAGGTCCCCAATAGGCAGCATAGGTCCCCAATAGGCAGGTAAATGTCCCAATAGGCAGCATTGGTCCCCAATAGGCAGCATATGTCCTCAATAGACAACATAGGTCCCCAATAGGCAGCATAGGCCCCCAATACACAGCATAAGTCCTCAATAGGCAGGTAAATGTCCCAATAGGCAGCATAGTCCCCAATAGGCAGCATAGGTCCCCAATAGGCAGGTAAATGTCCCAATAGGCAGCATAGGTCCCCAATACGCAGCATATGTCCTCAATAGGCAGGTAAATGTCCCAATAGGCAACATAATCCCCCATAGGCAGCATAATCCCCCATAGGCAGCATAGTAGTCCCCAAAAGGCAGCATAATCCCCATAGGCAGCATAGTCCCCCATAGGCAGCATAATCCCCCATAGGCAGCGTACTAGTCCCCAATAGGCAGCATAGTCCCCCATAGGCAGCATAGTCCCCCATAGGCAGCATAATCCCCATAAGCAGCATAGTCCCTAATAGGCAGCATATCCCCATAGGCAGCATAGGCAGCATAATGCCTCATAGGCAGCATAATCCCCCCATAGGCAGCATAATCCCCCATAGGCAGCATAGTCCCCCAATAGGCAGCATAATCCCCCATAGGCAGCATAGTTCCCCAATAGGCAGGTAAATGCCACAATAGGCAGCATAATCCCCCATAGGCAGCATAATCCCCTCATAGGCAGCATAATCCCCCCTAGGCAGCATATTCCCCCATAGGCAGCATAGTCCCCATAGGCAGCATAGTCCCCAAATAGGCAGCATAATCCCCCCATAGGCAGCATAGTCCCCCAATAGGCAGGTAAATGCCACAATAGGCAGCATAATCCCCATAGGCAGCATAATCCCCCCATAGGCAGCATAATCCCCCCATAGGCAGCATATTCCCCCATAGGCAGCATAGTCCCCCATAGGCAGCATAGTCCCCCAATAGGCAGCATAATCCCCCATAGGCAGCATAATCCCCTCATAGGCAGCATAATCCCCCCTAGGCAGCATATTCCCCCATAGGCAGCATAGTCCCCCATAGGCAGCATAGTCCCCCAATAGGCAGCATAATCCCCCCATAGGCAGCATAGTCCCCCAATAGGCAGGTAAATGCCCCAATAGGCAGCATAATCCCCCATAGGCAGCATAGTCCCCCAATAGGCAGGTAAATGCCCTAATAGGCAGCATAATCCCCATAGGCAGCATAGTCCCCCATAGGCAGCATAATCCCCCATAGGCAGCATAGTCCCCTAATAGGCAGCATAATCCCCCCATAGGCAGCATAGTCCCCCAATAGGCAGGTAAATGCCACAATAGGCAGCATAATCCCCCATAGGCAGCATAATTCCCCATAGGCAGCATAATCCCCCCATAGGCAGCATATTCCCCCATAGGCAGCATAGTCCCCCATGGGCAGCATAGTCCCCCAATAGGCAGCATAATCCCCCCATAGGCAGCATAGTCCCCCAATAAGCAGGTAAATGCCCCAATAGGCAGCATAATCACCCATAGGCAGCATAGTCCTCCGATAGGCAGGTAAATGCCCCAATAGGCAGCATAATCCCCCATAGGCAGCATAGTCCCCCATAAGCAGCATAATCCCCCATAAGCAGCATAGTCCCCAATAGGCAGCATAATCCCCCAATAGGCAGTATAATCACCCCATAGGCAGCATAGTCCCCTAATAGGCAGGTAAATGCCCCAATAGGCAGCATAATCCCCCATAGGCAGCATAGTAGTCCCCAATAGGTAGCATAATCCCCCATAGGCAGCATAGTCCCCAATAGGCAGCATAATCCCCCAATAGGCAGCATAATCCCCCATAGGCCAGGTCCGGCGTTAAAAAAAAATGCCAGTACTCACCTATCTGCCCCGCAGCTCTGAAGAAGCGTGCTCTGGACTCCGTCTTCTCCTGGCACAGGCGGCGTGACGCCATCAGGGCGCGCAGGCGGAGTGATGACGATCACATCGTCCATGCTGCATATGGAAGGCCGCAAGGCCTTCCTCACTCACCACATTCCGCCTGCGATTAAAGGGCCCGCCAGCACTGAACTGTCAGTTCAATGTCGGCGGGGCCGACGGGCTGGTTCTTTCACTGTGCGCCCCTGCTTCTAGGGTATGGTGGGTACGCCCATGGCTTACAGGGATCATCCCGCCAATAATATTTATTACCCATCCATCAAATCATATAGACTCCATGAATGAGGCAACTGTGCTTTCTGAATGGAGCAGTAGTGCACATGTATGACCACTCTATACTGTTCTCCGGGTCTGTGGGAACCGTAATGGGAGTGGTAGTTATAAATTCAGACTACTGTTCCATATCCACAGGGGACACTAGATCCTCACTCAGGTGATTGATGAGGGTCCTAGCAGTTTGACTCCTACTGATCATACATTTATTATCCATCCTGCAAATACTGTATGTGATAAATATTATTGTTTGGATAACAGCTTTAGAGGGGTTTCCCTTGTTTGTTTTTTCATACAGTAATATTATCCTTCGCTGCTGCTACTATGGTGCTTTTCTTAGAATTACCTACATTTGTTTCCTAATTATTACTTTGTTAATTTTCACCTGGTCTCAGCTTTTATATTTCCATTACTGCTCTCACATACCAGACTGAGTTTAAGAACACACACCGTGTTCGAAACGCATCCCGTCCTATTTGTCACCTTTCCACCGGTTGATCCCGGCTCGATATGTCACAGCAGCAATTCTTTTATATGCAAACAAAGACTTTTATTATTTTATTGGATAAAGCTGGATCCTTCTTTCCTTCACACAGGTCAAACATTACCAATACAGAGCTCTTCATTTCAGGCTGTCAGTGGCTTTGAGGATTTTCACCAAGGTAATATCAGAGGTGACGGCCCATCTTCGTATTCGGAACGCAGCTATCTTCCCTTACCTGGACAATTTCCTTATACTGGGAGAATTGGAAGACCACTGTACAGAACAGATAAAGGATGTAACAATGGTCCTGGAAGAGCTTGGCTGGATGGTGAACACCCTCAAGTCTAGACTAAAACAAGAAAAGATACAGTAATTCCTAGGCCTGATTCTGAAGTCCGAGCGCCAAATCTGTCTCTTACCAGAGGATAAAATAAACAAAATAGTGAACCTGGCCCTGTCAGCAATAGATCATCCAAGGATGACCCTAAGGAAGGCAATGTTGATGCTAGGATTCCTGACCTCTTGCTTCCCAGCAGTAAGATGGGCCCAATTTCACATGAGGCCTCACATGGGATCTAAATCTGGTACTAGAGGCACTAAATAAAGACCAGTTCGAACCCCTACAGGATTTATCTAACAAATTCCTTACACTTAAGACCATTATATTAGTGGCTCTACCATCGCCCACAGGGTGAGCGATATACAGGCCCTGTCCATATGTCCTCCCTATATGCAGATATGTGAAGATAGGGTTGTACTAAGACCGGACCCAGCTTACCTTACCAAAGTGGCTTTTAAGTTACATAGGAGCTAAGAAATTATTTTGCCTTCCTTCTGTGATAACCCTAAGAATCCAGGAGAGGAAAGATTCCATGGGTTAGATGTGAGGCAGTCGCTGTTAGAATATATATCCATGACCAGCCAATGGAGGAAGGACCAATCCTTGTTTTTAGCCTTTCAGGGTAGCAGAAAAGGGTACAAAGTATTCAAGATTACCATTGCCAGATGGATCAGGGAGGCCATTAGTTTGTCTTACTTGAAGTGGTGCTCTGGTTCCTGAAGGCATCAAGACTAAATGTACTAGAGCCATGGCAACCTCCTGGGCAGAAAAAGCGGAGGTATCAATTAATCAGATTTGTAAGGCCGCTACCTGGTCCTCACCATCTACCTTCTTTAAGCACTACAGACTGAATCTGTCCTCCTCTGCTGACTTAACCTTTGGTAGAACGGTGCTACAAACAGTGGTCCATCCCTAATGTGTTTCAATTCTCTAAAAATCTCTCAGGTGTGCTGTCATGGGTGAAGGAAAACACCAAGGTTACTTACCGGTAGCTGGTTTTTCCAAAACCCATGAGAGCACCCGTGTATTGCTCCTCTTTCTCACCATATGGGAGTTTTATAATGTGATGATGGTTATCTGTGTAAATTAGTCTGGAGGCCCTCTCATGTTCTGTAACCCAACTGGGGAGAGATACGGCCCTTTTATTTCAGTAGGTTTTCTGTTCTTGCTGGGCGGATCCCTCTCTCAAGTGTGCTGTCATGGGTTCTGGAAAAATGGCTACCTGTAAATAACCTTGGTGTTTTTCATTTGTTCCAGAATTTCTTTGGATCACGGCATGAGGTCTAGCTTTTAATGATCTTTTTGTCTACTTTGTCAGGCAGGTCCTATTAAAGTGATTTCTTGATTGAGAACAGGTGTAGCAGTAATCAGGCCTATGTGTGGCTAGGGAATTTGAACTCAGCTTCCCAAAGATGTGATAAACCACCATTAATTTATGATTTAAGGAGGGGCAATCACTTTTTTACACAGTGCCCTGTAGGTTTGGATTTCTTTTTCCCTTAATATTAAAGATTTTTATTTAAAAACTGCATTTTGTGTTTATTTGTGTTATCTTTGTCTAATATTTAAATTTGTTTGGTGAACTGATACATGTAAGTGTGACAAACTTGCAGAAGAATAGAAAACCAGGAAGGGGCAAACACTTTTTCACACAACTGTTTATTGCAATCATCATATTATATAGCACTGTGTTCTTACAAATTTTGCTCATTTTTAACCCCTTAACGACCGCCGATATGCCTTTTAACGGCGGTCATTAAGGGTGCTTAAACCACAGCGCCGTTAATTAACGGGCTGTGGAAAAAAGTGAATAGCACCCCCCAGAGGCGCATTTTCTCCGGGGTCTCGGCTACCGGGGGTAGCCGAGACCCCAGAGAACATGAATCGGGTCGGTTTTTAACGACACCGATGTTGCGATCGCCGTTATTAACCCTATAACGGCGACCCAACAACAAAAAAAAAAAGTTGTGCCATTTAATTTCTCTGTCCTCTGATGTCATCGGACATCAGAGGACAGAGAAAAGGGTCCCCGGGACCCCCATGTGGCCCCCGATGTCCTGTATGTGGCCCCAGGGCCCTCCGGTGTCCCCCGGGGCCGGCGCGATGTAGAAAATGGCGGGCGCATGCTCAGTGCGCCCGCCGCTATGTGCCGCTGTGCCGGGGGGGGATAGGCAAATATTCTCTGGGGTCTCGGCTAGACGCGATCGCAAAAAAAAAAAAAAATGATTTCTCTCCCCTCTGATGTGATCGCACATCAGAGGGGAGAAAATGAGGGTCCCCAGGTCCCCCGATCGCCCCCCCTATACTTACCGTGTCATCCGTCCTCCCGCAGGCCCCAGGATCCCGGCGTCTTCTTCCTGCAAAAAAAAAATGGCGGACGCATGCGCAGTGCGCCCGCCCATCTGCTTGGCGGCAGATTCAAAAATTTTTTCATTCATTCTCCAGAAAGTGCATTTTGATCACTGTGATAAACTATCACAGTGATCAAAATAAAAAAAACAGTACATAACCCCCCCATTTATCACCCCCTTAGTTAGGGACATATAATAAAAAATAGAAATTATATTTATTTTCATTTTTCTGTTAGGGTTAGGGTTATAATTAGGGTTAGGGTTATAATTAGGGTTAGGGTTATAATTAGGGTTAGGGTTAGCATTAGGGTTAGGGTTAGCATTAGGGTTAGGGTTATAATTAGGGTTAGGGTTAGGCTGGGTTCATACTGCGTTATGGCAGTCCGTTAGACGGACTGCGTTACACCGCGGTATAACGCGGTATAACGCAGTCCGTTAGCGCTGCCATTCACCCCCATTTGAGGGCGCATCGTGACGCATGCCGTAAAGCGGCATGCGTTTGCGACGTGCCATCATTCAGTGACGGAGCCTCGGACGCGGGCTGCAGCGTTTGGGCTCCGTCACCGCTAGCGCAGATGAATCATCTGCTGATTCCTCTGCGCTAGCGGGTATAGCATAACGCCATTGCCTTATGCTATACCGTTACCAGCCCGTCAACGCTATGTGTTGAACGGGCTGGTAAAACGCAAAATGAACCTAGCCTTAGGGTTAGGGTTATAATTAGGGTTAGAATTAGGGTTAGGGTTACAATTAGGGTTAGGGTTAAAATTAGGGTTAGGGTTACAATTAGAGTTAGGGTTACAATTAAGGTTAGGGTTGGAATTAGGGTTGGGATTTAGGTTAGGATTAGGGTTGGAATTAGGGTTAGGGGTGTGTTGGGATTAGGGTTGGAGCTAGAATTGAGGGATTTCCACTATTTAGGCACATCAGGGGGTATCCAAACACGACGTGGCGTTTAAAAAGTCAAATGGCGCTCCTCCCTTCTGAGCCCTGCCGTGCGCCCAAACAGTGGTTTACCCCAACATATGGGGTATCAGCGTACTCAGGACAATTTGCACACCAATTTTGGGGTTCTAATTTCTCCTGTTACCCTTGGGAAAATAAAAAATAGCTGGCTAAAAAAATTGTTTTTAAGAAAAAAAATGATTTTTTATTTTCACAGCTCTGCGTTTATAAATTTCTGTGAAACACTTGGGGTTCAAAGTGCTCACCACATATCTAGATAAGTTCCTTAAGGGGTCTAGTTTCCAAAATGGGGTCACTTGTGGGGGTTTCCACTGTTTAGACACATCAGGGGGTCTCCAAACACGACGTGGCTTTCAAAAAGTCAAATGTCGCTCCCTCCCTTCCGAGCCCTGCCATGTGCCCAAACAGTGGTTTACCCCAACATATGGGGTATCAGCGTACTCAAGATAAATTGCACACCAATTTTGGGGTTCTAATTTCTCCTGTTACCCTTGGGAAAATAAAAAATAGCTGGCTAAAAAAAACATTTTTGAGAAAAAAAAATATTTTTCATTTTCACGGCTCTGCGTTTATAAATTTCTGTGAAGCACTTGGGGTTCAAAGTGCTCACCACACATCTAGATTATCTCCTTGGGGGGTCTAGTTTCCAAAAAGGTGTCACTTGCAGGGAGTTTCTACTGTTTAGGTACATCAAGGGCTCTGCAAACACAACATGACGCTCGCAGAACATTCCATCAAAGTCTGCATTACAAAATGGCGCTCCTTCCCTTCCAAGCACTCCCATGCGCCCAAACAGTGGTTTCACCCCACATATGGGGTATCAGCGTACTCAGGAAAAATTGCACAACAACTTTTTGGGTCCAATTTCTCCTGTTACCCTTGGGAAAATAAAAAAAATAGAGGGCTAAAGAATCATTTTTGAGGAAAAAAATGATTTTTTATTTTCACGGCTCTACGTTTATTAATTTCTGTGAAGCACTTGGGGGTTCAAAGTGCTCACCACACATCTAGATAAGTTCCTTAAGGGGTCTAGTTTCCAAAATGGTGTGATTTGTGGGGGTTTCGACTGTTTAGGCGTATCAGGGGCTCTCCAAACGCGACATGGCGTCCAATTTCAATTCCAGCCAATTTTGGTTTGAAACAGTCAAACGGCGCTCCTTCCCTTCCAAGCCCTGCCGTGCGCCCAAACAGTGGTTTACCCCCACATATGGGGTATCGGCATGCTCAGGACAAATTGCACAAAAACTTTTGGGGTCTTGCTACCCTTGGGAAAATAAAAATTGGGGTGAAAAGATTGTTTTTGTGGAAAAAATATGATTTTTTATTTTCACTGTTCTATGTTATAAACTTCTGTGAAGCACTTGGAGGTTCAAAGTGCTCACCACACATCTAGATAAGTTCCTTAGGGGGTCTAGTTTCCAAAATGGGGTCACTTGTGATGGGTTTCCACTGTTTAGACACATCAGGGCCTCTACAAACGCGACATGGCGTCCAGCCAATTCTGCGTTGAAAAAGTCAAATGTCGCTCCTTCCCTTGCAACCTCTGCCGTGCGCCCAAAAAGTGGTTTACCCCCACATATGGGGTATCGGCTTAATCAGGAGAAATTGCACAACAAATTTTGTGATTCATTTTTTCTTTTAACAGTTGTGAAAATAAAAAAAATAGGTTCCGAAGTAAAGTTTTTGCAAAAAAAGTTAAATGTTAATTTTTTCCTTCCACATTGCTTCAGTTCCTGTGAAGCACGTAAAGGGTTAATAAACTTCTTGAATGTGGTTTTGAGCACCTTGAGGGGTACAGTTTTTAGAATGGTGTCACTTTTGGCTATTTTCTATCATATAGATCCCTCAAAGTGACTTCAAATGTGATGTGGTCCCTAAAATAAAAATGGTGTTGTAAAAATGAGAAATCGCTGGTCAACTTTTAACCCTTATAACTTCTTAACAAAAAAAAATGTTGGTCCCAAAATTGTGCTGATGTAAAGTAGACATGTGGGAAATGGTATTTATTAAGAAATTTGTGTGACATATCTCTCTGATTTAAGGGCATAAAAATTTAAAGTGTGAAAATTGTTAAATTTTCAAAATTTTCGCCATATTTCCATTTTTTTCATAAATAAACACAAGTCATATCAAAGAAATTTTACCACTAACGTGAAGTACAATATGTAATGAAAAAACAATCTCAGAATCAGCAGGATTCGTTAAAGCGTTCCAGAGTTATAACCTCATAAAGTGACAGTGGTCAGAATTGTAAAAATTGGCCCTGTCATTAAGCTGCAAAATGGCTCTGTCACTAAGGGGTTATATAGCACTGTGTTCTTACAATTGCTCATTTTGCCCTTCTACCCAGTTAATTATTCTCTTTTCAATTAGTTCTATGACACGTGATTAAAAACAGGGTAGCTTAATCCTTCTAACCTCTATGTAGAAACAGAAAGTCTCTTTTCCCTGCATAAGTCATTCCTCTCTTCAACTCCTGGCCCAGTTGCTCTTCACCTCCCCCCTGAGAGGGACCTTGCAGTGAGTACAATAGTAGTTCTTATGATACATGCAGGGAAAAGAGACTTCCTCTTTCTACATAGAGCTTTGAAGGATTCAGCTAGTCATTTCAGATAATATTATAAACCTATAGATTTAGGATTAATCTGCTAGTTAATAGCACTAGAAAGGTGCCCAGTCACCTTACTGAAAGTGTGGCTACTGGAACTAAATGCACTGAAAAAGTTATAAAAGTGTGCAGGCACGACTACAGTCATCGCTCACAGCACTATGAGTAGTGGCTGTTCACAAGCACCTGCACTTTGACAGACCACTCGCACTGCACCACCTTTGTGCAGAGCGAGCTGTCAATCAAAGTGCTGGCACATGCTTACAGCAAAAATTCACAGTGCTCTGAGTAGTACCTGTAGCCACATTGCCACGCTTGTATAACTGAAAGCTGGCTGCTCGCAAGACGAATGAAGTTCATTTTCTCCCAGTGGTTGTGGTATCAGTACAGCAACAGGACACATTTCTAATGATATTAACTTGTTGATTGATCCTACTGTATATGTGCAGGTTAGTAGCATTATCACAAGTGATAGATTGGTGCAGAAAAATGAACAGATTTTAGCCATACCAGTAAAAGACATGTTGTATATTCCCAGCCCAGAAGGGAGACAATTATCAATAAAATGTATTACAGCTTTACTTGACAAGTAAGTTATCATTGATGGAAAGTGGGTGACAGCTAATGCCAACGTGAATAAGCATTCTCAACACCGTTAATGAGCAGGTGAGTGTCTGTGCACACTGAAACAAAGACAGTATCCACAAGGCATAGATACCTAGGTCACAGAATTGCAAAAACATAACTTGACAAAAAATCTTACAGTGTTAAATCCAAGGCTACAATTGCATCATTTTCTAAAGAGAAAACAAGTAGTTATGTAACACCTGCACATGGAACTGTCAGAGCAGCTACTGGTATACTGGGATTTACAGACACTAAGAAGAGTTTTGCAGCTGCTGTTAAACAGGGACCTTCAGACATTAATGGTTTTTTCCCTGAGCTGCGGTGGACTACAATTCCCATGGACCCTTGTTTCAGTCAGATGACACAGCTTGGAAGGATAGGAGGGAGGAGGGACTTGGGGGAGGGGGTTGGCGAGGAAGTGAAAGAAAGTGAGAGAGCAGATTGTTCATGTAAAAGATGGAGCGCTGTGGACTTGTATTCCTCTAAAGAGCGGAGCGTTCCAGTCCCCTCTGATATACCTGCGAATCTGGAGAGAGCGCAGCCCGGTCACCAGGTGAAGCAAGCAACATTAAGGACTCGGAGAGTTCTACCGGCACTCCCACCTTATAAAGGCCTGAATCCTGCCGCCCCCAGTTGGGGTCCAGGGAAAACTACAACCGGTTGAGACGCACTGTGAGTGCCCCTTTTCGAGACTTGTGGTTCAACCAGCCCGTTACAGTGAGTACACT
The DNA here is from genome assembly GCA_033576555.1 of Oophaga sylvatica. NCBI lineage: Eukaryota > Metazoa > Chordata > Amphibia > Anura > Dendrobatidae > Oophaga > Oophaga sylvatica. The sequence continues at coordinate 98,189,741 of JARQOD010000003.1, forward strand.
ACACCCCAGACTATTTACCTTCGTGAGCATCTAAGTGCACCAACGGTTATAAATTTGCGCGCCAACATCCGCGGCAACTGGGCCCCAACGTTTGGACTGGGTTAATACAAGAAAAGGGGAACCCTGCTATATTATATTTGCAGGGTTGGGGAAAGAATTAGGTTGTGATGTGTATATGACTTTTATAGAGCATCGTTACCTGTATTGCATGTTGTTTCTTTAAATATACTTCATTTCTGCTGCATATCCATAAACCAGTTAAACTGTTTTACTCCTGTTTTGGGTGAGTGTGTACTGAGCTATAGGCAGGGTTTCCCGAATCAGTCCCTGGCAGAAGATAACAGTCCTTCTGCAGTCCTAGAGAGAGCTCCAATCAAGATTCGGGTGGAGGCACTGCGCCCTAAAGAGGTGAGACCCCCCCATAACACCCAGCGTACCGTGGTAGCCCTGAAGGGGTGTTACAGTGGAGGCACTGCTGAGATCCAGAACTAACACAGGAGTATTTACTATGGAGACTTTAACAGAGCGAGAAGTATATTTGTGGTGTGAAGAGATGGATGTTACAGCTAGACAAAGCTTTGCAGTGAGTGGTGAGCTCTGTGATGCATCTGATGAAGAGATACTGAAAATAGTTAACCGACTCACTGAACTTGCCCACCCTGAAGTGGTCGACCGCAGAAAGGAAAAGGGGGACAGTTACCCATAGCCCTGATCTCAACCGGGCAGATCTTGAGGAAAGATTACTTCCCATCCATGATAGCCGTGTCCCCAGAGTATGGTCGACAATGGAAGATCACTTGGCCTAATGAGTCCGAAGTTGAGACCCGGCCACAGGAATCAACCACTCAGTCTAGGAAGACTAGTATACGTCCGCCCTCTACTCCACTTAGAACCAGTCCTGAAGAGACAGCGGCCCCTGTTGATGTGCTTATGACAGCTATGGAAAAGTTAGTCAGTCAGTTTGCAAAGATGCAGCCAGAAGGGAACTACCGTCGTTTAAGAACCTTCTCGGGTGCCCTCCCCACCCCTGCTGGAGAAGAAGAATATGATACTTGGAGGGATGTCACTTTACTGTGCTTAGAAGAGTGGCAGTGCACTGATGCCGTGAAGAAGCAGAGAATAGTAGAAAGTTTGAAGGGTACTGCTATGGAAGTGGTGCAGGCTGCTTGGCGGAGCAAGCCACTAGCAACTTATCAAGATTATATGAGTGCTTTAGAAGATGCTTTTGGATCCCCTGAAGATGCTACTGATCTACTCTATAAACTCCGTACCACCTACCAACAACCAGATGAGAAGATGTCCGACTATCTATACCGATTGGATAAGATGGTTCATAGAATAGTATCTAAAGGTGGAGTCAGCCCTAAAGAAGTTGATCAGTGTCGTCTGGACCAAGTACTCAGAGGAGCTCTCACTCATGATCCAATTGCTCAGCGGATGAGGTCTTGTGATAAAGAGAAGATTCCTGGTTCTTTTCATGAGTTGCTTAAGGAAGTTCGCAAGGAAGAGGTTATTTTGGCCGCAAGAGAGAAGACCCCCCCTCGGGTGACTACTGTTGCCTTGAAGCCAGCAGCCGACTGCCGAGAGAGGGAACTGCTGAAAGTCATCGAGAAACAGGGGGAGTAGATTACTCAATTGTTAAGTGCTCAGGCCAAGACAATACAGCGGTTACAAAGTGCTGCAGAGGTAGCCGAGAAGCAGACCCTGGCTTCAGGAAGAGAGAATGATGACCTGTGTAGAGTGGAAAGTAGGAAACCAGAAGGGTGCTTTGTCTGTGGGAGTCCAGGCCATATAGCTCGTCAGTGTCCAAAGAGGTGGAGCTCAAAGAACTCTTCACATTCTCCCCACCTCCCTCCGAGGCAGTCGGGAAACGGGAAAGGGGGCCAGTAGAACCCCATACTGAGCCCCCATCAGCAACTAAGACCTACTCTACCTCCCCATCCAATAGTGCCTCATCGAAAACACTGCCTGAAGGGTTAGTGGGACCAGCCCCGCATGTCCCCGCATATATCAATGGTAAATCTTGTTCAGTATTGCTGGATAGCGGATCTCAAGTGTCCATCATTTTTGAAGGATGGTATAAGAGATATTTATCCAATGTGCCTCTGAAACCGCTGTCTGGACTCGTGGTGTGGGGACTGAGTGAACACAGCTATCCCTACCGAGGATACGTGTCCGTGACACTACGATTCCCAGAGACTGTTGTTGGAGTGGATAAAGAGATACCCATTATAGCGCTAATCTGCCCGGAGGCAGAGGCAGATGAGAGACCCACACCTGTCATAGTGGGAACAAATGCCAACATTTTCCGTACGTTAGCTCAGTGGTGTCGTGAAGCTGGGGGAGAAAAGTACTCGCAGACCCTATCCATCCACCCAGTCTGTCTGGAAGCCTATGTGAGGACGGAGGAGGAGAAGAGGAACTGCAGCCTGAAAGCTTTGACCCTTGTTTTGAAGGAAGTGAGCTGAAAGGAGAAGAGAGGAGGCTAGTCATCGACGGCATGATGATGCGGGGGGCGGCTTTCTCCTTGGGCGAATGGGACATGGGCCTCGCCCAAGGAGTAGAGCATCGCATTCGGTTGAAAGATCAAAAGCCTTTCCGAGAGAGATCCCGAAGATTGGCCCCGGCGGATATCGAAGATGTTAGGCAGCATCTACGCGGTATGTTAGACACAGGAGTCATCATAGAGTCTAGTAGCCCATATGCTTCCCCCATTGTGATTGCTCGGAAAAAAAATGGAGCTATTCGGATGTGTGTGGATTATCGTACTTTGAACAAACGTACGGTTCCTGACCAGTACACTGTGCCCCGAATTGATGAAGCTTTAGATTGCCTGCAAGGGAGCCAATGGTTTTCTGTGTTAGATCTCCGGAGTGGTTACTATCAGATACCCATGTCAAAGGAAGATCAAGAGAAGACCGCTTTTATCTGCCCCATTGGGTTCTTCGAGTTTCAAAGACTGCCTCAAGGACTGACAGGTGCTCCGGCCACTTTTCAGAGATGTATGGACAAAGTAGTGGGGGACATGCACTTACGTGAGGTCTTGGTTTATCTCGATGATCTTATTGTTTTTGGGAAGACTCTGGAAGAACACAACCAGCGGTTGTTCAAGGTGCTGGATCGGTTGAAGGAGGCTGGGTTGAAGTTGTCCCTTGATAAGTGCCGGATTTGCCAGACGACTGTGAAATATGTGGGGCACATAGTCAGCAGAGAAGGAATTTCCACCGACCCCGCCAAAGTGGAGGCTGTGGTAAACTGGCCTAAGCCCACCAAGCTGGGGGAGCTTAGGTCCTTTTTAGGATTCTGTGGATACTACCGAAGATTTGTACCCCAGTACTCTCGGATTGCGAAGCCATTAACTGCTCTTACCCAGGGGTATCCCCCTTCCGGCGGGACAGCCCGCCCCTCAAGGTCAGGGAAAAGAGACTACTTCCGAGTTAATGAACCTTTTGGGGAAAGATGGACACCCTTATGCGACGAGGCATTTGAGAAACTGAAGTCATGTTTGACCCAAACTCCAGTGTTGGCCTATGCAGACGCCAGTAAACCATATGTGTTACATATAGATGCTTCTCTCGACGGACTAGGAGGGATTCTCTATCAGGACCATGATGGCTGTCTACGTCCCGTTTACTACATTAGTCGAGGATTGACTCCCAGTGAATGCAACTACCCAGCTCACAAACTGGAGTTTCTGGCTCTAAAATGGGCTGTAGTGGACACGCTGCATGACTACCTCTATGGGGTACACTTCGTGGTTCATACCGACAACAATCCATTAACCTACGTGAGAACCACAGCAAAACTGGATGCCACGGGGTACCGGTGGCTTGCCGCACTCTCTCTGTATGATTTCAGCTTAAAATATCGACCAGGGATCAGTAACATTGATGCAGACACACTCTCTCGCCTGCCTAGTGAACCTTTAAATGAGGAAGAAGAAGGAGGATGGATAGAGGTCCCTGCCCCTGAGGTGAAGACTCTGTGCCATAGACATCGAACTGATGCCCTCACTCTGCAGTGCTGTGCTAAATTCTTAGGAGTATCTAGCGAAGCGCTCCCGTTGTCGTACTGTCGAGTGACAAATGTAACCCCAGACTCTCTCCCTCAACTGACTCATAATCAAGTCAGGACGGCGCAGCAGGAGGATCAGTCAGTGGGGGTAGTTCGATGGTGGGTGAAGAGGGGCTGGAGGCCCGAAAAGAATGCATTAAGAACAGAGGAGTCTGTCCTGCTGACTCGGCAGCTAGAGTCGCTAGTAGTAAGAAATGGGCTACTATACCGAGAGACAAGGGGCCAGAAGGGAGGAGTCCGCAGACAGCTGGTGTTACCCACCCGATTTCGGAAGATGGTCATGAAGTCCCTGCATGATGACCATGGACATCTTGGCATCGAAAAGACTACGAGTCTCGTGGCCGACCGATTCTACTGGCCTCGTATGGAAGCGGATATTGAAGAATACTGCAAATCATGCTCCCGGTGTGTGTTGAGAAAAACCTTGCCTTTGAGAACAGCCCCCCTTGTGAACATTACCAGTGATGGCCCACTTGAACTAGTGTGCATTGATTTCCTCTCCATCGAGCCTGATGAAAGCAATGTCAGTAATGTGTTAGTGGTCACTGACCATTTCACCCGATATGCCCAGGCCTACCCCACTAAAGATCAAAGGGCAATTACTGTGGCAAAAACATTATGGGAGAAGTTCTTTGTACATTACGGGCTGCCTGCCCGCATCCATACCGATCAAGGAAGAGATTTCGAAAGTAGACTAATCAAGGAGCTATGCGCTCTCTGTGGGATCAAGAAATCCAGAACCACGCCATATCACCCCCAAGGGATCCTCAACCTGAGAGATTCAACCGTACCCTTCTGAACATGTTAGGCACTTTAGATCCCAGGAAGAAGGGACACTGGAGCAGGCATGTGAGTCAGTTGGTTCATGCCTACAATTGCACCACAAATGAGTCAACTGGATATTCTCCTTATTTCCTCATGTTTGGAAGAAAAGCCCGACTACCCGTGGATATTAGTTTTGGGACATCCATTGACCGTTCTAATGGAAGACCTACTTAAAATATGTGTCCCAGCTAAAAGAAGATTTGACAAAAGCTTACAAATTGGCAGAGCAGGCCTCTGGTCGGTCAGGGAAGCGCAATAAGACTCGCTACGACTGTAGGGTTCGAGAACAAGTTTTACTACCTGGAGACAGAGTTCTTATTCAACTTCTGGGCCTTCCTGGGAAGCACAAGCTTGCTGATCGGTGGTGTCCTGACCCTTACGTGGTGATGGAGAAGTTGCCCGGTGTTCCGGCCTACAGAGTGAAGCCCGAAAAAGGGGGTGGAGCTGTTAAAACCTATCATCGACACCATCTGTTGCCTGTGGGAAAAAACATCCCTTTACCCCCATTGCCAACTCAAGGAGGTCATACAACTCTTCAGTGCAATAGGAGAAGTCCAAGGTGTAAAAACCCACCCCAGACTGGAGTTGCCTCAGGAGGATGTGACAGCGAGTCTGGGGATGAATGGGGACCTGACTGTCAATGGAGCTACAGGTGGATCGAGGACCCATGCCCCATGGGCGTAGACCCTGAAAACCAGACCCCTGAAGTAGAAACAAAGAAAAGGGACATTTGTCAGGAGGCGAGTGCACTCCGCCCACAATTGGAGGAAAGTTCAGAAGAGGGACATTTATTGAATGAAGAGATCCACCTGGTGGAGCCCGTTCTTGAGAGACAAGAGTCGGGGACTGAGGAGGTGGGCCCCTCGGTACACACTCGTCCCAAGCGGGACATTAGGCCACCCATGATGTTGACTTATGACAGAATGGGACATACCACTGAGGTCCCCAGGTTGATACACCCAAATTCAAATTCTGTTTGGCCTTATTTCCCGGTATCTTCCATGTGTCCAGGAGGTGGTTTGTATGCATGTAAATTTGGTGTTAGTCAGGATGCCTTAACCCCCATTCATGTTTCAGGTGGTGAGTCCTCATGTCGTGATGGGACACTTTCAATGATTCACCAGGGGGAGAATGTAACACCTGCACATGGAACTGTCAGAGCAGCTACTGGTATACTGGGATTTACAGACACTAAGAAGAGTTTTGCAGCTGCTGTTAAACAGGGACCTTCAGACATTAATGGTTTTTTCCCTGAGCTGCGGTGGACTACAATTCCCATGGACCCTTGTTTCAGTCAGATGACACAGCTTGGAAGGATAGGAGGGAGGAGGGACTTGGGGGAGGGGGCTGGCGAGGAAGTGAAAGAAAGTGAGAGAGCAGATTGTTCATGTAAAAGATGGAGCGCTGTGGACTTGTATTCCTCTAAAGAGCGGAGCGTTCCAGTCCCCTCTGATATACCTGCGAATCTGGAGAGAGCGCAGCCCGGTCACCAGGTGAAGCAAGCAACATTAAGGACTCGGAGAGTTCTACCGGCACTCCCACCTTATAAAGGCCTGAATCCTGCCGCCCCCAGTTGGGGTCCAGGGAAAACTACAACCGGTTGAGACGCACTGTGAGTGCCCCTTTTCGAGACTTGTGGTTCAACCAGCCCGTTACAGTGAGTACACTACACCCCAGACTATTTACCTTCGTGAGCATCTAAGTGCACCAACGGTTATAAATTTGCGCGCCAACATCCGCGGCAACTGGGCCCCAACGTTTGGACTGGGTTAATACAAGAAAAGGGGAACCCTGCTACGTTATATTTGCAGGGTTGGGGAAAGAATTAGGTTGTGATGTGTATATGACTTTTATAGAGCATCGTTACCTGTATTGCATGTTGTTTCTTTAAATATACTTCATTTCTGCTGCATATCCATAAACCAGTTAAACTGTTTTACTCCTGTTTTGGGTGAGTGTGTACTGAGCTATAGGCAGGGGTTTCCCGAATCAGTCCCTGGCAGAAGATAACAGTCCTTCTGCAGTCCTAGAGAGAGCTCCAATCAAGATTCGGGTGGAGGCACTGCGCCCTAAAGAGGTGAGACCCCCCCATAACACCCAGCGTACCGTGGTAGCCCTGAAGGGGTGTTACAGTTATAAGACTGTTTCTGAAAAAATAGCTGAAGTCAGCACATGACTAAACAAATCATATACAGATTGGAACCCATATAGAGAACTAAGGCATTCAACAAAAGAAAACAAAGGTAAACCACCTTTCACAAAAGGCAAGCATAGTCAGTGTTTATGAACCTATATTTTGGGAAAAAATATCTCAGCTCTCAGAAAGTTAAGTCAATAAATGGATAAATGCTGCAAAGGAAGAAATGAAATCCATGACAACCAAAAATGTCTGGCACTTGCACAGATGGAAAGACCAACCATATTCATGGGAAGTTCCTTCATTCTGATGAATACTCAAAAACAAGGACTTTGGAACTTAAAGTACGGCCCAAGTGAGGACCTAACTACGGAAAATTTTTGTATGCTATTGACTACATAGAGAAATGTTCTAACATGATGAAAGCGTTGGACTTTATGGACTAGTAATTTGCTGTTGAGAAGGGATGTTGAAGTTTAGAACAGCTGCAAGCTTGTGGTAGAAGGGAGCTGTCATTAGCCGACAGTTTTTTATTTTTATATTGACGATTAAGATAATAGTGGTTTATGTCTTTCCCAAGTAAAACAGTCTATTCTCCCATCAAGTTCCAATGCTGAATCATTTTGCTGAAATCTGCAACCAATTTATGGGCTAGATACAGCACATTGGCTGTTAGGGTTGGCGGATCGCACTTTATTTATTACTTATTTAGGGCGATCACAACCTGGGGTCCACCGTGCAGAGATGTTAACCTGTTGCTAGAGAGTAATGGCGGAGCGGTGTGGCAAGCGACCACCAAGAGCACACGGGTTAAATGTCACCCTGCGTGGAGTGAGCGTAGGTCCGTGGCCCGTTCTAAGCTGCACATGTGGCCGAGACAGACGCTAGGTCAAGCCGAGGAAAAACCTGCCTCTCTAAGGAACACTAAACGTTCACACACACACCTAGAGCGGCAGAGTCTAGGCCCACACACACACAAGTGAAAATGATCCTAGCGCACGGCCAGACGCACCTGAGAACCTATTATATGTTCCAGTCAGATAGGACCTTGCTCGAGGACCAATCCAGGACCTGAGAAGCTGACTACCGACCACCAATGAGAGGTCGCCACCTCATGAACATGCTCAGTAAGGCAAATCCTGGACTCAGTCTCAGGAATGACTGCTCGCTGCTGTCTATTGCTAGTTACTATAGCTGAACCTGGAGAGGCAGCAGTAAAAAAGCGCACAGCACGAGTCTGAGCAAGACGCTGAGACCGACGTCTTTGCTGAGCAGCATCTACTGCAGTCGAGACTGAATGGGAGATCGCAGAAGAAGATGAAGCTTGGATCTACCCTGTGCAGAGGGAGAATCCTGGCGCCTAACATTGGCAATCAGTAACATAGATGATAGGATTAGATAGCTGACACATGATGGCTTAGATACTGTGACTCAGCAGACAGAAGTGCAAGAGGCTTGGCAGACAGAAGTTCAAGTCATAAGCCCAAATAGCAGAGAGTACCACACATGATAGGTTTAGATGCACTGCTTAGAAGACTTTATCACACACGATAGACTTAGATACGCTGCCCAGAAGACCTTGTGTATAAATGTCGATCACGGTGGATGCACACAGATCTGAATTGAGATGTTCAAATTAAATTTTACTTTAGCAATATAGTGTGAGAGGCATCTGTCTGCAGCGTGATCCATCGATTGCTGTGTTCTGATGATACAGCCGGGGACGTCACAACCATTACATACACGGTTGTGATTTGTCTGCAGGTGGCAGACCAGGAGTTGCAATTTTGAAAGAAAAATGAAAAGAAAAAAATGTGAATCACTTTATGATCTGGAAGAATAAAGCAGACAAAGTGAAGGTTTATAATAAGACAAGAGAGGGGATTATTACCTGGGAAATGACACAATATGCTGTATTTCAGACGTGCCACATTTTCTCGCTACTCTGTATTTAATAAACTCCAGGTATAAAGCTACAAAGCCAGTAATGATTATGGCAATAGGAGGAGACAAGAGAAAAGAAAAAAATAACCATCAGAACTGATTGATTGTCTATCTTTGCCTTATTAAAAAAGATGAAGAAATTGGCTCTCTCACCGACCCTTTATGGGCCCCAAACCTGCATAGAGAAAAGTCCCTGTGCTCCCTGCACTGACTGTTGCAGTGCAGTTTCTGCAATGTTGCAGCTTGTGGCATCTGCCTTTAAAACAGCCAACAGGTGTCAGATGCCTTCCCCTTATGGTAGCTCTCTTGGATTACATCATGGTAGCCGACATGCAGGTAAACTGTCATATGACAGCTGAGCTCCACCCAAAAAGTGCTGGAGACAAATATGCACTGAAACAAATCAAATATGGATACATTCTTATATTTTTCAAACATGATAATATCTATGTATTGGTATAGCTTTGGCAGACTGTCTTCAGATATAATTCAAAGGGGAGTTTCATTTTAGTGACAATATATTCTGAAAGAAACCCTTTAAACAAGGCTGTCATATCTCGTAGAATGTAACCCCAGGGTGATTAGTTGATCACTTGTAAGAAGATGGACATACTGCCCACATTCCCACTTGAAGACACACATATTGATGTAATGTGTAATATGTATTGTGTCATGCATTATTGATGACGGCATTTTAACTTGACCGACAGTAGGGAGAGTTAGAGTTAATGATTGGAACTAGCCCAAAGAGGGAGGGGCTAAAGTGAAGGAACAGGGACAGTTTCCTGTAAGGAGGTTAGATAGGGTTCACCCTGCAGTAGAAGAAGACCTACGGTCTGATGAGTGAGCAGACTCGCATGGTGTGGATGTCCCTGATGTGAGTAAAGATTGGGACAGTGGATAGCGTGATCTTGAGCAAACGAAAGGTGACAGAATGATAGAGTGATGCACTGAGACAGTTCTGGGACAGGATGATTAGCAGTACATCCTCGAGTTTGCAACCCAGAAAGGTAACGGGCTATGAAGGAACAGAAAATGTGAGTTGAAAAAAGTGCCTCAGGTGGGAGTTCCAAGCATCATCAGCAAGCAGAGAAGATAAGTAAAGAACATTCCGGCAGTCTAGTGGAAAAGAAGGTTGCGGACCCGCAGGTTGAAGTATAGAACTCTCACTTATTTGACTGTGGTACCTTAATTAAGGACTAGAGAGGCTCCTGAAGTATTGTTCCGGGTTGTAGTGAAGGTAGAGACACTAGCTGAGGCAGAAACCAGCGAGCCTAGAGAAGGGAATAGAAAATGTGTGTAAAGATCCTCAGTGTTTTAAAGGAAACATTCATAAAGTTATGCACCTGCTATCTATTGTACATAATTCCCTCCAAGATAATGCTTAGTAAAAACTTTATTATGGACTGGTGGTCTCCCTCATTGAACTTCCTAACATCCAGTCCTGGTATCATAGTCGTTGGTATCATATGGCCTGCAAAAACGTAATGTCCCCACAGATGAAGCCAACACACCAAGCCAGGGCCCCCATCTTCATGGAGAGTGCCGGGGCCTGAAGAAAGAGTACTTCTCCCACGGCTACTGTCTGCACCTAGTTACACACCCCAGGCCTTTCTTCCAATAACCCCTTAAAAATCATTTGTGTCCAGTCAAGCATTTTCCCTGCTGTGACCGCGGTAGATGAATTTTATCCACATAAGACTGGAGTCACAGATAACATATAAAAATCGATCCGTTTTTTACGGCCGAGAATCGCATCAATGTTTCATGAACAGTGATCCGTATGTAATCCATTTTTGATGCGAGGATGCGATTTCCTCGCATCTAAGTATCAGTGTGTCATCCGTATGGCATCCGTACAGCGAGATTTTCTCGCACCCTTGCAACATGGACATTTAACGGATTTTAGGCCTGAAAATAATTAAAATCATAATCAACAACCCTATTTATTGCCTCTACAAGAGGTGGCACCCTCCAATCTTTGCATTTGAGTCAGTGTTTGTGTTGGAGTATTTCTGCATTGGGTCAAACATGTCAGACAGACTTACTTTCAACACTACTGAGCAGGTGCTTTACAACTGGGTTTTGTCACAACGTTTTGGGGAGCCATACCCAGTGATTGTGGATCCGATGAGGCGGAGACGAATGTGGGTGCATCCGCTTTGGAGGAGACGGCTCACTAAAGGCCATTTCCACCGTCTTTATGGCTTTCCTGCGTACCCATCCTGACAAGTTCTTCAAGTATTGTCGCATGAGCCTTGCCACCTTTGACATTCTGCTGGAGATTGTGCACCTGGGATCACATTTAAGGACACCAGGATGCGCAAGTGTATTTCTGCAGAGGAGCGCCTTCTACTTACATTACGGTATGTATTCATCCTGTATGTGATGATGTATCAAACACGCTTGTTTATTTAATGCACTCATCCCTTACTTTTTGTGTTCCTTGTTATATATTTTGAAAATACAACATCTGTACATTCACAATTTTTTCTGGTATTATGAAGTGAAAAGCCATTGCATGCAGTTTAATGTTGGAAAGGTATGGCTTATTAGCTATTGACTAAAAATTGTAAGAATGACTAAAATGTTTTTTTGGTGGAATGTATTATAATCTTTTATTATTTTTGTTTACTTTTTGCTTCCTTTCCACTGGGATTTCTTATGCAGCACTGCATCTGGAACATTTAGTAGGAAAATCCACAATCTCAGGCATTGTACAGTCTACGTGCTCTGAAATCTGGTCCCGACAACATCAAGTGGTCATGCCGGAGCCAAAAATGGAAGACTGGTTGAGAATAGCCCAGGGCTTTCAGGAGACGTGCGAGTTTTCCTACTGTATCGGAGCCCTGGATGGTAAGCACATGGCTTCAATTCTTCCATTATGGGTCGGCGGCTGCGCAATAATGAGTTGGAGCACCACCACGTCAGCTTCCAGGGTCCAATATGGAACCTGTGCCTTATGTCCTGGTTTCAGATGAGGCCTTTCAATTAACCCATTACGTCATGAGGCCCTATCCCCGTAGAACCCTGGACTACCGGAGCAAAATCTTTAACTTACGCCTATACCGTGCACGACGACTGGTGAAGTGTGCCTTTGGCTTCTTTGTGCCAAATGGCGAGTCCTGCAGTCAGCCATTCTCCTGAGTGAATCTAATGATAATGAGGTGATTAAAGCGTGTGTGATCCTTCAAAACTTTACAACAAAATACATGATTGCTCATCATCTGATGGTGATGAAGTGGTGTTGGGAAATGTTGTGATGCCTATTCCACTTGTGATACCTCCACGTCGTCAGCCCTATGGACTGCAAGTGCAGGATGTGTTGACTAATTATTTTGTTTCACCTGAGGGAGCTACTCCATGGCAAGAGAATGCTATATCTATGTTGCAAATTTCATTTATTTTGTGAATTAAAACTCATGTTTGCTATTGAAGTGTGTGTTCTGTTTCCCTTATAAGGTGTAAAATGTGTAAATCATAAGATGACCAATATCGGCATTAAAAGGCAGACAGAATTCATATCGTTCCAACTGTTTTTAATCTCAAAATATGACTTTTGTAAACAATATACCATATTATTATATATCATATGGCTTTTGTGCCCAATCAAAGTGGGGCACACATATTTAAAAAATTAGTATAACAAACATAACAAACTAACAAAGAAATTTTTCATTAAAAAATGTAAAAAAAAAATTATAAATTATGGTAGATTGGTGGTGGTGATGGCGGGAGGCCAGCTTGAGGTGGTTGCTGTGTTAGAGGTGCAACTTGTACCTCACCCTGTGGGTTTACATATTCAGCCCCAGGATGGTTGATCTGGCCACGATCCTGTTGTGGAGGAAAGTGGGATGAGGGATAGTGTAGTGGATACTCCTGGGTATTTGGGTACCCACGTGGTTCATAACCCTCAATATGGCCATGTTGACCATAACCATGTTAGGACCAGCCTCCAACAGTGGGTCTGATCAAGTGGCCATATTGGGCAGTTGGATTGTAGGCTGACATTTGGGCCTTTGTAGGCCAATGTAGGGTTGAGGGAATTTGGCTGTGGTGTAGGCATCCGGGGAGGAGGTGGCTCAGATACTGATCGTGCCTGCACTTGTGTTGTTGGGGTCATTCTAAGCTGATAATTGGTGGACAGCTGCCACCGTTCCAAATGCTCAAAAAACGGATAAGGGTTATCGGGGGGTGTGCAGGCATCAATCAGTATTTGAATAGCTCATTGGGCACGCAGTTTGACCTCCCGGGTGTTGGATGGAGGTGTCGGGCCAGGCTGCGGGCATAGGCTTCCTCACCATCATCGAGGGCAGCCCTGGCCAAATAGTTTAATACCCCGGTATCAACATGCCTCCTGGTGTCAGAGGCTGGAATGTCTCTCCTAAGTCGGCCACAGCGTGGGATGATGGCAGGCTGTGGTGAGGTCTCCAGAGGCACGGTAGGGCTGCTGCTGTTTCCCTCGTCCTCCTCTTGATGTTCCTCCTGTATTGATGATGCCACTGCTGGTGCTGGTGTGGTGGAATGCAGCTGGAAGGTGCAGAAGATGTGGCCAGCCACCTCTTCACCTCCCCCGACTGGGTCGATAGGGGCCTCTTAGTCTGAGCCTGTTTCCCTCTCAGTGAGGTTAACTGAGTGCTGTTTTTATGTGGGGAAAAAATTAAATTGTAGATCTGACCCTAACAGCATATGTAAAATGTGGTGATGTATGCACTTACGGTCTGAAATCCAGAACGGGAGCCAGAAAAGACAGGTGATCAAAATAGATATACTTTCTTTTCGTCGGTGCTGCATCCCCACTCCTGGACCGCTGCTGAAGGTTCCTGTCGGTATTGGTCCCTGATGCTGCGCCAGCATCTCGTGACATCATTCACTGCAACGTAACATAAAAATTAATTAGGACATTGAAAATATGTTTTTCCACTTTAACATATATATTACAGTGTCATGTGGCCTGATATATTTCAATTATTACCTCAGAAATATGCCACATATTCGACCAAATTCATCACATATTATGATTTTATGTTCTAATGATAACACGTGTTACTTTGCTCAATAAGATTAATAAAGAATTGTACTTACTAATTTGTTGCTGGCCCTCACGAGGTCTGTCCTCATAGTCTGGGAACATGTGGACACATATCCTCCTCCATGCAGCCTCTTTTCGGGCCCAGCATAATTGCCGTCCCTCTGATCCCACAGTCCTGGCCTCTCTTGGACCAGAACTATCAGCATCTCCACATTAATGTATGTAGACATACTGGACTCGGGAAGCGTACTTCCGGGATATTTGGAGCGCTTTCCAAGCTAATTAGCATGTCAAAGCTTCCTGATAATGGATGATTCAATTTCCTGTCACCTGCAGAAGTCTTGCGTATTTCTCACAAGTCACACGCATGGTCCGTGTGTAATCTGTTTTTTTCTCGCATCCATAGACTTGCATTGGAGAGTCTCGGCCGTAATACAGTTCAAATAGCAGCATGCTGCGATTTCTCTCGCATGTATAATATGGCTGAGAAAAAAAGGATGATGGGAGCTGCCCCATAGATTAACATTGGTCCCAGTGCTATGCGATTTTTTTCTCGCTTAGCACTCGTCCGTATTCCTCTCTAGTGTGACTCCGGTCTAACAAATGGCTCTATGATCCGCTGTGGATGTTTTCTATGCATAAGGAAAGTGACAGCATTTCTAGCTTGTGAACATGCCCAATATAAGAAAAGGAGGCACGACAGGAGTAGAATATTTACCCAATCACATAAGACTATGATGGGCTGGAATGCTAACAAATAATCCAATTTCAACATGAGCTTTATCAAAGTGGCAAATGATTGGATAAATTTGGCTTATTATGATATTATTTATTTATATTTTCAGCTGAGAATAGCCAAAGAAATCCAAAATGACTACTAAGGGTTTGTCCAGAATCAAGAATCATAGCGATAAGTAGGTAAGCTGCATAGAAGCTGAATACATGGGCAGCACTGTTTCTTTGCAGCGCTGGCATCCTGGGTTCAAATCTCAACAAGGTTGGGGGGAGTAATTTGCACGGGACAGGAGCAGACGTGTTCTTGCAGAGCTCCTGGGAATCCCCTATATGAAGCCACTATTGACCTATGTAAAGTGGAATTTATGG
>JARQOD010000003.1:98204956-98300081 GCA_033576555.1 Oophaga sylvatica
GGGCTTTTCGTCGAACTCACAGAGCCCCTTGGGGTGGTGAAAGCCGTTTTCCCCACGATCCTCCTCAGCCACAGCCACTTGCCAGTAACCATAGTCAGATCGAGGGTAGAAAGTAGTTAGCCGTTTTCAGAGCAGCCAATGATTCCTCTATACGTGGTAGCGGGTATGCGTCCTTATGTGTTATGCGATTCACCTGCCTGTAACCACACACATTCTCAAGCTACCATCTTTTTTCTAACCAGGACTAGAGGTGCTGCCCAGGGACTACAACTATCCTGATTACTCGGCTTCTTTCATATCTCGCAACATTTCTTTAGCCTTCTGATAATGGGCTGGGGGTATAGGCCTGTACCGCCCTTGATGGGAGGATGACTGCCTGTAGGGATATGATGTTGTACTCCCTTAATATCCCAAAATCAAGTGGATGCTTGCTAAACACTTGGGGTACTCTTGGACCACCCGTAATACCCCTTGCTCTGGTGAGCGGGAGTGGTGTCCGTCCCAACATGGAGCTGCTGACACCATTCCGCCACCTGGGTTGCTGGGTCATTGTCCTCCGCTATCTGGCAGGAGTCTAAGGACTCAGCCGGAGAATAGAATTATTGTCGACAGCATGTAGTTTAGCAATGGTTGCATAACGGGTAAGTTTACCTCTCATCTCCCCAATGAGAAGCCGTACCGGTACTCTTCCATTCACCACTTCCACTACCCCCTAGCAGTCATAAGTGTAGGTCTATGTTCTGAATGGTGGGGTTCTACTACAGCTTGGTAGTTCTGTCCTCTCAGACCTATGGCTGCCCTGCACCAGATTATCATTTCACTCATTGGGGGTATCACAATGGGATTCGAGTCAGTGACCCGTACATTACCAATTTCGCCGTCTGTAAGCTTCGCTTGCTGCTGACACACCAGGGCCCGGATCTCTCTTTGGATTACTCCCTTCTGCCTTGGTCGGGCAATCTCAGCGAGCTGTTGGAGTAAGAACACAACTTCTCCCAGACAGTTACTGATAATGTTAGTACCCAAAATTATATTTAAACCGTTCTCCTCATTTACAGTCTTTATTACTAGAAGCCCCTGGTCCTTCAATTCCTCTCTGCCCACTTTCACATCCACACATTTGGTCCCGAGTACTTCTACAGGAAGACCATTAGAAGCGTACACGGTAAAGTCAGGGCTCGGGGTTTAAGACTGTCCATTGACCAGAACTTAGTATATAGGGCATCAGGTATTAGGGTCACCTGAGACCCAGTGTCTAAACAATGCCGGAACTGCAATACCATCTAGAATAATAGACAGGTAGGGTCGTCCACCCACATACCTGCGGTTCCAGTCTAGGGGGCCTGACGGGTCTTCTCCTGGGTGTTGGCCCTCGGACCCAGGTTCTGCCCGTTTAAAGGACACTGTGGAGACATATGACCTTTCCGGTTGCATCGGTAACAGGTGATCTCCCGACGAGGAGGGTGTTGATCAGAGGTCGCTCCTGGGGGTGGCGTTGTCCTCCTCCGAGGGGGCAACGTCTTCCTTCTTCTCCGGTTCATCCACGGGACGTCTTCTGGGCAGTCAGCTAATAAGATCTTCCCTTCTTCCTCTCTCCGCAGCTGCAGGGCACTCATCACAGCAGCCAGATTTTTAGTCAGCTGGCGCACCTCTGAGCGCAGACAGTCCAATTCACTAGGGGGTGTCACCTGCATTTTTGCTTCTGCCACTAGCGAGGAAAAGGGGGGTGCCGCCGGTTCCAGAGTGACTTCACCCTGGTGATGTTGGGTTGACACCTCAGGTTTGCCCAGGGGTCGCAGCCCTTTTATTGCCATGTCCTTTAGGGCATCAAAGGTAGCATCAGGATGATCTAAGGACCACCAGTTTACAGTTCTGCGCTCCTCTTGGGATCTCAATCCCTGTATAAATTGCTCTTTCAGCATCTTATTCTCGTCGATAGCATTTAAATTATTAATCTGCTTAAGGGCTCTCAGGGCTCCTTGTAGTCGGCAAGCGTAGTCCCTGATGCTGTCACCTGGCTGCTGTGAACAGTGGTAGAAGGCCATCCGGAGATCCGTTTCTGTGCGGTCTTCAAATATGGCATGTAACTTAAGGAGGATCGCAGGTACCGACTCCTGATCAACGGTATCCCAAGTCTCCACTTCCCTCTCAGCAGCGCCAGTTAGCTGCCCTATCAGCACAGCAGCTTTTTGTCTCTCAGGCATGGAGTACATTTCTAAGATGCTGCATAACTTCCGCTTGAAGCCTGCTAAAGTGCCTGGCTCACCGCTGTACTGGGGAAGCCATTTCGCCCCAGGCATATATGGGAGCGTTAGTGGCATGATCGGGACTACCGGACTGGGTGCGGGGCCTGCGCCCCCATCTGGCGCTACAATGCCAGGCGGTGCGGGATCGGGGCCTCCGGCTGGGGCCGCACTGTCGGCCGGTTGTTGTGACATCTTAGCGCCCCCTTGGTTAAACGGAGCCTACCGGTTTCAGAAGCTGCTATTTCACAGGCACATCAGTGGGAACAGGACCTTCGTCGCAGGCGCTCTGATGTCAGAGCGTTCACTTCCTGTTGCAGGACCTGCCGCTTAGTCAGAGCCGGGGGCGTGTCCAAGACTTTGCGCGCTCTTTCAGGTACGCCCACCTTCTTCTCCAGCGCCTTAGGGCGCGAATATGGCGGCAAATATGGCGGTATTTGGCGCCAAACAATAGCAACAGTCTTTTTCACCAAAACACTCCACAGGCACACAGGGCTCGCAATTTTGCGAGTTTCGGATCCTGTTCGTGACGCCAAGTTTTTGTTGTGACCCGCACCACAATTGTGGGTTACCAGAGCAATGGGGTACTCAGAGCCGAGCCCATGGAAGTCTATGGGTTGTCACAGGTAGCGGTGGCTCGGTCTGTGGCCCTGGCGGTCAGGCGTATGCTGGGGGGAATATTTACAGGGGATAGGTGTATAACAGTTCGTGACGCCACCTGTAGTTCTCTGATCACTAAGACCAGCGCTGCTGTAGATCTCTGAGGGGATGGTGTGGCAGCTAGATGTCGGGTCCCCTACAGGTGGGACTGGTCCCTCAAAGTCTATGGAATTAATGATGTCGGGTGCAGATAAATAAATCAGTCTCACACCATCCAGCGTCTTTCCATACCTTTTACTTGTCAGATGATAAGGCAGGTCCCAGGGAGGCTGGTCGGGTGGAGGATGTGCTTTGAGATAACAGCTGAACAGGTTGGGGGCGTCCTTTGCTTTCCAATATGATGAGTCCAACCAGCATAAAGCTAAGTTCACTCCGATTTCTCCAAAGCTGTACTGCCCGGTCAGTTTTGTGGTCGGAGTCTTCCAGTGATGGAACTAGGTTCTTGCTTTTGTCGTGCACTGACTCAAAGTCCCTACTCCACTTGACCCCTGTTACGTACCGACACTCCAAGGCTGCTTTCTGCGACCTAAGGTCCAGTAAGACTCTGGTTTTTCTATCTCTACACCTGAAGCTGTAGTGACACTTCGGTCTCCAGTGACCGGAGAACAATGCCGGATAGTCAAATCCTTAAGGCACTTTTATAATTCTTTCCTCTGCGCCCTTCGCCCTGCTCAACTCTTGATATCAGCACTGACTAGGCTAGGATAATATTCGGTTATCCGTACTAGCCTCCACTTTTGCACTGTCTCTCTGTATTGACAGAATCTCGTTTCTCCAACAAGCACTAATCCTGACTTCCTCCACTCTCTCAGGAGAACTTCAGACTACTGAGCTACAGGACACTCCCCTATACACCCCTGGTGGGTGTGTCTGAAGTGTATGTGAGTAATGTCGAGTTCTTAACCGTTACCTCTCCGCACATCCTCCAGGGTACTGCGTGTGCCTTCACACCAGGGCTACACAAATTCACCAAATTAAATTAGAATAAGCAACAGTGAATGTATAAAATATAACTTTTACTGATATACATTAAAAAGTATAAGGTGCGTCACCCATTAAAAAATAGCTGTCAAGGAATGAGGGGTAATACATATACCCACAATGATTACCAGAAGGACAAGGAACAGACAGCTATCAGGATTGGACAGATTGCCATATAGGACAAGAAACTGGCAACTGAATGTCTAGGTGCTGCCAATTGGAGGAATACTCAATGTAGTCCTCCAAGGTATGAAAGGCAATCACCAGACAACACATATAAAACACATAATATATAAATGACAACAATAAAGTGAGAAAAGTAAGAAAATAGGAACAATCTCACCAATGTAGTGTCAAGGGGACGGGAGTATCCAAGGCACCCAATGGTATGCGGAGGGTCCCTTGTGCGTCAATGTGAGGACAATCCCCTGTCATTCCCTGAGGAACTAATGCAAAAACTATTCCCCAAACTCCCGCCCTTACAAGGGCAGTCCACAGCTTGCCCTACACAAATAATCGCCCTGCACTTTCCCTATGAGGATGTCCCGACGCGTTTCATCTCAGTAGACTCATCAGGGGACTAGACTAAAGTGCAAAGGTACAGGGAAGCAAGACCCTTCTGCTCTCAATGCTGTCTGCATAGGGCAAGAGGTGGCCAAAAGGGCGTATATATAACCTGTGATGTGTTCCATCACCTCCCACACAATAATCCAATAAGAAGCTCCGATTACCTTAAGTGTAATGGTGGTCAGTCCTGCACAGCTGCAAAGAGAAGATGACGTAGTGTGCAAACACATGGTGTAATATGGTGGAACGCACGCCAAGAGTATTTCCTGATCTGTGGAACACAGAGGCTGAGACTGATGAGTCATATTGCCTACCAGAGGCGCCACCAGATGATCAGGAACGCGTCAGAGGAGGCAGAGAAAGGGGGTGACGATGCTCACTGAAACCACGCCCACTGAATGACGCTCCAGGGGGTGTGGCCTCCTCTCAGAGAGACGCAGAGAAAGGGGCTGACAATGCTCACTGAAACCACGCCCACCGAAACGCCCTGAGTGACGCTCCAGGGGGCGTGGCCTCCTCTCAAAGGAGCAACCCACACAAAAGAACCCTTGGACGGCGATATAAATAGACATGAAAGGTATAGTGAAACCAAACTGTAAAAACAGCAACATGAATGGCCAACACCACCGAAGGCAGCCCACATTAACATAACAATCTTAGGCGGCGATATTTACAGGCACAGTAGAGCCACATTAAACTTCGAGATGGTTTGGGTAATGCTATGAGGAGCGGGGTTAAATGATGGCCAGACAGTCTAAGAATAACCATGTGATATAGGATGCACAACAATTGGCTAGAGCAGACCACTTAAGGAAATATACATATATTAGTAAAAAACAAATAATGAAACTAAACTGACTGTAAAAAAGATATATCATAAAAATTACAACTAGATATAGTATAAAGAAGGGTGTCAGTGGGCACACAATCTAACAAGTCAGTGTACATAGGTAATAGCCCTCGTCCTAGGATCTAGAGGGCCAATTGAGCATGAAATAAATCATGTTTGATGCACATATAGATAATACCAGAACCAAAATTGGAAAAGGAGTTTGATCATGAGAAATATATGCATATCCCAATATAAGGGTGACAATCAAGGTTATAGGCAGAATTATATACAGTACGGTGAGTCAAGAAAGGTAAACAGAACCAAAAAGGAATTAAACGAAGCAACCATAATTGATCTGGTCATTCAAACCTTTGGGAATAATTGTGTCCAAGTAGAAGATCCACTTGGCTTCCCTTTGTAATATTAGTTTGTCCCAATTACCCCCCTCGGGGGTTTCAGGACTCTATCAATGGCCATGAATCTGATGGTATTGACTTTCCCTTCATGGAAGCCATTGACATGTCTTGAGATGGGAGTGTCTCTCTTGTGTGTGATGTCACCAACATGATCACCCACTCTCCTTTTAAATTCACGGATAGTCTTACCCACGTATTCAAGTCCGCAAACACACGTGGCCTTGTAAATGACTCCCTTAGTGCTACAATTCATAAAGTGACGAATAGAATAGTTCGCACCTGTGACGTTACTCACAAATGTTTTGCCAGAGTCAATATATTGGCAGGCCACACAGTGACCACATTTAAAGCAACCAGTCACATTACTGTGCAGCCATGTTTTGGTGGATGGGGCCGAAAAATGGCTATGGACCAATCTGTCATTTAGAGATCGTGCTTTTCTATATGTGACCAAGGGGTGGTTGTCCAAAAAAGGAGAAATATCATTGTCCATACGTAGGATGGACCAATGCTTCTTAATGATATCTCTAACCTGTGGAGAACCATTGTCAAAAGTGGTGATGAGTCTCAAAGTGTCATTATCCTGTTCATTTCTCTCCTTGATAGGATTAAGGAGTTCCGGGCGAGCACAGGACTTAGCGTGCTGGTATGCCTTTGTAAGGACATGTTGCGGATAACCTCTATCAAGGAACCTATCTCTCAATTCCCTCGCCCGGTTTGTTCTCAGGCTCCTTCAATTTTGTCTAACACACAACTATTTTGTCTTTGACCATGCTATCTACCACCAGTTGAGGGGGACCGCAATGGGTAGCCCCTGTGGCCCGGCCTATGCAAATCTCCTCCTCGGCTGGTGGGAGGAGACTATCGTGTGGGTTGATACTGAGGGTTCTGATTCGTTTGTGTGTCGTGGCTTCGAGTTGTGGTCACGATACATAGATGATATTCTAATTGTATGGAGGGGTTCTATTGATGAATTCAACAGATTTGTGTCAAACCTCAATCACTATCGGGCTGTATTTTACATCCGTGATTGAGGAAACTACCCTACCGTTCCTCGACGTCCTCATTGTCAAGAATGAGAATGGTGAATTAATGACCTCTACATATAGGAAACCTACGTCAACTAACTCCCTGTTGCACTGGAATAGCCATCACCCCGTACATCTTAAAAGGGGTATTCCCAAGGGGCAATACCTGAGAATACGGAGGAACTGTTCCAGCAACTCGTCATTTGAGTCTCAGGCGAGGGAATTGAGAGATAGGTTCCTTGATAGAGGTTATCCGCAACATGTCCTTACAAAGGCATACCAGCACGCTAAGTCCTGTGCTCGCCCGGAACTCCTTAATCCTATCAAGGAGAGAAATGAACAGGATAATGACACTTTGAGACTCATCACCACTTTTGACAATGGTTCTCCACAGGTTAGAGATATCATTAAGAAGCATTGGTCCATCCTACGTATGGACAATGATATTTCTCCTTTTTTGGACAACCACCCCTTGGTCACATATAGAAAAGCACGATCTCTAAATGACAGATTGGTCCATAGCCATTTTTCGGCCCCATCCACCAAAACATGGCTGCACAGTAATGTGACTGGTTGCTTTAAATGTGGTCACTGTGTGGCCTGCCAATATATTGACTCTGGCAAAACATTTGTGAGTAACGTCACAGGTGCGAACTATTCTATTCGTCACTTTATGAATTGTAGCACTAAGGGAGTCATTTACAAGGCCACGTGTGTTTGCGGACTTGAATACGTGGGTAAGACTATCCGTGAATTTAAAAGGAGAGTGGGTGATCATGTTGGTGACATCACACACAAGAGAGACACTCCCATCTCAAGACATGTCAATGGCTTCCATGAAGGGAAAGTCAATACCATCAGATTCATGGCCATTGATAGAGTCCTGAAACCCCCGAGGGGGGGTAATTGGGACAAACTAATATTACAAAGGGAAGCCAAGTGGATCTTCTACTTGGACACAATTATTCCCAAAGGTTTGAATGACCAGATCAATTATGGTTGCTTCGTTTAATTCCTTTTTGGTTCTGTTTACCTTTCTTGACTCACCGTACTGTATATAATTCTGCCTATAACCTTGATTGTCACCCTTATATTGGGATATGCATATATTTCTCATGATCAAACTCCTTTTCCAATTTTGGTTCTGGTATTATCTATATGTGCATCAAACATGATTTATTTCATGCTCAATTGGCCCTCTAGATCCTAGGACGAGGGCTATTACCTATGTACACTGACTTGTTAGATTGTGTGCCCACTGACACCCTTCTTTATACTATATCTAGTTGTAATTTTTATGATATATCTTTTTTACAGTCAGTTTAGTTTCATTATTTGTTTTTTACTAATATATGTATATTTCCTTAAGTGGTCTGCTCTAGCCAATTGTTGTGCATCCTATATCACATGGTTATTCTTAGACTGTCTGGCCATCATTTAACCCCGCTCCTCATAGCATTACCCAAACCATCTCGAAGTTTAATGTGGCTCTACTGTGCCTGTAAATATCGCCGCCTAAGATTGTTGTGTTAATGTGGGCTGCCTTCGGTGGTGATGGCCATTCATTTACGCTGTTTCTACAGTTTGGTTTCACTATGCCTTTCATGTCTATTTATATCGCCGTCCAAGGGTTCTTTTGTGTGGGTTGCTCCTTTGAGAGGAGGCCACGCCCCCTGGAGCGTCACTCAGGGCGTTTCGGTGGGCGTGGTTTCAGTGAGCATTGTCAGCCCCTTTCTCTGCGTCTCTCTGAGAGGAGGCCACACCCCCTGGAGCGTCATTCAGTGGGCGTGGTTTCAGTGAGCATCGTCACCCCCTTTCTCTGCCTCCTCTGACGCGTTCCTGATCATCTGGTGGCGCCTCTGGTAGGCAATATGACTCATCAGTCTCAGCCTCTGTGTTCCACAGATCAGGAAATACTCTTGGCGTGCGTTCCACCATATTACACCATGTGTTTGCACACTACGTCATCTTCTCTTTGCAGCTGTGCAGGACTGACCACCATTACACTTAAGGTAATCGGAGCTTCTTATTGGATTATTGTGTGGGAGGTGATGGAACACATCACAGGTTATATATGTGCCCTTTTGGCCACCTCTTGCCCTATGCAGACAGCATTGAGAGCAGAAGGGTCTTGCTTCCCTGTACCTTTGCACTTTAGTCTAGTCCCCTGATGAGTCTACTGAGATGAAACGCGTCGGGACATCCTCATAGGGAAAGTGCAGGGCGATTATTTGTGTAGGGCAAGCTGTGGACTGCCCTTGTAAGGGGGGAGTTTGGGGAATAGTTTTTGCATTAGTTCCTCAGGGAATGACAGGGGATTGTCCTCACATTGACGCACAAGGGACCCTCCGCATACCATTGGGTGCCTTGGATACTCCCGTCCCCTTGACACTACATTGGTGAGATTGTTCCTATTTTCTTACTTTTCTCACTTTATTGTTGTCATTTATATATTATGTGTTTTATATGTGTTGTCTGGTGATTGCCTTTCATACCTTGGAGGACTACATTGAGTATTCCTCCAATTGGCAGCACCTAGACATTCAGTTGCCAGTTTCTTGTCCTATATGGCAATCTGTCCAATCCTGATAGCTGTCTGTTCCTTGTCCTTCTGGTAATCATTGTGGGTATATGTATTACCCCTCATTCCTTGACAGCTATTTTTTAATGGGTGACGCACCTTATACTTTTTAATGTATATCAGTAAAAGTATATTTTATACATTCACTGTTGCTTATTCTACCTCCAGCACTGACTGACAGCCGGCCCTAAAGTTGAGCGGCTGTCAGTCAGTGCTAGGGGAAAGGTTACAGCTGCTGCTCTCCATACACAGAGCGGTGACTAAAGGCGAGTCAGCGCCACGTCAGAGACTCAAACCCGAACGCTACCGGGAGGAATAAAATTAATTTCCTCCTGGCAGTGGGGGTTTGAGTAATGGCACTGGGAAGGTTCACAACTTGCAGATTAACCCCATGTCTGCAGGTTAATAGCGTTTCTTCATGTGACAGGTTCCCTTTAAAGGGAATCTGTCACACTAAATTGGCGGGATATTTAAATGATGGCAGTCAGGTCAGATGGGCGGTGTTTTGGGTACTTGCCTTAACATGTTGTTCACCGCTGTCTCCATTATTTCTGGGAATTGTAGTCGTTGCCCTCCATATAACACACCTGCACATTGCAATCTTGAATTGCGCACGCGCAGTATGCTTTGCCCGCAGATTGCAATGCGCAGGCGCGTTATATGGAGGGCAACGACTACAATTCCCAGAAATAATGGAGACAGCGGCGAACAACATGTTAAGGCAAGTACCCAAAACACCGCCCATCTGACCTGACTGCCATCATTTGAATATCCCGCCAATTTAGGGTGACAGATTCCCTTTAAGCATAGGACATTTCTTGTGATATGAACTCTTGCCCTCATGCTTTGTTACAATGTATCAGTCCAAAGTGCAAACTCTTCAGCTGGCAGAGCATTGTCTAGACTGGATACAATTGCAACAAACCTTTAGCTGTCAGTCATTTGACTGATTTGTTGCTGCCAGACCCCTTTAAGTTGTGCAGCAATCTCTAAACTTTTACTTACTCACATTTCTATGATTGATGGATGTGGGAGTCTGCGGCGTAACGGCTCCCTGTGCAGCCTGAACTCCGCGTTATACGGCTACCTACATTTCTCTGCCATAACGACCAAACCTCCACATAATGAGATTCAGCTTTTATAGGATAGTCATAAAAGCGTTAAAAAAATAACCTCTTGTTTTCCTGTCGCTAAAAACGTTCTCCCCCCAGAGGAGGCAATAAATCTCGCTGCTGGCATGTGATATTTGTGAAGGTGCCACATAAAGGCGGTTCTGTATTTATTATAATGACAGGGCATAACTCACTGTGCCCGAGAGAGGCCTAAATCCGTGGTCACCTTACCCATTTATCAGATACACTGTGTAGCACAATAGATTGCTTAAAGCGACGCAAAACTCAAATAACTATCTATTGCTTGCAGTTATCAAACATTCCAGCTAAGGAGAGGCTGACTATAGGACAGGTAAATATAATATATTGTTTTCTTTTATCAGACAATTCTAGCTAGAAAAGAAAACTATGGACCTCATTCATTATTGCACTTCCACCTTTTTTGAGAGTTTTTCGCCATTTTTTTCATTTACGTCAAATTCTTTTTTTCTTCTTTGAATTTACCCTTTTATTGAAGACTATTTGATATATTGTTGCAGGTTGGAGTACTACAAGTTCCAGTGACTCTAAGCAAGACTGCTGAGCGGAGCCGGGACAGCATTTTTAAATGCGGGGCTCTATATAAGGGCATGGTTAAATACAATATCATAGTTTAACATAAGAGAATAGTTTAGTGTTTTCTTTACTAGTTTTCCATTGTTTTTTTTCTGCTTTTATCTGTTCTGTTTATCCGCATTTATTATGTGCTACATGGACAATACTATCTTGTGAGATGTATTCATGCCTTGAACAGCCATTTGAGGATGAATATGTCTGCACTCAATGTCAGCGAGATACATGTTTGGAAGATCAGGTAGTGGATCTACTGTATATTTGCAGCTGGCAACACTCAGGAGCATTGCAAAGCTGGAGAGGAGTTCAGAGCTCACTGAACATGGCTGGGGCCAGTGATATGGAGGAGGGTGGAGGTGGGGAAGATCCGGACGGAGAATTACGTAGCTGGGTAAGAGTTAAAAGAAGGAGTTGTGGAAAAGTGCCAGGGAGCCTAGTCCTGATATGGCACAACCTATTAAATATGCCTGCTTGGGCTCATTCTTACTTGCGATTAAATTAGACTAATGCAATCCGATTAAAAATCGGATTGCATTCGGACCAATGTTATTCTATCATCGTGTGTTCATCTGCATTTTTTTTCCCAGTTCAGATCGGATTATGATCGTACTGTTAAAAACTCGTAGCATGCTGTGATTGTAATTGGAAATCGGATCGTATCCCGCAATAGTGGTCAATGGATGAAACTAAAAATCGCACAGCGCTCAGACTATGCGAGTGGTGTCTGATTTTTACACACTGATCTCTTTTGAAAAGCCGGCAATTGATCAGTCGCATACAGTAAAATCACAGTGTGACATAGATAGATATATATATGTGAGATGGATATATAGATATCAGCGACACACACATAAGTATATGTATATATATTACATAGAAACAAAGCAGGCAATTAATCTGCTGCCTACAGTAAAATCACAGCAGGAGCCGACAAGATAGAATAAATTGATTATATACAGTAAATACACATAGAATAGATAGATATATAGCTGTCAGTGACATATACAATTAGTACAGTGTGTGTGCACCTTACTGTACATGTATTTAGTTATTAAAAGATTATTTTTCTGAAAAAAATGGCGTGGGCTCTCGCGTAATTTTCTTAACCAGCCGAGGGAAAGCCGACGGCTGGGGGCCGATGTTTATAGCCTTGGAAGGGGGTAATACCCATTGAGCTTCCCAGACTATTAATTTCAGGTCTCAACTGTATACTTAGCCTTTACTGGCTATTAAAATGAGGACCCCCTAAAAAATGATGTATGATCCCCTTATAATTAATAACCAGCAAAGGCTATGCACACAGCTGTGGGCTGATATTAATAGCCTAGGAAGGGGCCATGGATACTGGCCCCCAGGCTAAAACCATCAGCTCTCAGCCGCCCCAGAAAAGGCGCATCTCTAAGATGCGCCAATTCTGGCACTTAGCCTTGCTCTTCCCACTTGCTTTGTAGCTGTGGCAAGTAGGGCGATAGTTGGGGGGGTTGATGTCACCTTTGCATTGTCAGGTGACATCAAGCCCCAAAGTTAGTAATGGAGAGGCATCAATAAGATGCCCCCATTACTAACCCCATAGTCATAATGTGTAAAAACACAGACACCCTGAATAAAGTCCTTTAATTGAAAGAATGACACAGACTCCTTTAATAAATCTTAATTAAACCATATTTTCGACCTCGTCTATTCCCTAGACGCCATTGTCTTCTGCAAAAGAGTTAAAACAACAAACAACAATATTCCTTACCTTTCCTCAGAGAAGATGATGACTCATCTGTACCACGATGGGTCTAACTCTGCTATATCTAGATGGCAAGCTGCATGGTTGCATGATGTGACCTTACAGCCTGTCATCCACCAGAGTCACTGAGCAGCATGTGCTCAGTGTCTCCCTGTGAACTCCTTTCACCTATCTGACATCATCACGAGCATGGCGGGAAATTTTCCCACAGCGCTCCAGCTGACGTCAAACAAAATGATTGAACTGAAGACTCTTATGTCAGCCACAGAATTTGATGTGGTGGGTATTATAGAAACCTGGCTGGATAAAAGCCATGACTGGGTGAAAAACGTAGAGTATTACACTACATTTAGAAAGGATAGGAAAGACAAAGAGACAAAAAATAGCAAAGCAATATCAGGTTTTTATAAATTTGTTCAAATTTTATGTGGAAAGAACTTTCCTAGTTTTTACTATAATACGGCTTATGTACAGTATGAGTATATAGTGGAATATAACTACTATAAAACTGCTCCCTATGTACAAGAACATAACTACTATTATATTGCTCTGTTTAAGAATATGACTACTATAAAACTGCAAACAGGAAAACAGGTGTAATAGCCAGAGCATCAGGGAACAGGTGCACGGATACAATGCGGTATCGTTGACAGTGGGTAAAAAAACAGGAAAAATCAAGTACTCTTACAAATTCAGTAGATGGATTGCAGATCACTTCTTTATTGTCAGAGAAAAAATATTAAAAAATCCATCATATGGAACAGGGAAGAGAATCTTACGCATTTTGAGCACATAGTCATATGACTAAGCACTAATAGTGCCAGATTTATCCTGTTTTTTTTAACTACTAGAAAAGTGCTCCCTATGTACAAGGATATGACTACTATAATTCTTTCCCCATGCACAAAAATATAAGTACTATCATATTGTCTCTATGTTAAAGAATATAACTACTATAATACTGCTTCCCTATGTACAAGAATATAACTACTATAATACTACCACTATGTACAAGAATAAACTACTATAATACTGCCTTTATGTTCCAGAATATAGCTACTATAATACTACCTCTATGTACCAGAATATAACTACTATAATACTGCCCCTATATACAAGAATATAACTACTATAATACTGCACCTATACACAAGACTATAACTGCTGTAATACTGCCTAGTTTATATAATTCTGCTCCCTATTTACAAGAATATAACTACTATAATACTGCATCCTATGTACAAGAATATGACTACTATAATACTGTTCCTATGTACAAAAATAAACTACTATAATACTGCCCTATGTACAAGAATAAACTAATATAATACTGCTCCTATGTACAAAATATAACTACTATAATATGTTCCTATGACAAAAATATAACTACTGTAATACTGCCCTATTTACAAGAATAAACTATATAATACTGCCCTATGTACAAAATATAACTACTTATACAGCCTCCTATGTACAAGAATATAACTACTGTAATACTTGCCCATATTTACTTGAATATAATATATAATACTGCCCTATGTACAAAAATATAACTACTAAATACTGCCCATGTAAAGAATATAATTACTTAATATGCCAAATGTCAGAATACAATAATATATACTGCCCTTATGTACAAAATATAACTAGTAAAATACTGCCCCATGCTAGAAGAATATAATACTGTAATACTGCTCCATGTACAAGAATAAACTACTATCATATTGCCCCTATGTACAAGAATATATAACTGTATAATATTGCCCCTATACAAGAATATAAATACTATAATACTGCTCCATCGCCCCTATTACAAGAATATAATACTATAATACTGCCCCCTATGTACAAGAATATAACTGCTATAATACTGTCCCTATGTACAAGAATATAACTATGATACTGCCCCTATATACAAGAATAAAACTACTATAATACTGCCCCCTATGTACAAGAAGATAACTACTATAATACTGTCAACATGAAATAATATTGCTACTATAATACTGCACTCATTACAAGAATATACAACTATATAATACTGCCCTATTTAAGATATTAACTAAATATTAATCATTGCTCCTAGTAGTCTAACTGAGTATTGTTGGTATTGTTCTGATGTAATTCTGTCACATATATATATAATTTTCATATAAATAATCACCCTCAGTTCAAAAAGTAAATAACCATTTGTAATCTGTCTGTTCACTATTTAAGATACTTTATTGGACTAATTATTGTAAATTCAGTTGTTCCTGGAGTCTGAAGCTGAGTATGTTGTTGGGGTATTGGTGTCTGATGTGTTTATCTGTGACATATTCTGTATAAGGTTTTCATGCAGCTGAAATAAATACCCTGTTGCAAAAGTAATAATTCCCCATTTGGGTGAATTCTGCGCCTTCAACACCTGATAAGACAAAACATGAATGAATAAATATGTAATCGGATGGCTGAGCTTCTGTTAAAGAGATACCAGCCAGATGAGACTCAGTCTTCGCTGCCAACAACATGTACAAAGTGTTTGTTGTATTTCTGTCTGTGAGAATCAGAACTGACGCCGAGCGACAAAATGACAACAAATTTGAATATATTTTGTTGTTTTTGTCTTGTGAGCTCCAGACAGAATGCATTATTAAAGCGCTCTGCTCCAACATCTGCTTCATACAGTCTGGATTTCTTCCAGGCGACTTCAGCTTTTGTAATCAGTTGTTTTTTTTGGCATTTGTTTATTGAAGACGAAAAATATATCAGATTGTCGTAACTAAATTTTCCTGGTTGGCATCAGATTGTGCTAATTAAAGATACGGAGAGGGAGCTTTATCATTAGAGAGTAGCATCTTTCATTACACGGAGACCAGAAAATAGATTATAACGGTTTAAAGTTTATATGTAGCTGGAGGCGACCAATAGGAGAAATTATGTAGCTAGCGCCGGTGCCAAGAGGTCACTTGGCGCTTGCCGTGATTTCTAGAGTGGCAGATATAGTTTGCAGGAGTTTCTTTTCTTTCTACCTTATAATTAAGGTATATCCAATAAGTTTAAACTTTTATTAGACAAATTATAATGAGACTGAATATTTCAAAAGCAAATTAAAATTTTTTCAATTATTGTGATAAAATTAACCAATTATTGTCAATCTGTTACCCGTTGACCTCAGTCTATAAAGAAACCTTGAAATGTTCCAGGAGTCTACAGGAGTCTATGAAAGCTAAATTCTATGGCTGCAGTTTATGGTGACAACATATTATGGACAAATAAGTCTATGGCTGGGAACCATCATGTCCGTAATATTTGGTGGCATAAGTGTAGGCGATTGTAGACTTTTTTGTGCCACTTTGCATTGCTTAAAATGTTTGAGAATTTTTAAAGTGTTTGATTTCCTTTTTTTTGCCGAAAACAGTTAGTGAATCAGCCGCCCTGTCTTGTTGTAATGTCTCGAATCTACAGTTAAAGTTTATGACTGGTGGCATAAGTCCATGGTGTTTGGAGTTTTTAGTGGCGTGAGTTAATGGCATCTAGTAGAGTCTACATCTGGTTTCTATGTCTGGAGTCTACATCTTTATACTATATCTGGAATCTTCAGCTGCTGTTTATAGCTGGGGTCTGTGGAAGCAGAAATCCAGGTGGTTGGAGCTTTTAGTGGCATAACTGTATGGCATCTGGTATAGTCTATATCTGGTTTCTATGTTTGGAGTATATGGCTGGAGTCTATGTCTATGGTAGCTGGAGTTCTTGGTGATTGAAGTCTGGTGGCTGGAGTCTGTACCTGATTTCTATGTCTGGACTATATGGCTTGTGTCTATGGTGGCTGAAGTCTATGCCTGAGGTTTAAAGGTGGAATGACAGTCTATAGCTAAGTTCTATGGCTGGAGTTTATGTCTATGGTGTCTGAAGTTCTTGGTGACTGAATTCTGGTGGCATAAGTCCAAGGTGACTAAATTCTGGTGGCATAAGTCAAGGTGACTGGAGTCTATACCTGATTTTTATGTCTGGAATATATGGCTTGGGTCTATGGTGGCTGAAGTCTATGCCTGAGGTTTAAAGGTGGAGTGACAGTCTATAGCTAAGGTCTATGGCTGGAGACTACAGCGAGTAGCATCAATAGCAGCTCTTAGTATATGACTAGAGTTTTGACCAGGTATGAATCCTCCTTCCCTGCTATTCCATTGCCTCCATTATTTCCTTATATAAGAGTTATTAGACAAATTACACCTTCAATCTCACCTTAAGAGACCATTGATCCGGTCCCGTGAACATGACTGAGACACTGTATATTATTAGGTGACATTAAATACTAATCAGGGATATAATTTATACATCGTCACTGGATTTTTGATAACTCGTTGTAGTGAATAATCCAAGTCTAAAATTAAACAGAGGGGAGAAAATAAATTTACATCGTATTATCTGTTTTGTTGGAGACTCGGATGGAAATAGACAAAAAGATAATGTGGATAACAACTGTGAACATTTTTCATTAAAATTTATTCTTGGTTTGAATTGAATTCTCATCGTGACTCGTTAATGTTGATTGACTGCACAAGTAATTAAGTTGTTTCCGCTTCTCAGTGCCAATATTCAGTCAT
This sequence comes from Oophaga sylvatica, assembly GCA_033576555.1. NCBI lineage: Eukaryota > Metazoa > Chordata > Amphibia > Anura > Dendrobatidae > Oophaga > Oophaga sylvatica. The sequence continues at coordinate 98,222,310 of JARQOD010000003.1, forward strand.
ACAGCAGTCCTATGGATACGTCCAAGCTGGATTATTAAATGTGAGGTATAAACAGCTAATATCTGATGGCTGTATCCACTGAAAGTTGAGGCAGCATATTGGGCATGTCATCCTAAGGAACGGTGAACTCAGGAGAGGGGGTCTTCAAAAGTCTTGTCCAGGATCTGAATCATTTATCTATCATCCAGAAATGGTGCCATAACTTTCCATGTGCTGCATCCAATATTGCAGCACAGCTCCACTTGATTGAGTTTCCACATACCACACATCAGAATACTTTACATGATCTGTTTTTGGAAGAAAGCTGTCTTGATTTTCTAATCATGGACCATCTTTTTTGCCATGTGTCATCTTAAAAATGGATGAGTGGGTCAAAAATAGGCATTGACTAGGGTGGAAGAAATGTGTGTGGCGGCCCCCCTTACGCACCACTCACGTTCTAGACACATGCAACAAATGTGCTACTAAGATGATGACACAAGCCATGCACATGCCTTTCACACTCTGAACATGTCCCACGCTCTCCATTCACATGCTGGAGACATACTAATCATGCACTGAACAGATGCGATACACATATCACTCACGCATTGGCCACAATTCAAAAAAGTTCCACTCACACACTGACACATTACACATAAGTGCTATTTACTCGGTGTATACATCACACTCTTAAAGGGATTGTCCTCTCTGACAACCCTATCTCAATCTTCATGTTTTGCCTTATAAAATAATAACACTTATACTCACCTTGGGTGATGATGATATTTCAGCAGTTTTGTCACTAGCTCACCCGAAGAATGCGCAACATTGTTATGTCACGCAATCCCTGCCGACAATCAGCCCTCACTTCACTCTCCCCTACTTGTATTCTATGTATCCAGAGGAAATGAGAGCTCATTAGATTTGACTTTGATAAGTCCAAAGATGGGGATAGTGAAGCTAGCCTTGATTGGCCACAGGGATTGCGTGACATAACAATGTTAAGCGAGCTCAAGGTGAGCCAGTGATGAGACCCAGGGAAAAACACTTGCACCGGAGGTACTGTAAGTATAAGTGTTATTTTACAAGAGGGAAATGAAAATTGAGAAGGGGTTGTCTGAGGAGTGGACATCCCTTTTAAGCTGAAGTCATTCACAAGTTATACACATTTAAACCATACAACAAACCCATACAACAAACCCACGAGTAACAACTTCACTACACTGGTTCAACAGATCCAAAGCACATACCATTCATACAGTTGATACTTGTTATGTGAAAGCCACCAATGACTGTGATATCTAACGAAACACAAGAGTAGATATTTGGTACACTCATCCTCAGCCTCCAGGTCAATATGTTGAGAGGCAACTAAATAGATAAAATGTTGCCCTCTAATGACTCATTTAAAGAAGCCCTCTATTGGCCCATTGGTGAGTGAACATTCATAGGAACAGTCTGTATAACTATAGGCCCATCTAAACAGGTTGGCAACACCCGGTGAATGATCAAGCTCGTTTGTTAGATGCAATGATTTTTATACCAGCTTAAAAATCATCATCCTTGGCAGTACATTGCCCTATATAAACAGGAATTCTGCTAAATTAAAATTGTTCTGTGTGTGTAAGGAGGTCAAGAGTATTAAGCCTTGAAGTGTTTGCATTCTTTCATGTGTGTTAATATATGTCTGTCATGTGCTGTATGATGTCATGTACTTGTGTTATTTCTAATATGTATGAGTAAGAGGGGTATAGATATAGGTAGACAGTGCATCCTTGGGGTCACTAGAGGAGGGCACTAGTAGGGTAGTATATATATATATATGTGGGTTTAGATATAGTTTGCGAGGGATCACTAATGGGGGCATGTTAAAGATCCACTTAGGAAGTTATAAAAATATGTCAATGCAGTACTTAGGTTGGACGCTAGTTGGGGCATTGAGCACATCCAGTCCAAAAGGGACAAATGGTTAGGGACTTTTTGCCAGGGAAAGATTGCCTCCAAGCTGGAGGCTGTCAGGAAGACTTCCTCCAAGCGGAAGTCAGTCGGGGGTGGACCTTGCTAGTGTGAGGACGTCCACATTCCTGGGCCCTGGGCATAGAGAGGAAGTGTGAGGGGACCAGCAACCCCTGAGCAGCCGGTGAAGGATTCACCGTGGTAGCGTGAGCCCAAAGTCTGTGGGTTTACGTAGCAGTAGTCCAGTGGAAGAACCACTGTGGGATCGCTCAGCAGAAGAGTGCGTGCATGAGCGTAGTAGCGAGTGGGCCATCAGCAAGCATCCGGGCAGGATAACCAGAGAGGGGTGGACGACCTAGTAGATGTGTATTTCTAGACTGGATTGAAGTGTCTCCAGGGGAAGAGATCGAAGTGCCATTTTCACCGGGCTCCTTGTCCCGTCAATACTTTGTGGTCCATTCTGGTGTAGCAGAGGAGAAGAAGCGGAGTTATGGAAAATGTATTGCTGGTAACGTATAAGACGTGCTTATGGTCCTCTTGGATGTGCTGTGTCTGGAGGAAAATAAAGCAGAACTGACATGATTCTGGACTCTGACTCTGATTGTTCTGTATACTCTGCCGTGGGAGATGAACACCTCAGGAGAATAGAGGTAAGAGGAGTAAATAATGCAGCTGTTCCCAGTAAGATCACCCCTCGGCCAACCCTTTACATATGCATAGAATTCTGGTCAGCCTTTTTAACCAGGTCAGTAAATAACGACATATATTGGCTTGTTTATATCCAATATATTCAATCAAAGGTTGTTTAGTGGCCTGGATCAACACGTATCAAAAGGCGCATATATCTACTCATCCAGTAGTACATTTTCAGCACCCATGGGGTGCCAACATAACAGTCTGCTTTGGCCAGGCTGCTTGTAGATACAAGGCTAAGGCATCAAGCTACAAGAGGAACTAAATGTTATGGGTCTGCAACTCAGGAATAGAGTGGGGGGGAAATCTGACCCTGCACTAGGACTAGACTCGATCTCTACGATGGAGCGGGCGACCTATTCCTTGCGAAGAGACCCACTGACGATCCTAGTCTAGACTCAAGCGAAGACCTGAAGGTGGGGAAGAAGATCCCTGAAAGATCTAGGGACTGGGAACAAAACACTGGTAACTTTCTAGCAGGGAAATAGAGGAAGCTGCAGAAACTAAAGGAAAAAGACTAAGCAAGCAGAACTAGAGTTCCCAGAACTGCACAAAGTATAGCACAAAGCTATCAAGGCTCCTAGCCAGATTTCAAGCGGATTAACACTAATGTCCAGCAAGGATTCGGAGGCAGGTGCAGGGTAATAAAGGGTGATACAATCACCTGACCACCGACAAGCCCAACACCAGGGGAAAAAGACCAGCAGCCAGAAACCACAGCAAGATGGCAGATGGTCAAACTGAATAGATTCTAACACTAAACTATTGATGACCTATCAGCTGATATTTGGAGGATGCCAGGTGTTGAGTCTCATATTGATGCCCTGTCCTACAGATAGATAATTAATAGTTTAGTCATGGGCAACACCTTTGCCGATTTTACATCAGTTTTAGCCTTCCTCTTTCTTGCAACTATGGTCCTTCTAGTTGCCACCCGTCCTAGATTACAGTGAGCTTTGCCATCTAGCAGTACAGTTCATGTTGACTTGGGATGGGTATTGGTGAATATCAGTATTCTCTTAAAATGTGGTGTGAAGGTAACCCCCTTCCTTCCACGTCACCAATGTGACGTAACTACACAGGTACAGCTCTCCGGCGCCCCCTTTGTCTCTCAGGTCAGTAAGGGAACTGCACCTAGAGCAAATGGCCGCCGGGGAGGGTGTCCTGTTACCCGCTGGGTATTCTAAGATTCGTGATCAGAGTAAAAGCATCAGCCCAAGATTAATTTTATGGTTTAATTGCTTTAAGGGCGCACTAGATAATTACAGAAATATACAGTAAGCTATACAATGGAATTACAGTGGATTTGCAGTCAGAGTAAAATACAACAATAATGGTACAAGGCTTAGAGGTATTAGCTAGAGGTCAATATTACCAGGTTGTAGGGGCATGTGGAGGCAGGGAGCTCTGCGACCCACAGGTGAAAGTATTAGTTGCTGGACAGTCCCCCAAAACGTGTGCCACTGCTCCCTTGACAGATCTGTCCCTTGGTCCTTAGTTCTTCATTGTCTTGGCTTCTGTGAGAATGGATCCAGTCTGCCCATAGCTCACAGTTCTTAAACCTGCTAGGTCCCTCCCCTCGGTGTCTGAGGGTGGGCTGATAATCTCCACCCTTAGCACCCTGCAGAATTTATTCCCAATATCTAGCAAAGGGGTTAACTTTCTCCAGGACGATCGGATCAGGACACGAGAGGTACCAGCGGATGCAGTATGTTTTGCCTGTCACATGGAGATCAAACCTGGCCCGATTGGCCCTCCACAGAGACCCAATCTCTATATCTCAGACCCCCGAGCTATCACCGACTCGGGAGTTGCACTGTCGGATGCCCGAGGTCCGCAGGATCACGCATAGATTTTTTATGAGAATGTACCTACAAAGATGTGCTCATAATTCATAATCCTAGAACGGAGCCATCATGGCTGGGAGATACACTAGATGTGTTTTCTGTGTCTAGCTGGCAGGTATAATCTAATTGAAGCCCCCTAGCTTTGAAGTACTGTTTTGGCCTGGCCTACTTAGCATACTAACAGGCCTGGCTATTCACATTGAGCAGTAAATCCTGTCTTGAGCCGAATCTACTCAGCATACTAATAGACCTTTTCATTTACAGTGGAGACTAAACTCTATTGTATTGAATATGCCCACAGGCCATGGGGAATTACAGCAGTTAGATGCTGTGAATCTGTGAATTCAGACAAAATGGCGGCTGCAGCAGGCCATATCCAAGATGGTGGCTGTTCCTTCCTCACATGTGGTCATGCACATTAGATGATTGTCTGCTGTACCTGCTGATTTAGGGCCGAGGCAGACACTCTACAGCAATGTACTACACTCACATCCAAAGACATATCAAATATAAATAGGGACCTTCAGGTCAAAAAGACAAGAGTTCCCATAGTGTTCTTAGCACAGGGTGTGTTAAGAGTACATACAGCCTAGAAAATGGATACAAAGTATCTCAACACACCACTAAATGAGAACATGTTGAAAAAGTAATTTTATTCAAGAAAATATACAATACTCAACATTAATAAAATATCATGAATCACGAATAATATGAGACTTGTGGAGTGTCAATAAGACTAAAGAGTTTACTCAAGTAAGATAAGAGAGATAAAATGGAAGCAGTAGCAGGCTATAGGTTCATAAGTAATAAGTCTATAAAACGGACCTATCCTGAGGCATGAAACAGATGCCACACTTTGAGTAATAAAATGCTTATAAAATTTAAGGGTAAAGTACTGGCAGTACAGAGTAAAAAATTGACAGGATGCCGTATAATAAATTTGAAACGTTTCCATATGAAAGTGTAACGCCCGTCCACGATATCACAAAACGCCCCAACGTGCATTTCGCAGATTGCTTTCTCAATGGAAGTTTAAGTCCCATCCTACCTCATCCTGTTTTTTATATACCGTCAGTCCAGAAATGGAACGAATCCTGTGTTGCGTGTGTCACCACCGCCCCCGGATCCCAGGTGCATTGAATTCAGGCACTCAGCTCCGGTGTGTGTGGAGGAAATCCTCCTTGACGTCATAAACACAGGCCGGTGGTTGGAAGAGTCCATCAATCAATGCGGGGATCTTGGGCGCATTGGCATTTTCCTGAAGCCACAAGATTGGCAAGTACCCTATAATTGGTGTACTGCGCATGTGCAGATGAAACGCCATTTTTTGAAGGTGCATGCACAGGCCGATAGTTAAAAAAGCCGTAGATCAATACAAGGATCACGGGCGCAGTGCACACGCGCATCGCCATTTTCCTGAAGTCGGGTATCCTTTAATCTGTGTACTACGTATGCGCAAATAAAACGCCATTTCTAAGGGGCCCATACAACACAGATATTTACCAGTATGTAAGTATAAAACATCAAAAAAGAAAAAACTAATAGTACACTGATCTATAGAAGAAAGCTTATGAATATGCACTGATAATAACGACTTATATGTACAAACAATTAATTAACAGAATATTGAGAGCAAATATAAAAGACAAATAACAAATGGAATATGCAAAAATCAATCATAATAGAGAAGCATAGAACCAAAGTATAACAACATTAGTATTAAGATAAACTTATTAAAAAATAAATATTTGTGTTGATAGAAATGAAAAAAATTCCCATTGCTGTTCAGAAGAAAGCCCCTCGCTGGTCAAAGAGTCCCAAGTTTCAAAAGGTTGACAAGGCTGCGCACAAAAGACAGGATGAGTATGAGTAAATTACTAAAATAAAAAATACAACACAAGTTAGTGGACAAACGCAAAACGAAAATTAAAATGAAGCAAAGACTATAAAAATGGAGCAAAACTCTATTTCTCATTAAGTCCCATCGGGGACATAGTACCCAGGTCCACAATCCACTTGACCTCAAATTGTGCTACGGTTTGTTTCAAGTTGCCTCCTCTGATGCCACCATATACTCTGTCAATGCCTCTAATATGGAGGTCCTGGGGATCTGAGTTATGACATTGTCTAAAATGTCTGGGCAGAGTCTTCAGCAGCGAAGGGTCCTCCACCTCTCGCATCGCAAGAATGTCACGAACGTGTTCCCTTGTTCTGACACACATCTCCCTTGATGTCAAGCCAATATAAATCTTTGAACAGGGGCACTGAGCATAATAGATGACATAGGAGGTAGTGCATGAAATATGAGTGATGGTAAATTCACGAGTTCAGTCGGCCGAGAGGAAGGATTTAGCCCATTGGATATTGTTGTGGATGCAGGCCAAACACTTCTCACATGGGTAACAACCCTGCATCTGCTTTTTATCTCCAAAGAGATTCTTTTGGGGGGCCACTCCTCACCAGGTGGTCCCTCAAATTTTTGCCCCTCCTAGCTGTCATGAGGAGCATCTCTGGAATCTCCTTTTTTAATGTGGGGTCCGTTTTGAGGACAGGCCAGTGTCTATTTAGAATTTGGCGTATTGTATCCCACTCACAATTGAAGGTAGTAATAAATCTAGTTTGGGGATATCCCTTCTTGGTATTAGATGAAGCCAGTAGTTTTTCCCGTAGGGTATATTTGGCCCTATGATTTCCCTTCTTAATAGTCCTCCGATTGTACCTCCTGTCCAAAAAGCGATCACTCAAATCATTGGCCTGTATTTCAAATTTATCCACTATAGAGCATATACGTTTGGCCCTCAGAAACTGGCCAATGGGTATGGCTTTAATGGTCGAGTATGCGTCTGCAGAAGAGAGTTAACTGATGTCTCCTTGCGATGAATGTCAGTCTGGACAGACCCCTGATTGTCAATCGATAAAGCAATATCCAAAAAATCAATATTTTTGTTATGCCATTTATAAGTAAGTTTGATATTGTAAATATTTTGATTTAGATTCAACATAAATGAATGGAGTTCAAAAACAGATCCCTGCCAAATAATAAAAAGATAATCTATGTAACAAAACCAGCACTGCACATGATCTGCGGCGCATGCCCCATCGCCACGGAAAGCCTCCCTCTCCCAAAAACCGAGAAAGAGATTTGCGTAAGAGGGGGCACAGGCCGCCCTCCATGGCAGTGCCACGCCTCTGCAGATAATATCGATCTTTAAAAGTAAAAAAATTTTGCTAAAGAACAAATCGTAATAACTCAAGTATTAGATCAACAAGGGATCCGTCCAGACTGCTCATCTCCAAGAAGTATTGTGCTACATATAAACCGTCATTATGTTGAATGCATGTGTAGAGAGATTCGACGTCTTCAGTGACGAAGAGCATATCCGAATCCAGAGTTAAACCGTCGACTCTCACCAGGACGTCCGTGGAGTCCCTGACAAATGAAGGCAGCATCTCAACCAGAGGTTTAAGATAATGATCAATGAATTTACAAACTGGGTCACACAGCCCTCCCATGCCAGAAACAAACCTACACCCCGGTGGATCGACGGGATCCTTATGGATTTTAGGGAGGAGGTAAAGGGTAGGGATCTTAGGAAATTTTACCATCAGGCCATCTAAGACTTTCTTAGCGATAATGCCCTTTTCAAAGGTTTGATTTAGTACTTGGCATACTTGCTGAGAGAAAGAAGGTGAAGGGTTCTGAGGGAGGGGAAGATAGTAATCCCTATCTCTAAGTTGTTTAAAGGGAGCCCTATTTTTCGAGTATAAGATACGGCCACTGCAAAAAGGGGCTTATCTACAGCATTCTGTAATGCTGTAGATAAGACCCCGATGTCACCTGAAAGAGAAGAAAAACGAGTTATATTATACTCACCCAGGGGCGTTCCACCGTCTGGTCCGGTCCGATGGGTGTTGCCGTCCAGTCCGGTGCCTCCCATCTTCTAGCGAAGCCGTCCTCTTCTTTGTATCCCGTTGCAGTACTCTGCTCTGCCCTCACCAGGACAGATCAGTGCGCCTGTGCAGGAGCCGCGACGGGACGCAAAGAAGTGGAGGGCTTCGCTAGAAGATGGGCTCGTTTTTCTTCTCTTTCAGGTGACATTGGGGGCTTATCTACAGCATTACAAAATGCTGTAGATACGCCCCTGATGGCGGTGGTCGCATCTTATACTTGAAAAATGGGATGACAGACTCCCTTTATGCGCCTCTTTCTCATATTTGTCAATCGGCCAGATCACGACATTACCTCCCTTGTCAGCAGTGTGTTTGTGTCCCTATGTTCCTCTGGTGATATATAATGAAGGATGAAGGGTCAGGCATATTGTATTTCTTGCTTGATCTTTATAAACCTCTGCTAGAGACATCTAACAGTGGTTTAAGACTAGGAGTCAAACCAGTGTTTAGGTGATAGCTATGTAAGGTGTATGGTCAACTTGAACTCTATGAACCTAATTTATCAATTACTTTTATTTTTTAAGTTTTTGTGCTGTGGTATTTGTTGATGTTTTGTTCCAAATTCTTCAAAATGGCGAACGTGGTTCATAAAAATGCTCTTTGTTGTTGTAATTATCCATTTTTGTTCCTTTTAGAGAAAAGGTTGCTTGTTTTCCTAAAATGTACCAAGTTTCTGGGGAGAGGGATGGAGAATAAAGACAGACAAGCGCAAAATCACTCCAGAGGGAACTGGAGTACATTTGTGCGTAAAAAAATTGATGTATCAAAAACATCTGAGAACCCTGAACCCAGCCACCTACAATGGAGAACATAAAAAAAGGTAAATATAAACAAATATACACTAAAATGGAAATTAAAATAGAATAAGGCATAAATGAAGAACAGGAGAAAAACACTAAAAACCATATAAAAAAGGCACGAAATCAGCAATGTATAGGGCTCTATCTCCTAATGCTCATAGGCTTCCCTACCAGCTTCCGCTGCTTTCAATTCAGGATTTCATCACAATTCAGGTGTTAATATTACATATTGTTTCCACTTGAAGCTGCATGAAAGTAATGAATATAAAATTTCCACCTTTATTTCCCTGATTGCTTCTCATGTGAGGTACCAATTTTCCATAATATGAGAAACCTCGTTGATATTGACCCGTTGTTATAAGCGTCTTCTCCCTGACTGGATGAAGAAAGGCGGCCTCTTCACATTATTGATATTCAATATCAGAGTCAGAAATTATTTTCTCTCTTTAATTTCTTTGAAAATGAGCAGCGGCGTCTTCTGTATCATAGAGCGAGTAGTTACAGAAGGGTTGCATATTTTTAAGGTAGTGGTGACTTGTATAATTGAGTCTCTGATCATTTTTGGGTCAGGTGAATCTCTTCTATCAATATGTGATTTCCCCCCCAATCTCCCCAGTTAGGCCGGCGTCACACTGGCGACAGAATCGGACGACTGCAATACGATGAAATATCGCATTGCAGTCTGCCGTATGTTGATCTATGGAGCAGCTCCCAGTATCAGATTTTTTGTGGTCCGTTTTAAACGTCCGAGTGCAATCGCAGCATGCTGCGATTGTCACCGATTGTGGGTCGACTATCGCCAATGCAAGTCTATGGGAGCGATGAAAAATTGGATTACAAACGGACCGCATGTGTGACTTGCGATTAAATCGCATCGGTGTCCTTTAGAAAAGCCGGCAATTCATCCCCGGCTATACTGTAAAATCACACTAACAGCTTTAATAAAGAATAGATATATACACATAGAAACACATATATATATATATATATATATATATATATATACATGTAATTGTGACATGTATATATATATATATATATATTTATAGTTCCTAGACTTCAACATACTGTAATAGGCGCTAATTCAATTTGGCTTTTGTGAAATCACAGAAGCCGACATGAAATGATACATTGTTTAGACACAGTTAACCATGTCATTTCCTGTATTTTGATATATGGTTTGAACTTACAATTACATAAGTATATGTGTGCAAAATTTCAGACATGTAGGGGTTAATTAAAGGTGTAAATTCGTTGAAAAAAAATGTGTGGGCTCACGCTGTATTTTCTCCACCAGACAGACAAAGCAAGCGAGTGGGGCAGATAATAATAGCCTAGGGAGGGTACATTTTTTTGTGCCCCCCCTGGCTACTAACATCTGCCCCCAGACACCCCAGAAAGGGCAAATCTCTAATTAGATTTGCCCTTTCTGGCACTTTGCCCGTCTATTCCCATTGCCCTGTAGCGGTGGCGAATGGGTTAATAAGTGGTTAAAATGACCTTGCAATTGAAAGGTCACTTTAAGCCAGGTTAATAATTGAGAGCTGTCATTTAGACAACTATCAATTATTAATCCTATTGAAGTAAATAAAAAAACACACACACTTTAAGAATAAATAATTTTAATGAAATAAAAACACATTTTTTTGACCATCTTTTATTTTACTCTTAATCCGTGCGACGCCCTTGATTTCCTAAAATAAATATAAAATAATAAAACAACATTATTCTTACCTATCTGGCGATCTGTCACGTCCCACGATGTAATCCTTCACAAAGGGTTAACTAGCAATCAGCTAGGCAGCGCAACTAATGCTGCGTGCTCAGCTGATAGCTCCTGAATGAATGAGCTTATCTCCTGCCGACAGGAGAGGATGTGATTAATGAATGAAGCTTAATTGATTGTATCCCACTTTCACCTTAGGTCAGGTCACTGAAGTGAAAGTGCCAATAAATCAATTAAGCTTCATTCATTCATCTCTTCCTCTCCTTTCGCTGGGAGATAAGTTATTCATTCGGGGGGTAAGAGCTCAGCACACAGCATTAGCTCTCTGCGAGCTGTAACCTGTTAACCCTTTCTGATGGATTACACCGTGGGACCTGACTGTACATCGGATTGGTAAGAATAATTTGGCTTTTTTATTTTTTTTTTATTACAGGAAATGGTTTTAGCAGGAAAATAAAATATGGTCAAAAACTGTGTGATTATTTCATTAAACTTCTTTTTTATTAAACTGTGTGTGTTGATTTTTCTTTCATACAATAGGATTAATAATTGATAGTTGTCTAATTGACAGCTCTCAATTATTAACCTGGCTTACAGTGACCTTTCAATTGCAAGGTGGCTGTAACCCCTTATTAACCCATTCGCCCCCCGCTACAGGGCAATGGGAATAGACGGGCAAAGTGCCAGAAAGGGCAAATCTAATTATAGATTTGCCCTTTCTGGGTTGTCTGGGGGCAGATGTTAGTAGCCAGGGGGGGGCACAAAAAAAATGTACCCTCCCTAGGCTATTATTATCTGCCCCCACTCGCTTGCTTTGTCTGTCTGGTGGAGAAAATACAGCATGGAGCCCACACATTTTTTTTCAACAATTTACACCTTTAATTAACCCCTACATGTCTGAAATTTGGCACACATACACTTATGTAATTGTAAGTTCAAACCATATATCAAAATACAGGAAATGACATGGTTAACTGTGTCTAAACAATGTATCATTTCATGTCGGCTTCTGTGATTTCACAAAAGCCGGCAATTGAATTAGCGGCTATTACAGTATGTAGAAGTGTAAGAACTATAAATATATGTATATATATATGTCACAATGACATGTATATATATATATATATATATATATTGTGTTCTATGTGTATATATCTATTCTTTCTTTTGTGATTTAAATACTATTCTTTTGGATCCATTATATGTCAGTTTTGCAAGCCTGCGAGAAATTCTCGCAAGTCGGATGAAAATCGGATGTTACAAGGTACACACACATGCGACTAAATCGCATCTTTGAAGGAAAATCGGGATGCCAGGCGGATGTGTGATGTTTGCATTTTGTTCCGATAATCGACCGACTAAAACGGTCCGATTTTTTGTAGTTGTGTCTGACGTCGGCCTTACTCCTAAAGCTGCTCTTCTGTATACTGGTTAGACTACATCCACTTGTATTTTATGCAAATTTGATGTAGGCTGGGTATACGATACGATACACTTTATTGATCCGGGGGGAAATTACAGTATTACAGCAGCAATACAAACAGCAGTACATAAAATATTAGGACACAAATCTTGCACAGGTATACCAACATTACATAATAAATAAATAAAAAAGTGTGTAGTTCAGGTGTATATAAGACAATGTTGATGTACACCAGCCATCAGTCATTATTTTCTACCACCCTTAGGAAATTATTATACATCCCCATAGCAGTAGTTACAAACAATTTCCTGAATTTCTCCTTCTTGCACCTTAGTAGGATTAGACGGCTGCTGAATGTGCTCTTCTGCTTCAAGAACAGCTCGTATAGGGGGTGTGTATTATTGTTCATTATAGCCCTACACTTCTTCTGAATTCTATCCTCCAATACCTCCTCAAAAGAGTCAAGATGGAGGCCAACAGCTGCACTTGCCTTCTTGATAAGTTTGTTGAGCTTATTAGCGTCAGCTACTCGCACACTACTGCCCCAGCAAATGATAGCAAAAAAGATGGCGCTTGCTACAACGGACTGGTAGAACATCTCCAGCATTTTACTGCACACATTGAACGACCTGAGCTTCCGCAGAAAGTACAGTCTGCTCATTCCCTTCTTGTAAACCTTTTCTATATGACACCTCCAATCGAGTTTACTGTCAAGGTGAACCCCCAAATATTTGTAGCTCTCAACCATCTCCACCTCCTGGCCAGCAATGGTGATCGGTAAGTAATCCTCCTTTTTCCTTCTTAACTCACCACCATCTCCTTGGTTTTCTTTACATTTAGTTCTAGACAGTTAGTCTGACACCAATCCACAAAGTCAGAAACCACCCTTCTATATTCCTCCTCTCCCCGGCCCCCCACAATGCCCCCTACAATCACGGAGTCATCTGAGAATTTTTGGAGGTGACAAAAATCAGATTTATACTGAAAGTCAGCTGTATACAATGAGAAGAGGAAGGGTGACAGCACTGCACCCTGAGGGGCTCCCACACTGCTCCGTACACTGCCAGATACCACCTCCCCCATCCTTACAAACTGCGGCCTGTCTGTCAGGTAGTCACTTATCCAGTTCACCATCCACTCATCTACCGCCATATCAGTCAACTTATTACGTAGTAAGAGCGGCTGTAGGGTATTGAAAGCACTTGAGAAGTAAAAAAACATGGCACGCACTGCAGTTCCATCATTGTCCAAGAACGAATGAATTGTATGTAGCAGAGACACTACAACATCATCCACCCCCAATCTCTGCTGGTACACAAACTGCAGGGGGTCAGTGTAGGCCCTCACCCTCGGGCACAAGTAGGCGAGTATTATTCTCTCCAAGGACTTCATAGCATGCGATGTTAAGGCCACTGGACGATAGTCTTGTAGGGAAGTTGGAAAAGTGGTCTTAGGAACCGGCACCAGGCAGGTGGTCTTCCACAGTTCTGGTACCCCCTGTGATTGAAGGCTCCAGTTAAACAGGTGCTGGAAGACAGTACACAGTTGGTTTGCACATTCTCTGAGGACACATAGGCTGAGGCCATCAGGCCCAGCTGCTTTGCCAATAACAAGTCTGCTAAACTGTCTTCTCACGTCGCTTTGGGAGACATTGAAAGCAGGCAGCTTATCCCCCAATGTCAATGCTGCAGATCTTTTCCCAGATCCATCCCCCATTTCTGATGACACTGTGCTTGTGCTGGTGAATCTGTTGAAAAACTCATTCATTTCATTAGCCCAGGGCAGATCCACTTCCCCATGCTCCGACTTTGCCTTAAACCCAGTTAGCTGTTTCATGCCCGACCACACCTCCATGGAATTGTTCTGTGACAATTTATTTTCTAATTTAATTCGGAACGCCTCACGGGCATTCTTAATTTTCCCCTTTAAGTCCCTTTGTATCAATTTCAGTTTCTTAGTATCCTTCATTTTAAAGGTATAGGTTTTATATTTTATAGGTTTTATATTTATTACAATTATCAAGAAGAGAAAGGTTGCATGACACCAAGTGACTAACAATCTATTATATACTTGCCCATTTTTTATGTTGGGCACCCGAGTAATATTAAGTTGAGTGGTGTCAAAAATTTTAATACATTGGCCCCATTTTCATGGCCATGCCCTTTCCATAGCATTATCCTGTCATTTTCTTCCCCCTTTACATCCTGTTTTTGCCTCTTCGAGATGCTGAGGCACAAGAAACCTTCTGATATTACTGGATTCTTGAAGGTTTCTGTGCGGCCCAGGAGACTCATCTGAGAATCCAGGAGGTTTGCCCCTTTGAACCTCAGGGACATTCTGGAAAATTGGAATGTCTATTGCTTGCTGTAATAAGCCATTTTAGGTTGGCTGTAGGGTCAGTTAACATAGTTGTGTTCCTTGTTATCAAACTGGACTGGTAAATACAATTTATTGCTCCATGTTCTCAGTCAGCCAATGTAAGAAAGACTGGAGGAAAGAAACAATCATGTACTTAGTCATTCTCTCAATTTGTCCAGATGGCTCTCCGAAAAAGAAGACCTTTGAAACTCTGAAAATAGTAGGGAAATCTCCCAGGTACATGGCGGAGACCAAAATCAAACCACAAATAGGGGGCAGAGAAGGGGAGTGTCAGAGGTGTGACAGAGACATGAGGTTAGACCTTGAAAGTTTATTAGGCAATAAATTCTCAGAAGTGTGTGTGTAAAATTTGGCAAGTGTGATTTATTGCTTCTTATTATCCGCCATACCAGGAAAAACTGAATTTAGGATAGGTAGATGTTGTCAGGAGAGAGAAGGGTAAGTAAAAGGATCAGGGGAGACAAGCCTTTCTCTTCTCTCCCCCATTGAAAACAGGAATGCTTAGTCGACATGTGTCTCATGTGTATTACTGCTTTATCGTATGGTATGACAAGTCAATAGAAGCCAGGGGCGGACATACCATTGGTGCAGCCTCCCAGGGGCCCAAGAAGTAAGGTGGCCGCTGCTACCTCCAGAGCAGCTGGAATTGTGCATTATGATGAGCTATTGGATTGCAAAGGGCCCGCATATACTGTAGGTGCCCTCTTCGTCTGTGCCCAATACTGATACAAGCTATTGTTCTCTTTTATCAGCCATCTCAGAGATTGGCTTTAGAACAAGTAACTCCGTTTCCCAGGATCATGCAATCCTATAGCATAACCTTATTTTTGTAAATCGCCCTACATTCAGCCTTTTACAATAAATAACAAGGGGCTGCATCCGGCACTTGTTAATTTTCAAATGTTCAGGTGTTAAATCTCGAAATCATCTCCTCTGCTCATTAATTACTCTTCGTTGTTTCCTGTCACAGAATTATGCAGCATCACCCATAAAGTCTCTTCAAATCTGTTTCACATTGTGGCGGAGGAAGAAGAGGTCTCATTTCTGCTCTCAGAGCTCGACTCGATGAAATCCTATTACACGTTATTTCCCCAAGTTTCCCCGTCCCCTCTATAGCGAGTGATTGATGCAGCAAATTAGACTTTCTCGCATTTAATAGATTTTAATCTCGAATATGTTTTTTAAACCAAAACGCGTCAGGAGATACGGCTGGTAAGGGCTTATGTCTGGTCGTCTTCTGAGTTTTCCCAGACTGACAATGAGGCTGTCATCGCCACGATCAACGCGTCTGGATCCTCGGATACGCCAGTGACAGCTTTATAGTGCAGTCATTTCTTCATAACCTTGAAGGGACTGTGAGGATGTCTCCGTGGAGCGCTCTCAGGGCGACGGCGTCTACATCTATTGTCATAAGCGGCCATGTGCAGTTTTATATAAATGTATATTGTTCCGTTAGCAACATTGAATGCGGAGGAAAATGTCTACAAGAATTATTTTGAATGGGAAAAAAGCACATTGCCAAAGGAGATGTACATTTAGAGTGTGATTATTTTTTTGTCTATTTTTTTTGGGCCAGGGAATGAGAGAGTTTTGGCTCTTTATGTTGTAGTAACCCTTTCCTGTAACATGATATAAACACATAACAATCAAAAAGTGAGTCAAGCGCTAATTTTGGCACATTGATAAATTCCTATCAACTATATGACTGCGATCACACATTGCAGGAGCTGTGTTTTTTTTTTTCTGCATTGATTTTGCCTTGATTTTTTTAAGCCTTGGCAAAAAAAGTGCACCGTGGTCGCAATGTGTTAACACAGACGATATAAGTTGATAGTGCTTGTTTAATGGCCTATACTCACAGGCCAGAGCAAAAATTGAATTGGGAAAAAGATGATTAATTCTATTGTTTTCTTCTAACACATCATATTGTTGGCAGCTCATCCCACGTTACATATAGAAATGTGGTGACAACAACGATGATTTTTATAATAGGATAAACTGTCCGATCACCTGGCATTTTGCTTGCTCGTCTGGTGGTTGGTGGCATGTTTAAACCATACATGCCAGCTTTGAGAACTTTCTTGACAAAGGTTCCACCACAGTACAAGCTTTGATCCCTTTGATAGATCACACCCCTTCCTAATCCATAAAATAAAAGCAAAATTAAAAGGATATTACCCTGACTTCCGTACTCCTCTATAACACCACAGATAACACAGTGATAAATCTGAGTACAGACAATATAGTAGACTTACCGTATATACCCATGTATAAGCCGAGATTTTCAGCCCATTTTTTTAGGGCTGAAAGTCCCCCTCTCGGCTTATACGCGGGTCATATATGGGGGTCGGCGAGGAGGGGGAGCGGGGGTGTCGGATTATACTCACCTCTCTGCCGCCGCGGTCTCTGCAGCCCCCCTGCTTCTCCCACGATCTCCGGCTCCTTCCTGCAGCGGTCACATGGCATCGCTCATTAAAGTCATGAATATGCACATATTCATGACTTTAATGAGCGGTACCATGTGACCGCTGTAGGAAGGAAGCGCTGCTGAGAGCGCCGGGAGAAGAGGAGAGGCTGCAGGGACGCGCGGCGGAGAGGTGAGTACAGCGATATTTACCTGTCTTCTCTCCACCGCTGTGTTGCGTCCTCGTCTGACTCCTCTGGCGGTGAATGATCAGCAGAGGGCGCGATGATGTCATTAGTGAGCGCCGCGCCCAGTGGCGTAGCAACTGTTTGTGGCGCCCGGGGCGGCAAATTTTAGACCACACCCCTAGCCACACCCATTTCACTGGTCACACCCATATCCACGCCCTGACCACACCCACTTAGCACTGCTGATCACACTGTTTCATAAACAATAATTATAAACACATACCTCTCAACCGTCCCGGTTTCAGCGGGACAGTCCCGATTTCGGGACCCTGTCCGCTGTCCCGGCCAGGCGGTTTACTTTCCGCATTAGAATCGTCCCGGGGACCTCCCACACATTCTGGCAGCCACAAGTCACGTTCCATCGCTGACCTCATTTCCCCAGGATGTGGGGATCTCACCAGCTATGAGGCGCTCCATTCAATACCCGGCTCTCACTGAGCGAGACAGGCAGGATCTGGGGATCTCTTCATCTGTTGAACAGATCCCATGTTGAGATCCCCACATGCTGCTTGTCTCGCTCAGTGAGAGTCGGGTATTGTATGCAGCGGTCCGTACAATACCCGGCTCTCACTCCAACAGATCCAGCGGCTCGATGCGTCGCCGTTCTGAAGACTCTCCCGAGAACGAGTTACAGTACCTGCTGCTGTAAGCTGACCGCCGGAAATGAGGTCAGCGGTCATTTCCAGCGTTCAGATGACTTACAGCACGTCACCTCCGGTGGAACGTGACATGTGGCTGCCAGAACGTGTGGGAGGTCCCCGGGTTTCCGCATGTACGATTCTAATGCGGGAAAGTAAACCTCCCGGCCAGGACAGCGGGACAGGGACCCAGCCCTACACAGATAACAGCATTCGCTCCGTCCCCACGCCAGATCATTCACTGCCGAGGCCCAGGAAGAGGACGCAGCGCTGCGGTGCAGAGAGGACAGGTAAATATCTCAGGTGCCGGGGTTCTGAGTGAGCGGTGACGCCGGCACCTGTTCCTCATAGCGCGCCGGTGTCCCCGCCTGCTCAGGACCCCGGCACCTGGCCCCCAGCGACGAGAGGTGAGTATGTCATTTTTTTTATTTTTTTTGCAGCAGCATATGGGGCATAATCTGTGGATCATACGGGGGCATAATCTGTGGAATATATGGGGGCATAATCTGGAGCATATGGGGGCATAATCTCTGAAGCATATTGGGCATAATCTGGAGCATATGGGGCATAATCTGTGCAGCATATGGGGGCATAATCTGTGGAGCATATGGGGGCATAATCTGTGGAGCATCATATGGGGGCATAATCATTTTTCACCCTAGGCTTATACGCGAGTCAATAAGTTTTCCCAGTTTTTTGTGGCAAAATTAGGGGGGTCGGCTTATACACGGGTCGGCTTATACACGGGTCGGCTTATACACGAGTCGGCTTATACATGAGTATATACGGTAACTTGAAGTCCAATTATATTACCGTTATACAATGACCGTATAGTGGTAGATTGCAGCTCTGTAGACCATATATCGGCATAATGTACATATAAATCCAGTGAGTCACCAGTGGCATTTTCTCATATCGTAATTGCTTGCTTCCCCTTTTCTCCTCTTTTTGGCCCGGACCATCATGATGACTTTTTCTATTCAAGGTTCTTTGAGCAGAATGTAACACATAGTAATATTTGGTCTACACAGTCAACATAGTGTAACACCCTAAAGTGTCCCAGGCAATAATAATGACCTTTCTGTGCCTCTAAGCAATAAGAGTGCCCCCTCTGTGTCTCAATACAGAAACACTGCTCCCCTGTGTGCCTCTACAAAGTAATAGTAACCTTTCTGTAACTTCATACAATAATAGTGCCTCCCTCAGTATCTTCGCATGTTAATAGCACCCTCACTGTGCCTACATATAATAACACCTTTGTGCATCCACACAGTAATACTATGCTAACATGGTAATAGTTATAGTTATTCTTTGTGCCTTCACACTGTAATAGTGCTACTTTGTCCCCCCCATTGTAATAATGTCCTTTTTGTCCCACACAGTGTAATTGTTCCCCCTGTGTATCTCCACATAGTTACAGTAATGCTCTGTACCACCACATGGCAATAGTTTCCCCTCTGCCCCCACATCTTAATAGTAACCTCCATGTGCCCACTCACTATAATAGTGCCCCATAACGGTAAGAGTGACCGCAAGTTGGTTCCAAATGGTAAGCGTGCCCCTTCTGCATCCCTATAAAAGGACAGTTTTCTACATGTTCCCACACAATAGTGCAAATTATGTGCCCCCACATGGTTATAGTCCCCCTTCCATGTCCCTACAGTGTTCTAGCATCCAGTCTTTGACTCTGATGTGCCCCAATGAAAATATAAATCTAAACTCATCTTGCTCTACTTCACAATAAGTGGTCCTGCTTCTCTTGTTCTCATTTGTAGTCTGTAGTCTGGTATATGGGGTGTTCAGAGAAAGTGATGAAGTGGGGAGTCAATGGCTTTCTACTTGAACAAAGCGTTCAAATGTAGCCGTCTTGTGAGGACAAAAAGAGTGTTGAAAGCACTCTCTGGGAGATTTACCAACTCAACTGGATGTTCTAGGGGAGATGACAAGTATGGTATACACTGGCTGATAATTGGGAATGAGAATGAATGTAATGAATGCTTGTTTGATGTTTGTTGGCCCATATAGACCCTTAGACATGTTCACACGTGTAACTATTTGGTCAGTTTTTTACATGAGTATTTGTAAGCAAAATCCAGGAGTGGGTGAAAAATGCAGAACTGGTGCACTTGTTTCTGTTACACTTTTACTCTGATTGTTCCACTTCTGATTTCGGCTTACAAATACTGTTATAAAATACTGACCAAATACTGTGTGAATGTGACCTTAGAACGAACTGCAATCTTCACCAATTGTATTGATCACAGGGTAGACATAGGGGAGTTTTCCTATAATTGTAAGGGTTAGTCACAGTTTACTGTATTGTTGAAGATTTGTGATGTAATTATGATCTCATCAGTAGAGGGCAGCAGCGAGAGGCCGGAGTTGTAGCACAGAGGATTTTGGTGGTTGATGAGGGTTGGGAGGTGTCGAAGGAGAGTCAGGTGTGGAAGTGAAGCTGCAGATCCTTGTAGAAAGTCTCAATAGGGTGGTGCGACTGGATCTGTTGTTGGTGACTCTGGGACTCATTGTTCAGCTTGACATGAGCTGACTAGGTGAGGATGACCAAGTAAGGCCTTATCTCTAAGGACTTAGGGAAGCCTTACATTGGAGAGATTGGCATTCCCTAAGAGCTTCAAGATGGCATGTCTAATTATTCGGGACTCAGACCAGCAAGGAACCTTCTACTTCAGTTTCAGGATGTACCGGTACCATCTTACATCTGAATATATATGTGCATATATAAATAGACTTATAGAGGTCCAGTTAGTTAGGAGAAAATTGCTCTGAGTAGGCTATTACTAAGGTACTGGCACAATACTGTTGTTTTATTGATTCATACATAGAAAGGCTTAATCGCATGGTATTTTGCTGGCATACCTCATATAACTGTTAATTCTGTGTAAGTGTACCTGGGTATACTCTTAGTCGGTGTTATTGAGAGTAGCTGTTGTCATTGTATTTGTTACTTATACACTGTTTACCCATAATCCTCTCCTTTGTTTTATAAACTCGTTAATAAATATTCATATTACCGTATTTTTCGGACTATGAGAGAGAGAGACTCAGAGTGGAAAAATGGAATGCGGTGACCGGATCAGTCTTTTGCCTAATCCGGCGGACATAGACTTACATTGTAGCAAAGAGCCGGTAGCGCCACTTCCGCCGCTGACCAGTTTTTTGCCGAATACAAAAAACATTGCTAGAGACGTTTTTTCCAGACGCCGGAAATGAAAGATCCGGAAAAAAACTGACAAAACGGAAGGCCATGCGGCGCAATCCGACGCTAATATAAGTCAATGAGAAAAAACGGATCCGGCGGTAGAAAAAAACTGATCCGTTTTTTTAAAAAAAAGCCGGATCACGCCTGATGCAAAAAAACTGATGTGTGAAAGTAGCCTAAAACGCAATTTTTCCCCCAAAATCTTTGGGGAAAAAAGGGGTGCATCTTATAGTCGGAATATACTTACAAGTAGTGTGCAATACTACACCAACACCAAAAACAAAAGACACCAAGGGGAGGTGCCTGTCCCTAAAAATCAGCCTATTCTCACCCTGCCTGACAGCGGAGGTTGGCACCCTATAACCTGCGCAGTGGCGCCCCCACTCGTCGGCAGATCACCCTATCTGCCCTATATGTCTCTATCAATGGCAGAGGAGTGAGAAAAATGAAAAAAGGTGAAAAAATAGAGAAAATAGAGTGTATGAATATCAATTGTCTTCTTTAATTAGATATTTATTGATGATATAGATAAACAGATCCCTAATAATTCAAAAACGATTTTTCCCTTACTATACTACAAACTCACTCTATCTCTAATTGTGAAATTGAGGCATTAAACACCCTGGGAAGAGGATTGATGTCTCCGCAGCCTAAAGGTACTGCCACACTAAACAATCCCGCTAGCGATCACGATAACGACGCATACTAATGCGATCGCTAGCGGGATTGTTTCTATATCGCTAAATGCGGCCACATTTAGCGATATAGTTAACGACGCTATCGCCGTTAGCAATCTTCTTAACGACTTTAGCGGTACAAAAGTACCGCTAAATCGCTAAGAAAAGGTGCCACACAGCGATAAGATACTTACCCAGCGGGAGCGCCAGCGATGAAATAGGGTCCGGAACGATTCCAGCGACGAGCGAGATCACAGCAGGAAGCTCGTCGCTGGAAGCTGCCGCACTGAACAATATCGCTAACGGGATCGCTAAATAGTGACGTTTTTTAGCGATCCCGTTAGCGATATTGTTTAGTGTGGCATACCCTTAAGTGTTCCTCTACCTGAAAAAATTCCATATACCGTACTAAAGTGACCTAGTATACTTGGGATGAATAGAGAGGTGGCTGATTAATAGCAAGGTATAGGAAGATATGTATAGTAGTTAATGAAATGGAGCTATAGGATAGCAATAAAGACAGCATGTATTATAGTCAGCAAAAGAAGATGTACTTATTTAGATAATAATTAGAAAAATGCTGATTACCGTAATCGATAGTTCATAAGGCGGAGCAAAAAGATGACAATCAATGCAACAAGGGAAAAAATAACAAAAAAAACAAAACAAAAACAACAACCTTGTTATTGGTCCACTGATCTTTACAAAATTGGTAGCCTTAATCATAACTCTTATTTGGAGGCTATATAGAATGCTCCAGCCTCAACATCAGCTCATAATACAAGATTGTTTATAAACCGCAATACATGTACCGAATAGAGATGCTGCTCTGAAGCAAAAGATAATGCATTTTCAATAGAAGCTCCAACAGATACAGCAATTCATTGCTATGAACCACAATACACGCTCCAGTGTCTATAAAGATCCCGCTAAGAAAAGCAGGTAACACAATATATACTCCAATAACAACTCAATGCGTTTCCCTCTTCTGAGGTTTATCAGGAGTGAGATAAAAATAGAGTTCTACTTAGCTCATGGTTGTTCTGATAGACATTGATCGGACACAATAACCAGAGACCAGCTGGAGACAATCCCCCTTTCTGATGTGAGTCATAACATCGCCTGCCCACTGAACACCCCCGTGACCATGCTTCACCAGCGCTACTGATTTCCCCCGGTAAGCTGAATTGGGACTATAAGACGGACTCCCATTTGAAGCATTAATTTTTTTCCCTATTTTACCTCTGAAAATTTGGAGTGCGTCTTATGGTCCAGTGCGTCTTATAGTCCGAAAAATATCTAATCGTTATGCGTGTCTGCGGATGCTGCTGTACCCCTCGTCTTATGGCCGTCCCAGGGCGGAACTATCGTGGAAGCAGGGGAAGCAGCTGCCATAGGGCCCGGGCTAGCAGGGGCCCATCCCTGCTGCAGCTGTCTCCCCTGCAGCTGTGTTCCGCCGCCCATGGCTGAGAGTCGGCGGTTCCCTGTGCTGGCTGTCATGCTGACAGCCAGCGCAGAGAAGCTGCTGCGTGCCGTCTCCCAGGAATCAATTGCACTGGTGTCTATACAGACGCCAGTACAATTGAAGCTCTGACCGCTGGGTCAGAGCGACGTCTGCAGCGTGATCATGTCATGTGATCACGCTGCTGACGTCACTCGTCGGCGGCGCCCAGAAGGGTGAACACTGGTGGTGAGTGTGCTCCACTGTGGAGCTGAAGATACCACCGAAGATTAACGGGGGCACATACTGTGTGAGTGATAACTCTGCATTCTTGGCTGCATTACTACTTGAGGGCACATTACTACTGATGGGACTGGGAGAATAAGAGGGCTTATTACTAGTTATGGGGGCATAATGTGCCTGCATTAATAGTTATGCGGGACATGGTTACTAGTAATGGTAGCATAAGGGGGCTGCATTGCTACCAGTCCATTATATTATATTGTGTTTCCATAATGTCTGCTTTAAATACAGCTCTGATTTGGGCAAAAAGCTGGCCGTTATGAGATTGAAGAGTATTTTTTGGGCCTAGAGAATTGCTGTGATTTGCTCCGCCCACTGCTATTGCTCCGCCCACTATCAGAACCCCGCCCCCCCCGCCGCCCGTTTGGAGAGGGGGCCCCGTTCAAATTTTGCTGTGGGGCCCCGCCATTTCTAGTTACGCCACTGGGCCGTCCCTCATCTTTCTTGCATAAACTACACACTGTCTACTTAACAACTGCGATAAATCTATTAATGACTGTACGTGTACATCAGGAAAACAATCTCACTCCATATTTGCTTTGTAATTTACAACTTTTTCCTTGCTCGTGGCAACTTTTTGAAAATTGTGCAGGTCTTAGTGTAATGGGGTGTGGCAAATTTACTTTAGAGATGCAGTAAATTAACTTGTACCTTGCTTCGGTTAGCTTGATAAAAGGCTTGACATAAAAAAATGTAGTCCATAGGATTTTTTTTTTTAAACACAAGCAGTTTTTGGTTTTGTAGTACACAGAGCACATAGCCAGAATTAGATCCAGCAGGATGAAAAAGTCTTTCTCTTTTATTTCCTATTCTTTTTTAATCTGCTTCAGGCTTCAGCTAAAAAATCAAAAGTTGCAATGTTTTTCCAAAAATAAAAAGCTTTTAGTGAAATTTGTTTTGGGTGCCCTTCAACATTATTTTTCTTTGTTGACTTTTTATACGAGCTGGTAGGAAATGGCATGAATTTTTTATTACAATGCAATCGCTTCTGAATTTTGTGCCACCACTGGAATGGCCTGCCCCTGATCCAAAGAGGGTGACAGCAGGTAAGCATGTCTCTGATTGTTAGTTTTTCAATAATTCATACCTAAGATTTTTATTTATTTTTTTTACATCAGTGAAGTACTCTTATTTGGATAATGTACACTTGTTAGTGTATGTGAACATAACTTTTATTTTTTCGTGTGACTGAATCCATCTGAGTTTTTCTAGAGGAAGACGCTTCAGGAAATGTTTGAGTTTTTCTGTTGCCTTTTGAGCGCTTTTTTTGACAGCTGAATGGTTTTTGTGTGTGTTTTTAATCGTTTTGAGTGCATTTTTCTTACATTCTATGGGCATTTTTAATTTTATTCAACAATGAAGAAACTGCTAGCATTTTTTAAGCAAAAATGCTGGCAGAAAGGGAGTCATCCAGCCATCTTTTGAGCCTTCTCACTGACTTCTATTATAAAGTATGCAGCATCTTCAGAGCTTGAAGACTCAGGTCACTTCTTAGCCCCTGGCTTCTGTGGAAACCTGAAGCAGTTAAAAGATACCTAACCCCTTCACGCCTCAGCCCTTTCATTTTTGCTATGGGGTCACCGATGGGCAGGATTGGTGACTTCCAGCACGATCACATTAAATGCCGCTGTTAGACATTGACAGCGGCATTTAACGGATTAACAGCCGCAAATGGATCGCGATTCCTCCCACGGCTGTTAGAGGCACATGTCAGCTGTTCAAAATAGCTGATGTGCTGGGAAAGTTGTGGGCTCATCGCTGGAGCCCACATCAAAGGGAGGGACACGACATATGCCGTACATGTATGGCGCAAGTCGTGAAGGGGTTAAAACACTGAAGATATGAACAGCTAGTTACTTTTACATGAAAATGTTCTTTTCTTGAGAGTTAGAACTTTTTTGTGCACATGTAGTATCTTAAGACAGATTTCTTAGCAATATGATGTTCATAAAGTCTCAGCCTGCTGGGATAAAGCAGTCAACTTTGTTCTATGGCGAAATCAAGCAGCAAGTATTTAATTTCCCTACAGAGTTCACACAGGTGAAAAAACTATAATACAGTAAATTTACAGTAAATGCTGCACTAATTATGAAAGTGACTGTGAATCGTCTCTCCACAAGAACTGAATGACATGAGTCACACTTATTATGGAGATTTACTGCCCCCTCTTGTGCTAATTCTTTCCTTCGTGTCAGTCTTCACTGCTGTCCTACCATTGTATTCAAAAATCGGGAAGCTCAGAATTAACATATTTCTGGGTAGTGCGTAAAAGAAAGGAACTGACATGTTAAGAGCAGAAGAAGACTTTGTGATAAGACAACGCAGCATCTTAGATGGCAGGAGGCTGAATATATACATAACGATCTTCATCTTCTATGTACACAGCCTGTTCCCACTGCCAGCAGCAGCAGATGAAGCGATTCGGGTGGATTTTCAATGCAGAAGATCATAGATCTTGGGTCAGGCAATTCCCCGGGAACTCGGATTCTAGCAAACGCCCGGCACATTACTTTATTCCTGACAATCAAGTTTGTGATAAAATCTCTCCGAGGTATTCCACGCTTTGAAATGTAAAACCGACCTAAGAGACCAAGGTAGCGGAGGCTTCCGGCTGCGGGATCATTGTCACCAGGATAATGCCATGAAATATTAAAGATATGACGAATGCATTGGAATAATAGTCATGCTACAGAGGGCACTAAAGGGACCACATTAGGTATTAAGTATGCCCTGTACCACACTGCATGACACGGCATGCAAGTGTGAAAAACACAACATTCCGAGGGTCACAAAGTCCTCGTGTCCCTCTTATTCATCTCGACACCCTCATACATGTGTGGTGCTTGTAAATTAATCGTTCTGCATGCTCCATGTGCTGAATTATTGCTTATACACAGCAGGCAATTTGAACAAGCAATGCAGCAGTGTAAAGTATGCCAGAGCAGCTTAGGCCTATGATAAGACAATGTGTAAATTTCAGACTGCCTCAGACTTTAAACATATAATAAAACTAAGCTGGAGTCAGTGATCACAGTCAGTACAGTTAAGAAAGGAATTGCATGCACATAAACACAAACAATAACTCTGGGCTGCACAATCAGTTGTTTTCTCAAGATAGTTCATTCAAAGTATAAGCCTGCAGCTGTTGCATACTCCAACATTTCAGACTACCTAAGGCTCCAAGAGACAGTGTAGTTCATGCACAGTTATTGATGATAGTTGTGCAATTGCCTACTAGCTCTTGCAAGAAGTTCATTTCTTTTGTCTCAAGTGTTAAAACATGGTTTGTTCCAATAAACAGTATTTTACCACCATCAAACACTTGTCAACTTTCTTGTTCAAACTCAAGACATGAAAGTTTTTTTGCGTCACTTGTGCATTTAAACCCCTATTAGACCTATAGGCCTCTCATGAGGGGTTTTTGTTATGTAATCTGGGAGCAGCATGATGTAGGGCAGATACCCTGATTCCAGCAATGTGTCACTTTCTGGGCTGTGTGCTGTTGTTTCAGCAGGAGAAAATCAGCAGAAGACTAGTTGTCTCATACCATGTAGTCCTCCTGCATTGTGTAACCCTGCTGCCACCACTGATTGGCAGGTTTTTGGCTATGCTCAGTGTACACAGGAATACTAATACTTTTATTTCTATAGCACCAACTTATTCCTTAGAACAGACCCGGGCAAGGGGCGGCCCGCGGGCCGCATCCGGCCCACCGGCTGTCAGTGACCGGCCCGCGGAGGCGCTCCGGCAGTCTCAGGGCCCGGCATCAGCTGGCACAATACTTACCTCTCCCGTGCCTCCGCTGCTGCAGCTCCGGGCTCCACCAGCGCTTCCTCTCACAGCCGGCCGCTGAATGACGTCATCATTCAGCGGCCGGCTGTGTCAGAGAGCGGGGACGCTGGACAGGTAAGACGTGTCTCTGTGTGTGTCTGTGTCTATGTAGTGCGGTGCTTTGTGTGTGTGTGTGTGTGTGTGTGTGTATGTATGTGAGAGAGTGCTTATGTGCTGTCTGTGTGTGATGATGGGCAGGCATTGCTGATAATGGGAGGCATTGATGATCATGATGGGGAGAAGATGATGATAATGGGCAGGTATTGATGATAATGGGCAGGCATTGATGATGGGGAGAAGATGATGATGGGCAGGCATTGCTGATAATGGGGAGGCATTGATGATGATGGGGAGAAGATGATGATAATGGGCAGGTATTGATGATAATGGGCAGGCATTGATGATGGGGAGAAGATGATGATGATGATGGGCAGGCATTGATGATGATGGGGAGAAGATGATGATAATGGGCAGGTATTGATGATGGGGAGAAGATGATGATGATGATGGGCAGGCATTGATGATGATGGGGAGAAGATGATGATAATGGGCAGGTATTGATGATAATGGGCAGGCATTGATGATGGGGAGAAGATGATGATGGGCAGGCATTGCTGATAATGGGTAGGCATTGATGATGATGGGGAGAAGATGATGATAATGGGCAGGCATTGATGATAATGGGCAGGCATTGATGATGGGGAGAAGATGATGATGGGCAGGCATTGCTGATAATGGGGAGGCATTGATGATGATGGGGAGAAGATGATGATAATGGGCAGGTATGTATATATACAGTATACAGTATATATACATATATATATATATATATATATATATATATATATATGTATATATACAGTATTGGGTAGAACGGAGTTAATTATATTAGTCCGGCCCTCTAAAACCATCCCAATTTCTCATGCGGCCCCCTGGCAAAATTAATTGCCCACCCCTGCCTTAGAACTTTACATTTTAGAGGAGACTTATACTGACAATAAAGACATAACAGAAAAACACATAAAATCAACAGATACCAAAAGGAGTGAGTTCCCTGCTCGCAAGCTTAAAGACTATGAAGCTGCCAATCAGCTATGTGGGCAGGGTTATACAGAGCTCAGCATTCAGAGCTCTGCTAGATCTGCAGTAGAGAATGTAGACATTTTATTACAACTGCCTCAACCAATAAACTAAGTGACAAGTGACACATCGCTGGAATCTGAGTCCCTGCATCACGCTGCTCTCAGATGAGAGGCAAAAACCTGCAGATTCCCTTTAAAGAGATATACAATCGGAATCCAAAAAACTTTGCTATATTGCATATAAGTAGCCAACAAATAATATGACATCTATAATTTAGAATTTAAAGACTATTTAGCTATAGTTTTTATATTATTTTGATGGAAAAAAAAGTTTAATTTATTATTTTTAGTTAGTTAAAATATTGTTTTATTTTCGTATATACAATTTTTCACTTTTATTTCTTCTATTTTTTTTATTTAGTCCTCTTTTTGTTTTCAAATAGTTTTGAATCCTTAGATTTTAGTTGCATTCATTTATAGTTTTATGTATATTATATATTCATTTTTATTTTATTTTTTTTATTTATTATATTTTTATTTAATTTAAATTTAGTTTTTATTGCCTTTAATTTTTTTTTTTTACAATTTGACAGTCTACCGTATTTATACTAATTCAAGTAGTGAATATTCTGCGTCACTCGCAGTGCAGAATGATTAACAGTGATTATTTTAAAATTAGCTTTATTATTAGATTTTAGTTGAAACCATTTATTTTATTTCTTTTACATGTATTTTATTTCTTTTAAATGTAATGTTTACTTTTAAATTCAGTTTTTTTTATATTTATTTTAGATTTTTTTCATAGTTATTTATGGAAATTCGAGGAGTAAATGTTCTGTTCCGGACACAATGCAGAGCCGGTTAACACTCGCACATCACAAAACAAATCTTCATGGAAACTGGTTGCAGACTGTAGCGCTAAGTAAATTTATTTTGAAGAATATACAGGAAGTGCTGCGGCGGAGCGTAATTCAATCTCAGAATCAATACTGTTGAATCATTTATGTTGTATCCCCCGGCTGCTGCCTCCTATATTTTCTACACTGTTAAATGAATACACCGGGACTGGGGGTGAGTGACATATATCAGGGGTTTATCTTGCGCTGCCTCCTCTTTTAATGGCGCCTCTTTAGATTCTAGAAGAGATTCACGTATTGCATTAATAACCATGATTCGAAGCGTGCTGTAATGGCCGCCGGATAGGACATGTATTGATTTCCCTGGCAATTAGAAAAGATTCAAGGGTTGTGCTGTTCAATGAAAATCTACACAATGTCATATTTGTAATGTGAACCGCAATTGGATTTTCTATTTACAACAGGTTGAACTATGCAGAATTGCAGGGCGACCCGGGAATGTGAGCAGCTTCCTGAATATTTAAGCTATGTGGCTCTAGGCCACGGGTATGGATGTAGCAAATCGAAGTTTGCTAACTTGGCTAAACTTGTGGAAACACAATGGGTTTGATTCATCCAAAGTGTTTGACAGTTTTCTGGGGTAAAATATGTTGAAATGTCTAGAAAAAATTATGTAACTTCCAGTCGCGCAAAAATGTTGGGACTTTTAACTTTTTACGACAGTCTAGGTCCGCTTCAGAAACATGGGCAGAGCTTGGGTAAGATTGGGGAGTGGTAAAGCCCAAAAATTATGCCACTTTAGTGGAGTAAATTGCACCAGAAATCTAGTTGTAAGATCTACCTAATTTCCAATGAGCCACCTCTTACTCCACTAGTGCCTTCACCCTCAGGTCATTTTCCTTTTTTTTTTTTTTAATTTTAATTTTTCCTTCCCCTCTTCCAAAAGCCATGACTTTTTTTTATTTTTCCATAAACATAACCGTATGAGGGCTTGTTTTTTGTGTGGCGAGTTGTACTGTGGAATGACACCATTCATTTTATCATGTGATGCGCTGGAAAGCGGAAAAACAATTCCAAGTGCACAAAAACTGCAAAAAAAGTGCAATTTCACAATTGTTTTTTGTTTTTTTTTATTTGCCATGTTCACTATACAGCAAAAACTGACCTGACAATGTGATTCTCCAGGCAAGTCTGATTATGCAGATACCAAACAGGTATAGATAGTTTTTTTTTTTCAGTTAAAAGGTGAAAAAAATTTGGAAATTTGTAAAAAAAAAAAAAAAAAAAAAAAAAAAGATGTTGCTTGTGTTGCTATTTTCTGAGACCCATAACGCTTTCAATTTTCAGGATTTGGGGCTGTGTGACGGCTTATTTTTTTGCACCCTGATTTGACATTTTTACTAAGAGTATTTTGGAGTATATACAATGTTTTGATCTTATATTGCATTTTATTACAATGTTGCAGTGACAAAATCCCGTAATTTTATCATTTAGATTTTTTTCTCATTACGCCATTTACTGATCAATTTAGTTTATTTTACATTTGATAGATCATACTTTTATGAAAAATACTAAATCTGTGCATTATTTTTCTTTTATTGTTTTATTTTTCACAGGGCAAAAGGGGGGTGATTTGACTTTTGTGTTTTTTTTATTTTCATATTTTTACTGTATTTAATAGTCCCCCCAGTGGACAGGGGGTGATGTCGGGCTTCCTGATGCCACGGTCCAAGGTGCTTCCTTGGAGGCTGCATTTTGCTGCACCCCGGATTCAGAGTCCGACGTTCTCTGTGCCAACTGTCAAGGTGAAATCCAGCTCAGAGAAGATGCAGTGCGCCAACTATTATTGCTTAATTGAACTTGCTTTTCAGTCGCGAGTACAGTTGAGGTCCTAATCACTGGGCCAGGGCAATGTCAGCAAAATGATCAGGTCATGTGATCCCGCTGCTGCTGTCACTTGTCGATGTCGCAGAGGTACAAACAACATTGGTGGTAAGTGCTCTAGTGGAGTTGACGACAGCAAAAATTTATTGTAGCGGGGGTGGGGAAGATTTGAGGACACAGTTTTGCAAACAAGAAAAGGATGGGTGCGGACAAAATATGGGCAGTGTGGGGGGAAAGCGGGAGAAATTTGAGGAAACATTATGAGGAGGGATGGGTGCAGACAAAGTATGTTGGGGAAATGGGTGCAGCCAAAGTATGAGGAGTGAGGCGGAAATATATGCGGACACAGAATTTAGGAACAACGGAGGAAGGAATGAGTGCAGACACAGTATGCTGAATGTGGGGATGGGTGTGGACACAGTATGGTGAGTATAGGGATAGGTGCAGACACAGTGTGAGGAAAGAAGGTAAGAATGTATGCGGTGTAAGCTTTCAGGGGATTTAGCTCTGAGATCGCTGTCTGGGTAGACAGAATGGCACGGAAACAGTTCATTCAGACAGCAATTATGGTAAAAACTGGCCGCAACCAGTTTTATTAAAGTCCACAGCAAACAGATAAAAATAAAGCATAAACATAAGACCTAGGCTTGTCTAGCCACTAATTACACTTATACAGATTTTCCCTTTCTATCAGGAACCCGGCTCTATCAGCCTAGGCCCAAACCAACACATATGATATATGTTACCAGTATGGAGTTTCCCAGATACTCCTCCTTATGTCTGAAGGTCCACCCGACGTCCAGACTTGAGAGAGATCCACTCCTATTCAGTAGTCATCATCCTGGAGGTTCACAGAGACACTCCTGTGTCCGGGGTACCTCTAACCCAGACTGAGACAGCTCCCCTCCTCTTCAGTAATCAGCATGGAGGTTCACAGAGACACTCCTGTGTCCGGGGTACATCTAACCCAGACTGAGACAGCTCTCCTCCTCTTCAGTAATCATCAGCATGGAGGTTCAAAGAGACACTCCTGTGTCTGGGGTACATCTAACCCAGACTGAGACAGCTCTCCTCCTATTCAGTAGCTTATCCGCATGGATTCTCACAGAGACTGCTTCATGCGCCGGGACACCTCCCTGTGTCCAGGCTAAAGACAGCTAACACTCTTGGAGACTGTTTCTTGTGCCAGGACACCTCCCTGTGTCCAGGCTAAACTAGCTCTCTGACTGTGTCCGCAGACACCTATTTCTGGCTTCCTAATTAACAGCTGATTGGCTTCAGGTTTAAGCTGCAAGTGTGCAATGAATGCAAGGTGTAGTGACCTCTCTCTACCACCAGGTCTACAAAGCCACATATTTCCCTTATAGTTAGCAAAGAACCTAGGTGAAATGTACACCCCATTCACCACATATCCTCACTGTCTCACAGCGGACACAGTATGGGGAGTGAGGGTGATGGGATAGGTGCAGACAGAGTACGGGAAGTCAAATTGGATGTCTGAGAAGACAGTGTGGAGAGTGAGGGGGTTAATATGTGAGGAAACAGTATGGTTAGCAGGGCAATCGTGAGAGAAGACAGTATGAGAAGAGAGGGGGAAATGTGAGATTATTTAGGGGAATAGTGTGAGTAGACAGTGTAGAGGGCATGTACCATAAGAGAGACAGTAAGCGGGCCCTATTTTGTGCAGGGAATATAGTGAGTGGCTATTATTTATTATAGGGCACAGCATAGGGCAGACATTTTTATTCAGGAGTATTGTAATGACACTGCTATTTTTAAGGGTATCCTTTGTGGGAATGTGCTGCACAAGACCGGAGAAGATGGAATTCTGCAGAGCTGAGCTGTGGCTGTGAAAAGTTATCATGGCGTCTGGATTAGATGAAAAAAAAAAGACTGTACTGATGGGATTTTTTGTGATGTATGGTGACTCTGGTGATGGATTCTTGTGCTGTTAATTGTTCAGATCCGGTACATATGTAGCAATCCATAACTTGTAAGATAACGTGATACGTGACTATGTTAATTAAGTGTTGTGCAGTGTGACAAATAAAGGGTAACTATATTTTTGTATTAGGAGCTTTAAAGGGGTTGTCAAAGTTTGCAATGAGTCTACACTAATTCTATATTACTGCAGATTTCTGAATACAGACAGCGCGCATTGAACGCTGTCAGGATTCTGAGGTAATGGCAGTGAGAATGGAAGGTCACAAAACCACAAGTATGCGATTTACATACATGCGGACATGTGCTGACTAGACATGATGGTCTCACTTAATGAAAATGAATTGAGTGAGGCTTGACACGTCTAGTTGGAATGTGGCCAGAAGGAAACAAATCGCATACTTGTGCTCACATGACTGTGCAATCTTGCGACCAACAATGGAGAATCTTAAAAGTTTGCAGTGTATGCGTTGTGAAAATTCAGCAGCTTGCAGTCACCTAGAGTGATTGCAGACTTTCATTTCCAACCTGAACAAGCCCTTTAATTATAAAATGAAGCCCTGTAGTCAATCATAACAGCGTGTAATATACTCACTGTCAGGATTCAGTTTAGCTTGCTGGTTCCAGCAGTCATCAAATGGCCACTTCACTAGTGTGCAATTTTTATATTTACGATCACATGACTGTAAAGGGTGTAGCGGGACCATGTGATGCTCCACTCCCTCCCTCATGTAGATATTTTCCTGTTTGTATAAGTGTATTTATATTTTTACCTCCTGTTGTTATGTATATATATATATATATATATACAAATATATATATACAGTATATATATATACTGATGTGTAGATTATTGCATATAGGGAAACTGTAGTACCCCGAATTAGACACTAGATGGGGCCCAATAGTGTATATAGTTATTTAGGAGGAACCAGCCATAAATAAGAGAAAGGGTTTTCCTGTTTGGAGTGAGTAGGGCCATAGAGCCCATAATGGGTGGACAGCTTTGTAACGTTTTAGCCAGAGAACCCAGCCGTCCAGGGCCCAGAGGGCCAGAAGTACAGCTTTAGCAGCAGTGTGACAGCAGTGGTGGAACAGAGACTACAGCAAAGGCCACATCAGTATTCGGATGCAGATAGCTCTATAATGTGGCAGCTTACTGCATGGGCTGATGCCCTCAGATCCGGGGTGAAACGTATGAGGGAACTCCTAGGCGTAGTAAGTATGAACAGGGAGGACGCTGCGTTACCGCAAGAGGCGGTACGACCTGGGCACGTACTGAAGGCCATAGGAAGAAGTGCAGGGAAAGTAGAGAATGTGGACTGTGTGTCTAATAAGGATGTACTGCGAAGAGGAAAAAGTAAAGTTCTACATTTACAACTGGACTGTGTCTCTGTTTGTGCGCAAGCTACTGGAGGGGGTCTTGAGCAACGTAGAGAAGACCCTGAAGGTGCGGATAATGGAGAAACAGGTACACTGACAGTGGGACATTCTTTATATGTGAGGGGAGACCAGGGCATGTAAGAGCAGATGTTATCAGCCATGACTACTGCCCTGGAGCTCCCCTACATAACAACGAGCTTCTATTCCTGCTTCTCTCAGTTTTTTCACTGAACATTGAAAGAATTCGGAACATCAGCTCATCGGCATGTGACTGTAAGTGTGCAAATTGCATATGTGCTTGTGGGGGAATGCCAAACTGAATGCTTTCCCTGGATGCCAAAAATCCTTATTATAACGCTACCATGCAGTGCATGTTATGAGGATTGGTGTATGACCGCAATTTTGTAATTTGCATACATGCGATCAAGTGGCGATTAAACATGCGTGGCCTCGCTCAATGCAAGTATTTTGAATAAGACCAGACATAGTAACATAGTAACATAGTTATTAAGGTTGAAGGAAGACTTTAAGTCCATCTAGTTCAACCCATATCCTATCCTAACCTGCCCTAACATGTTGATCCAGAGGAAGGCAAAAAAAACCCAAGTGGCAAACAGTAAGCTTCACATTGGGGAAAAAAAATTCCTTCCCGACACCACATACGGCAATCAGACTAGCTCCCATGTCTAATAGGAATGTAGCCAGAAGTATGCAAATCAAATATTTGCTGTCACGTGATGGCATGCTCCTAGTGCCGGCACCGGAAAATCTTCACACAGTGCGCAATGTTAGTGATGTGAGGATTCACTAGTCAGCAGTCGCATAGGCTACAAGTCTAAGGATGGACAACCCCTTTAAAACTTTCTGGCATTACAGTCCCAATGTGGTATTACAGGGTTACAGCTAGTCTGTGCTGAAACTTAGCTCTGCTACATCTACAATTTAGATGGTTTGAATTTGGTGTTGAATCAACAGTTAATAGTACTGCTTTCAAGTCTCTCCCTACAGATAGTACTGCCTCAATGTTTCCTCTTATAGAAGATATAGACATAAGTAGCACTGCCCCTCTATATCTCCATATAATTATGGATGTTCAGCTACTACTTCCCATTGTCTCTATCTGTGCTAAAAGCGGGTACGAAAAGTTTCATTGTTTCATTGCAGCCATTTGATAAATTCAAAAAGTTCTTTTTTTTTTCATTAATGTACACTCTGCAACCCATCTTGACTGAAAAAAGCATAAATGTAGAAATTTTTGCAAATTTATTAAAAAGAAAAACTGAAATATCACATGGTCATAAGTGTTCAGACCCTTTGCTCAGCTTTACTGTTGTGCTCTATTGCTACCGGCGTAGAAAATCGCATCATCAGCGGCCGCACACAGAGCTGCACTGCCAGGTTACATAACAGCACATCTCCAGGAACTCCCTGCTCAGCGCCACCCAGCTAGTGACTATGGGATTGAGGATGTTTGATGGGTATATGGGCACGGGACTATGGAATGGAGGATGTGTATGATGGGTATATGGTCACGGGTAGTGTTGAGCGATACGATACTGCAAATATCGGGTATCGGCCGATATTGGCTGTATCGGGCTTTCGATTCCGAGTACCGATATTTTCGTCATATCGGATACCGGAATCGGATTTGTCACTGTCAGTGTCCGTCGGTCGGGTCTGTCAGGAGTCAGCGGCACTTACCTGGCAGAAGATCTCCGGCGGTCACGGGCTGGACTGCTTGATGGCCGCCATCATCTTTCCCCGGCAGAAGATCTCCGGCGGTCACATCCCGGACTGCTTGATGGCCGCCATCCTCTTCTCCCTGGCGGTCACATGCAGTTTCTCGCGATAACTGCAGTGACTGCTGGGTAATCCCGGCCGTAAAGCAATCAGTCCGATGACGTCACCGCCGGGGAAGCAGGTAATCAGCTGTGCCGTGCGCTCGCGTATGCGATGTAGCGTGGATCGTCGTGGGACTGTCGTTACTATGGACTGCGTCGGACAGGTGGTATACTGTTGGTTTGTTTTTTTTCTTTTTTTACAGGAGATCGATGGCGTCGCAGGAATGAGTGTATAATAAAATTAATGAAAACTGTGTTGTCTCTTTTATTTCATTAAAAGACTTTTTTCTTGC
Source organism: Oophaga sylvatica (assembly GCA_033576555.1). Classification (NCBI taxonomy): domain Eukaryota; kingdom Metazoa; phylum Chordata; class Amphibia; order Anura; family Dendrobatidae; genus Oophaga; species Oophaga sylvatica. The sequence continues at coordinate 98,259,110 of JARQOD010000003.1, forward strand.
TTTGTCTATTTTTTATACATTTAATAACTTTGGGATTAATAATGGATCGGGTTTTATACCTATTATTAACCAGGCTTATTGTCTCCGTGCAATCAACGGTGACATTAACCCCTTATTACCCCACTTGCCACCGCTACAGGGCAAGTGGGAAGAGCCGGGTAAAGTGCCACAATTGGCACATCTTTTGATGCGCCAAATGTGGGGCTGCTGTAGCCTGGTATTATCAGGCTGTTGGCCAAAATCCATGGGCCTTGACAGTCTTTTAATACCAGGCCGCAGCAGTCTGCATTTTACTTGGCTGGTTAACAAAAATAGGGGGACCCCTACGCCATTTTTTTTTCGAGGGGATCCCTATTTTTGTTAACCAGCCAAGCTAAGCAGACTGCTGTGGCCTGGTATTATCAGGCTTGCAAGGTCCATGGATATTGGATCCTTACCATCCTGAAAAACCAGGCCTCAGCGGTCTGCTTCATCTGGCTGGTTAACAAAAATAGGGGGGACCCCACGCCAATTTTTTTCGAGGGGATCCCCTATTTTTTTAATCAGCCAAGATATGCAGACTGCTGTGGCCTGGTATTATCAGGCTGGCAAGGTCCATGGATCTTGGCTCCTTAACAGCCTGAAAATCCAGGCCTCAGCGGTCTGCTTCATCTGGCTGGTTAACAAAAATAGGGGGGACCCCACGCCAATTTTTTTCGAGGGGATCCCCTATTTTTGTTAACCAGTTCCCTCTGACGTCACTGATTGTGTCCCTGGCTGACCTGAAGTGAAAGTGGAAAGCAATCAATTAAGCTTTCCACTTCCTCTCCTGTCAGCCAGGAGAGGAGCTCTTTCATTTGGGGGTTTACTGTGAGGCTGCAGCATTAGCTGCGGTCCCTGCAGTAAACATTAACCCTTTCTGAAGGATTACACCGTGGGACCTGACTGTACATCGGATTGGTAAGAATAATTTTGCTTTATTATTTTATTTTTATTACAGGAAATGGTTTTAGCAGGAAAATAAAATATGGTCAAAAACTGTGTGATTATTTCATTAAACTTCTTTTTTATTAAAGTGTGTGTGTTTGATTTTTCTTTCATACAATAGGATTAATAATTGATAGTTGTCTAATTGACAGCTCTCAATTATTAACCTGGCTTAAAGTGACCTTTCAATTGCAAGGTCATTTTAACCCCTTATTAACCCATTTGCCACCGCTACAGGGCAATGGGAATAGACGGGCAAAGTGCCAGAAAGGGCAAATCTAATTAGAGATTTGCCCTTTCTGGGGTGTCTGGGGCAGATGTTAGTAGCCGGGGTGGGGCAAAAATAATGGTCCCTCTCTGGGCTATTATTATCTGCCCCACTCACTGGCTTTGTCTGTCTGGTTGCGAAAATAGGCGGGAGCCCACGCCTTTTTTTTCAGCAATTTTACACCTCATATATATATATACATGTCATTAAATTTGTGACACATATATATTATATATATTTATAGTTCATACACTTCTACATAGTATAATAGCCACTAATTCAATTGCCGGCTTTTGTGAAAATGCAGAACCCGACATGAAATGACACTTGGTTTACATAGAGTTAACCATGTCTTTTCATGTAGTTTGATATCTGATTTGCACAAACAATTACATGAGTGTAAGTGTGCAAAATTTCACACCTGTAGGGGTTAATTAAAGGTGTAAATTCGTAGCAAAAAAGTCACGGTTTTTTTTACAACGAATTTACACCTTTAATTAACCCCTACAGGTGTGAAATTTTGCACACATAGACTGATGTAATTGTTTGTGCAAATCAGATTGCAAACGACATGAAAAGACATGGTTAACCCTATGTACACCAAGTGTCATTTCATGTCGGGTGCTTCTGTCTTTTCACAGAAGCCGGCTTTACCCGGCAATTGAATCAGAGGATATTTTACTATGTAGAAGTGTATAAACTATACATATATGTATATATATATGTCACAATGACATGATTATATATATATATATATATATATATATATATATTATGTATTCTATGTGTGTATATTTAGTGTTTACAAGGAAATAAAGGTTTTTTTTTTAGTTGCGATATTTTGTTCCCATAGACTTACATGGGACTTCCGGTATCGGAATCGGATATCGGCGATATTTAGTGATATCGGCGATACCATTCCGATCCGATATTTTTAGATATCGAGCAGTATCGCTCAACACTAGTCACAGGACTATGGGATGGAGGATGTGTGATGGGTATATGGGCACTGGACTATGGGATGGAGGATATGTGTGATGGGTATATGGGCACTGGACTATGGGATGGAGGATATGTATGATGGGTATATGGGCACAGGACTATGGGATGGAAGATGTGTGATGAGTATATGGGCATTGGACTATGGGATGGAGGATGTGTGATACGTATATGGGCGCTGGAAAATGGGAAGGAGGATGTGTGATGGATATATGGGCATTGGACTATGGGATGAAGGATGTGTGATGGGTATATGGGCATTGGACTATGGGATGGAGGATGTGTGATAGGCATATGGGCACTGGATTATGGGATGGAGGATATGCATGATGGGTATATGGGCACAGGACTATGGTATGGAGGATAATCATTATAATTTGTTATAACTAACCACAGTTAGTTACTATGCCTGAGCAGCGCCGAGATGGAGGATGTGTGATGTGTATATGGGCACTGGAAAATGGGATGGAGGATGTGTGATGGGTATATGGGCATTGTACTATGGGATGGAGGATGTGCGATGGGTATATGGGCATTGGCCTATGGGATGGAGGATGTGTGATAGGTATATGGGCACTGGATTATGGGATGGAGGATATGCATGATGGGTATATGGGCACTGGACTATGGTATGGAGGATAATCATTATAATTTGTTATAACTAACCACAGTTAGTTACTATGCCTGAGCAGCGCCGAGATGGAGGATGTGTGATGCGTATATGGGCACTGGAAAATGGGATGGAGGATGTGTGATGGGTATATGGGCATTGTACTATGGGATAGAGGATGTGCGATGGGTATATGGGCATTGGACTATGGGATGGAGGATGTGTGATAGTTATATGGGCACTGGATTATGGGATGGAGGATATGCATGATGGGTATATGGACACTGGACTATGGTATGGAGGATAATCATTATAATTTGTTATAACTAACCACAGTTAGTTACTATGCCTGAGCAGCACCAGGCTCTTCAGCTAGTATATAATAAGTTTAACAACAGATACGGTAAGTCTGGTCCAGAAGCAACCCCAACAGGTATCCCTGGTCGCAACACAATAGCCATAGGATGAGGTATTAATAGTATTAGTATCCACTTATAAATATTCCTACTCTTGCAGAACCTATGCCCACAAGTTACCTTGGCCTGTAACAGAAGCCACTATTTACCAACAGTGACTTCCCACCAAAACGGACCTTACAAATAACCAGCCTCTGAACTAGACCTATCCCTCACTACTAAACACACATTTCTTTTAATATCATTAATTAGGGCGGGTAGGCAGCTGTGTCACAGGAAGCAAGATGCGGTAACCGTCCTTTTCACCTCCTTTTATCCACTCCTAATCCTGCCCCCAACCACCTCCTCCAATCACAAACCTCCCAACATTTTCCATTCAAATTCTTTAACGCTTTACTCCCCACTCTCTGTATTGTTATGTGACTGGTACGCCCTATAGGCATCACCGGCCTTTCTTTATTGCCCGTCAAAAAATCTGCGGTTTCCATGCTGTCAAATTACAGCGAGAGTCAGCAGCTGTGACCAGCAGTAAAAATATTGCCTACGGTCACATGCATTGATAGAAAAAAATAGATGAAAAAACAGAGTGAGGTCCCCCGTAATTTTCATAAGCAGCAGAGGGAAAGCCTATGGCTGAGAGCTGATGTTAATATTCTGGGAGGGAGGGCAGTATCCCTAAGGCTATGTTTACACATTCGGAATTGTCACGGAAGTTTCGCATTTTACTTGGTATGCGTATTCACGCTAAAAACTAGCGTTTTGCAAGCGTAATTAACTTGTAGAATGCTAGCGTTTTCCAAACAATCTGTAGCATTGCTTGGAAAACTGATTGACAGGTTGGTCACACTAGTCAAACATAGTGTTTGACAAGTGTGACCAACTTTTTACTATTGATGCTGCCTATGTCGCATCAGTAGTAAAAGATGCAATGTTAAAAAAAATAAAAAATCGTGATATTCTCACCTTCCGGCGGCCCCCGCAGCCTTCCTGGTCCTCGTGATGCTCCTGGCAACTCCCGTTCCCAGGGATGCCTTGCGACAATGACTCCAGATGACTTAGCATCACGCGAGACTGCTACGTCATTACAGGTCATTGTCGCAAGACATCCCTGGGAACGGGAGTTGCCAGGAGCGTCGCTGAGGAGCGGGAGGGCTACGGGGGCCGCCAGAAGGTGAGAATATCACGATTTGTTATTTTAATTGTTGTTTTAACATGGATATGGTACCCAAGGTCTAGAGGAGAATCTCCTCTCCTCCAGGCTCTGGGTACCATCCTCACTTGAACCGCTTAGGCCTCTTTCACACATCCGTTTTGCGCCTGACGGCGCGATCCGGTCTTTTTTTGTAAAACCGGATCTGGTGAAATGTAATGCCGGATCCGGTTTTTTCCCATTGACTAACATTAGCGCCGGATCGCACCGCATGGCCTTGCGGCGCGTCCGGTTTTTGCCGGATCTGGTGTCTGGTCGCATTCCGGCGTCTGGAAAAAACGGCAACTGTAACGTTTTTTGTCTCCGGCAAAAAAGCCGGAAGCGCCGGATCCGGCTTTTATCACAATGAAAGCCTATGAGCGCCGGAATGTGCCGGATCCCATTTTTTTAATTGTTAGCCCAGCCTACAGCAAACATATATAAAGCATGCAGTGGGACACTCAGCCATTAGCATGCAGACATCCAGGAGAAGAAGAAGAGCCAGCCAACCACCACCACCACCACCAACTGAAGACATGGAGGAGAGGACATCTGACAGCAGACGGTAAATATCACATCCCCCATTCCCAAAAAATGTAATCAATTTTTTCTTTTTCAGCCAGGGCCATGGAATATACATATATTCCATGGCCCATTTTGTCTCTTTATTCCACAGCAGAGAACGGCAAACACAGGCAGCGGCAGCTGCATTAGCAGCATTAGCTGCTGAAGCAGCAGTGGAAGCAGCAGCAGCTCCACCACCAGAACCGGAGTCAAGGGAGCTGCTGCCTCAGGAAGACACATCTTCTTCTGGGAGCCCTCCCTCTCATCGTCAGCATTTGGCGGTAAAAAAATATGATATATTTTTTTTACAATCCATCTGTGGGATATATGTATTCATTTTTTTTTCATAACAGGAATCGCAAGTTGAAGAGGAGCTCCCAGAAGAAGAAGGACGGGGGTGGGCTCACAATTCGTAAGTATCCTGCATCAATCGCAGAAACACAACATCACACTACACACAACACATAGAAAACCATTTAGTACAGACATCAACATAGCACCCAACACATATGCCAACATGCCAATTTTTTATTTTTTCTTGTAGTCTTCCAGATATGGTGCTCGTCAGAGAGGTCCTCACAGTGCCTCCCAGAGTCGTCTTTTTTTAAAACCTTGTAGTGTGGAGGCTAATTTTTTTTTTCTCATTTTCTTTAACAGGCTTCACAGCGTGCTCCCGACTCAGACGGTGAGGAGGAGGAGGGGATCGATGTGGACCTCCTCATCGATCTGGTACGAAAAAGGGAGCCGCTGTGGAACATGGGGGACCGCCGCCATGCTGATCTCATCCTGACCCGTCGGCTCTGGGAGGAAGTCACTTCCATAATGGTGGACCGCTGGGAGGACCTCGATGTTCGGACCCAGACTGGACACTGTAAGTATATACAGTTCAGGTTGCTGGATGTAAAGCTGTGTTTCCCAAACTTCAGTCCTCGTGGCCCCCACGGGTCATGTTTTCAGGATTTCCTTTTGTGCAGCACTATGGAAATCCTGAAAATATGACCCGTGTGGGCCACGAGGACTGTGGTTTGGGAAACACTGATGTTGTATACTAACCAATTTGTGCTTTCTCGTTTCAAGGGGAGAGAATTGTGAAGCGGTGGCGGTCTGTGAGGATCGCTTCAAGAAGGAGTTCAACAAGGAGATGCGGGCCCCGAGTGGATCTGCAGGACGCCAGAGCAAGTACAAGTACGCACGAGCCCTGGCGTTCCTGCGGGCAACAATGGTCACCAGAAGGTAAATATTACAAGTAAATGTTAACATGTCTAACTACATTTTTTATTTCAGCCAGGGCCATTCCATATCATGATATTAATTGCATTTTTTTCTCTTTATTCCACAGCACGGTGACCAGCACTCGGGCACCCGCAGAGTTGAACCCTTCTGGGGCGATCCCTCAGGAGACCGACACCGCGGGACACTTCGACCGCCCCGGTACATCTGCTTCTTCCCAGCCTTCCCTCACATCCGATCCCGCAGTCCCATCCCCCAGCACTGGAGTATCGTGGCCGCCTGCATTCCATGAATCTGCTGGTGAGGAGATAGCATTCCCTTTACCCCACCCTTCTGCCACTGCCACCTCTTGTACACCTGCGGCTACTGGACGGCAGCGGCAGAGGGGTCAGGAAAGGAGCTATGCACCCGAGTTCTTGCATTTGAATGCATCTTTCCAGAACTGTCTAAAAGTATTATATGAACAAATTGCCGCAGGCGTTAATCAGATAAACACCAACATTTTGGAGGTGAAGATGTGTGGCCCAGCTGCGCTTGGTACACATGTTCCCAGGAGTATGTACTAAAAGGTAATTGCAAAACCTGATATTCATTCACATCTCACACTTCCCCAACACTACCACTAGAGGGAACCTTAGAATATATAAGGTTAGTGAGACGTAGCAGTTAGGTGATTCCAGACTGAAGGGAGTTGGAGTGAGTGCGGATTAATTCCTGTCAGAGACAGAAGGAGGAAGATAGAAGCTGTTACCTCAGAACAGGCTATTGCTGGTTCCCTATGAGCGTGGGAAGTGACTCTCGGAGCGGGCTTATACTCAGTCTGATGGAATGTCCTGAAAGCTGCTCTGGACAGAGTCTGTGAAGGAAGAGAAGGAAGGGGACGACAGTATTACAACGAGCCAACTGAGAACAGTTAGTGAGCTTGAAGGAAGAAAGCTGACGACTACACCGACTGTTACCTGTGCTTATGTTAAGGGTCTGAAAGCAGGGCGACGGGCGAGTGGTGACAAAGGAAAGAGTGACTTAGGTGACAGATCACCTTCACTCGACTAAACCGGACGCCGGGTCCGAAGCATTGCTAGTACTTCACGGCTAGCAATAGAAAACCGGAATCCCTGCTGGACTTCAAGTCGCAGAGGGTAGCCTTAAGTGCCGATACGTAACTGGGGTCAGGAAGAACCGAAGTCAGGCGTGCGCAGCCATACAGACTTAGTTCTTGCCACAAGAAGACTTCCACCACAATGTTGGCCGGGCGGAGTTGCTATATTTAGAGTTAAACCTGACTTCACGCAGGTTACGGCTCATACACGTTAAAGGAGAAAGGAGGCCTTAAACCTGCTTGGCGATTGCTTGGATGTACATACTCCACCCTGAGCAGCTTCCCGGGACATACCTGCAACCTTCAACAGTAAAGGTATGGAAAGAGACCAGCTTGTGTGTGTTTGACTTATTACCTGCACCCTGCACCACCATAGACTTTGAGGGATCAGTCCCACCTGTGGGGGACTTAACATCTAGCTGTCCTGTAACATCCCCTCAGAAGATTCACCCTGCAGCGCTGGTCTTATTGATCAGAAACCACAGGTGGCGTCACGAACTGTTACTAAAATCCCCTGTAAATATTCCCCCATTGTATGATCGCCCAGGGCCACGGACCGAGCTCTGCTGCCAGTGACATCCCCCATAGACTTCCATGGGCTCGGTGCCGAGTACCCCATAGCCCTGGTACTTTGTGCGCATCATCTTTGGCGTCACGAACAGGATCCAAAGCTTACAATTTGTGAGTCCTGTGTGCCTATGTGGACTGTTTTTGTGCAAAAAGACTGTGTGCAGTTTTTGTGATTTTTGGTGCCATTTTGCGCCATATTCGTGCCCTGAGGCGCTGGTGAAGAAGGTGGGCGTGCCTTCGTGGGCGTACCCCCCTGTGGCGCGAAAGTGATGGGCGCCCTGTCAAAATGCTACTATAATACGAAAGCCTGCCCCACTGCAAGGGAGATCCGCCTCCTCTTCATCCTCTATGCCAAGAAGAGGAAGCGCAAGTCCCACCTCCACGGAAGAGACCAGATTGTTCCTGATGGAAAACATAGTCTGGCCTGGAGTGAGATGGCGGAGGGACAGGAGACACTGTGTGAAGGAGCGGTGGCGCGCAGGCCCCGTTCCCCAGAAGAGCTACTGCCTGTGTCTGAGCCGTCCCCAGGTCGGGAGACCGACCAAACCATGAAGAAACTGGAGGAGGTGGATGCGGTGTTAAGGGACCTGGCCCGACACCGTGAAGAAATGGAGGAGACAGAGCAAAGATGGCGTGCCCGGAAACAGCGGCTGCTGTGGGACGCAACGCTCTCCCCTCCAGGAGCGCAACCATTACCTGTGTCACCAGAGCCAGCGGCTGAGGAAAAACCGGAGGCCGCCTCCAAAAGTGCTGACCCTGACTCCACCGAAGAAGCGGCGGGAGAGAAGGAGGCTGAGGAGGCCCTGCCCGTTCCGGAGTACCAGCCAGGCCTGGCCGCAGCGGAATGCCGATCCCCGGTAGGGACACCGGAGGGAACCCAGCCGTCCGTGATGGAGGTCGACTGGGAGGAAATGGAGTACCTGGACGACATAGAATACGCCGCCCAGATGGAGAATGAATGGCGGCGCCGTGAGCAGGAGCAGCGACGTCAGCAAGAGGAGAGAGAGGTGCAGCAGTTCCGTCAGAGGTACCTGGAGGAGTTTCTCGCTGATAAAGAAAGCGTCAGGAGAGACAAAGGTACGCTCCGGGAACCGCGGCGCCAGGGGTGCGTTAGTATCTTCAAACTCCGAAAAGGCTGGGGTTTCATCCATGAGCCAGGCCTGTACCAAGGGGTATTTGTCAGCCGCAGGGATGTAGAATCTCATCTGCCCGTGGGACACCCGGAAAGGGATCTCATGAATGGGGATATAGTCACCTATACACGTCACTGGGGTCTTAAAAGGTGGTATGCCTTAAACGTCACCCGTGTCAGCGACCCCGTCCCTGCATTCGGCAACACACCCCATAGCTCAACATCCCAGGCTCCAGTCGCATCAGCGCCAGACCGCGCACCTGCATCGTACACTGAGACCTATTCTGCAACGCAACCGGATGGTGCGTCCTCAGTTAGATCACAGCACAAGCCTGCGTCCTCAATGGAAGACCAATACCTGAACGAGGCACCGGTGGGGTCCCAATCGGATCGCTCAAATGCGACCAGGACTGTGGCTACTCAAGCGCAAGTAGCAGGACATGATATGTTAGTGATGGTTCCAGATCGCACCGCGTACTTCCAGCCCAGGTATGGAAGAAGTCATTGCAATCTACAAAGAAGAACAGTAGGACCCAGACAGGGTTTACTGCAACTGTACAAAGTTGAAAAGAAGAATTTGCACTTTAGTAATATGTGATAAATGTTTGCATAGTTTGCATAAATCTAAATAGTATACCCCAGTTGGGTAATGAGAAGATATAGTATTATTGTGATTTTACTTGAAAATGTTCATATGCAAGGACTGCGTGCTGAGGACTCTTGCAGCACAAAAACTTTAATTGTAAATAGTTCGCACTTCGGTGCCCCATCTTGGTTTTACGTAAAAGCCATATCTACCTCTGAAGAAAAACCCGTATGGTGTGGCCTAGAGTGAGGTCTGCAGCAGAGAAGTCCTGCAGCCCACCCAGGACCCACGTGGGAGGTTTTTGGTGCGGGTCCTCCACAAGAATATTGTATTTATTGTGAAAAGTATTTTTGATATTTTTCTATTTTGCCCTTTGTATACATTGTAACGTTAAAGAGTCCTTACCTCCCGCAAGGGATGAGTTATATGTTAATGTTATTATAAAAATGCTTTTTCTATTTCAGCCCGGGAGTGCTGACGATAACTGGGGGGGATGTGTGGCCCAGCTGCGCTTGGTACACATGTTCCCAGGAGTATGTACTAAAATGTAATTGCAAAACCTGATATTCATTCACATCTCACACTTCCCCAACACTACCACTGGAGGGAACCTTAGAATATATAAGGTTAGTGAGACGTAGCAGTTAGGTGATTCCAGACTGGAGGGAGTTGGAGTGAGTGCGGATTAATTCCTGTCAGAGACAGAAGGAGGAAGATAGAAGCTGTTACCTCAGAACAGGCTATTGCTAATTCCCTATGAGTGAGTCGCACTTAGTACAGGGCAATGGGGTACTCGGCACCGAGCCCATGAAAGTCTATGGGGTTTGTCACTGGCAGCAGGACTCGGTCCGTGGCCCTGGGCGCTCATACAATTGGGGAATATTTACAGGGGATTTTAAGGATAGGTAGTTCGTGACGCCACCTGTGGTATCTGGTTAATTGGACCAGCGCTGCTGTAAGGGTCTTCTCAGGGGATGTTATGGGGCAGCTAGATGGTGGGTCTCCCACAGGTGAGACTGGTCCCTGGAAGTCTATAGGGATGATGATGCAGGGTGTAGTAAGAATTCAGTCACACACAATGCAGCTTCTTTTCATACCTTTTACTGGTAGATGGTTCAAGCAGATCCCGGGGAGCTGGTCGGGGTGGAGAGTGCACACTCGGGTAACAGCTGAGCAGGTTAGAGGCCTCCTTTACTTCGAATGTAGATGAGTCCAACTTGCATGAAGCGAAGTTAACTCTGAAACTCCAGCTTTCTCTATAGCTGTACTGCCCGGCCAACGTTGTGGTGGAGCCTTCTAAGTGATGAAACTAAGTCCTTACTTTTGCATGGCCTTGCTCAAAGTCCCTGTTCTACCTGACTCCGGTTACGTATTGACACTTAGGGCTGCTCTCTGCGACCTGTTACTAAGCTTGAAACTGTAGCAACGCTTCGGACCCCGGTGTCCGGCAATTTAGTGCAGGCAATCCAATACCCGTAGCACTTCTCTATCTTCTCCACTGTGCCCTTCGCCCTGCTTCACGCTCTTAACATAAGCACTTGTAGATTTCAATGGCGAGGTCAGCTTTCTCTAGGACTCGCTGAGCAGCCCTCAGTATCCTCTAAGTCCCGACTGGACTGACACTGAGCTGATCCGTCCGAAGACAGGAAAACAGATTCCACTACTCTCCCTCCTAGGTTGGCTGACTGACTAACCACCTAAGCTACGTGTCACTCCCTCCTATATCCAGATGGGTGTGTCTGAAAGAGTGAGTGACAGTGAATGAATATCAAGCGTTGCGATTACCTTCCTGTGCACTCTCCTGGATTTTATGTGTGCCTGCGTAGCTGGGCCACACATCCCCCCTTGGCAAAACACAGCACTCCCGGGCTGTAAAAGAGAAAAAGAAAAAATTTTTGTTTTGCATTAAACATAAACATTTTAAACTCATCCCATCCGGGAGGTGAGGCTTCTTGAACGTTACAATTTGTACAATGAAGAATACAAAAGTATCAAAAGTATCAAACATTCTCATAAATACAGGATACTTGTGGAGGACCCGCACCAAAAACCTCCCACGTGGGTCCTGGGTGGGCTGCAGGACTTCTGGCTGCAGACCTCACTCTAGGCCCACCATACGGGTTTTTCTTCAGAGGTAGTTGTGGTAGTTAGGTTTCGTGTAAAACCAAGATAATGCACCGAAGCGCAACTATTTACAAGACAAGTTCTTGGGCTGGCACAGTCCACAGCCTCTCAGTCCATTGGCATGGTTAAAGACACATATATAAACTTCAATTTTCAAGTATTCACATTATAATTTAACTGTATTTACCCAACCAGGGTATCCTATGCAACTATGCAATCAACACATTTATTCTTTAACTTTCTAAATTCTTTTCCTTGTACCCAGCCGGGTATTCTATTTTAAATATGTAAACTATGTAACATTCTCGTACATAAAGGACCATAAAGTGCAATTGGCAATTTTCTCTTATTAAACTTTATACATTTCTTGGTTACGGTAAACCCCTGTCTGGGTCCTACCGGTCTTCACTTTTACAAACTTTCAATGACGTCTTCCACTCCTGGGGCTGGAACGACGCGATGCTCCTTTGATCTCATTACGAATAAGTCATGGCCTGATATCAACGTTTGCGTAGCCACAGTTCTCATTTTAATAGGGGACCCAACGGGTTCTTTCTTTTTGTAGGACGCCGATTGCGATGCAGCGTAGGTCACCGTTTGCGATGCAAGGCAGGTCGCTGTTTGTGATGCAGGGGGCGATGCCGGGGCACGGCCTGGTGCGGTGGGAGCTCTGAACTGGGACGCTTCGGTACCGGCGTCGGGGACGGGGTCACTGACGATGGAGACGTTCAGGGCATACCACCCCTTCATACCCCAGTGACGGGTGTAGCTCACTATGTCCCCATTTATCAGGTCCCTCCCAGGATGACCGATTGGTAAGTGGGACTCCACGTCCCGGCGGCTCACGAAGACCCCTGCATAGAGGCCCGGCTCGTGGATAAAGCCCCAGCCCTTGCGGAGCTGAAACTCAGTAACGCACCCCTGCCGCCGCGGTTCCCGTCGGGTACCTTTGTCTCTGCGGACGGTCTCCTTATCAGCGATGAACTCCTCATGCTGCCGTTGTCGGGACCGCTGGATGTTTCTCTCTTCCTCCTGCTGCCGTTTCACTCTCTCGCTGTGCTGCCAGGCGTTTCCGGTTTGGAGGTCGTAAGTCAGGTCGTCCAGACGCTCCATCTCATCCCAGTCGATTTCTGGCAATGACGGCTGGGACCCCTCCGGTGATCTCACTGGGGAACCGTACTCTGCTGTGGCCTCCTGGCCTGACTGGCACTCCGGACCGGGCAGAACCTCCTCAGCCTCCTTCGCCTCCACCTCCGCATCGGTGGGATCAGGTACAGCACTTTTGGTGGCAGCCTCCGGTCGTCCCTCAGCCTTCTTCAGCAGTGATTTTGGGAAATCAGGAGACGGCGTTATGCTTGTGGGAGAGAACACCGCGTCCCACAGCAGCCGCTGTGTCTGGGCGCGCCAGCGTCCCTCCGTCTCCTGTAGATCAGCACGACCCTGGAGCTTCCTTCTTAGCTCCTCATTCTCCCGCAGCTCCATCATGGCGGGGTCGGTGTCCCTATCTGGGGACAGCTCCGGCACAGGTAGGAAATCCTCCGGTCCTCGGCACAGATTCTCCTGTCCTTCCGCCATCTCGTCCCAGGCCAGAGTGTAGTTTCCATCAGGAACAATCTGGTCTCTTCCGTGGAGGCGGGATTTGCGTCTCCTCCTCTTCGCATAGAGTATGAAGAGGAGGCGGATTTCTTTAGCAGTGGGGCAGGACCGCACATTATAGTAGCATTTTGAGAGGGCGGCCATAACTTTCGCGCCTCAGGGGGGTACACGCCCACGAATGCACGCCCACCTTCTTCACCAGCGCCTCAGGGCGCCAACTTGGCGGTAAAATGGCGGTATTTGGCGCCAAATGCAGCAAACAGTCTTTTTCACCAAACATTCAATATAGGCACACAGGACTCACAATTGCAAGTTTCGCATCCTGTTCGTGACGCCAAAGATTGAGTCGCACTTAGTACCAGGGCAATGGGGTACTCGGCACCGAGCCCATGAAAGTCTATGGGGTTTGTCACTGGCAGCAGGACTCGGTCCGTGGCCCTGGGCGCTCATACAATTGGGGAATATTTACAGGGGATTTTAAGGATAGGTAGTTCGTGACGCCACCTGTGGTATCTGGTTAATTGGACCAGCGCTGCTGTAAGGGTCTTCTCAGGGGATGTTATGGGGCAGCTAGATGGTGGGTCTCCCACAGGTGAGACTGGTCCCTGGAAGTCTATAGGGATGATGATGCAGGGTGTAGTAAGAATTCAGTCACACACAATGCAGCTTCTTTTCATACCTTTTACTGGTAGATGGTTCAAGCAGATCCCGGGGAGCTGGTCGGGGTGGAGAGTGCACACTCGGGTAACAGCTGAGCAGGTTAGAGGCCTCCTTTACTTCGAATGTAGATGAGTCCAACTTGCATGAAGCGAAGTTAACTCTGAAACTCCAGCTTTCTCTATAGCTGTACTGCCCGGCCAACGTTGTGGTGGAGCCTTCTAAGTGATGAAACTAAGTCCTTACTTTTGCATGGCCTTGCTCAAAGTCCCTGTTCCACCTGACTCCGGTTACGTATTGACACTTAGGGCTGCTCTCTGCGACCTGTAGTCCAGATGCCTCCGGTTTTCTTGTTACTAAGCTTGAAACTGTAGCAACGCTTCGGACCCCGGTGTCTGGCAATTTAGTGCAGGCAACCAATACCCGTAGCACTTCTCTATCTTCTCCACTGTGCCCTTCGCCCTGCTTCACGCTCTTAACATAAGCACTTGTAGATTTCAATGGCGAGGTCAGCTTTCTCTAGGACTCGCTGAGCAGCCCTCAGTATCCTCTAAGTCCCGACTGGACTGACACTGAGCTGATCCGTCCGAAGACAGGAAAACAGATTCCACTACTCTCCCTCCTAGGTTGGCTGACTGACTAACCACCTAAGCTACGTGTCACTCCCTCCTATATCTCAGATGGGTGTGTCTGAAAGAGTGAGTGACAGTGAATGAATATCAAGCGTTGCGATTACCTTCCTGTGCACTCTCCTGGATTTTATGTGTGCCTGCGTAGCTGGGCCACACATGAGCGTGGGAAGTACTCTCGGAGCGGGCTTATACTCAGTCTGACGGAATGTCCTGAAAGCTGCTCTGGACAGAGTCTGTGAAGGAAGAGAAGGAAGGGGACGACAGTATTACAACGAGCCAACTGAGAACAGTTAGTGAGCTTGAAGGAAGAAAGCTGACGACTACACCGACTGTTACCCGTGCTTATGTTAAGGGTCTGAAAGCAGGGCGACGGGCGAGTGGTGACAAAGGAAAGAGTGACTTAGGTGACAGATCACCTTCACTCGACTAAACCGGACGCCGGGTCCGAAGCATTGCTAGTACTTCACGGCTAGTGATAGAAAACCGGAATCCCTGCTGGACTTCAAGTCGCAGAGGGTAGCCTTAAGTGCCGATACGTAACTGGGGTCAGGAAGAACCGAAGTCAGGCATGCGCAGCCATACAGACTTAGTTCTTGCCACAAGAAGACTTCCACCACAATGTTGGCCGGGCGGAGTTGCTATATTTAGAGTTAAACCTGACTTCACGCAGGTTACGGCTCATACACATTAAAGGAGAAAGGAGGCCTTAAACCTGCTTGGCGATTGCCTGGATGTACATACTCCACCCTGAGCAGCTTCCCGGGACATACCTGCAACCTTCAACAGTAAAGGTATGGAAAGAGACCAGCTTGTGTGTGTTTGACTTATTACCTGCACCCTGCACCACCATAGACTTTGAGGGATCAGTCCCACCTGTGGGGGACTTAACATCTAGCTGTCCTGTAACATCCCCTCAGAAGATTCACCCTGCAGCGCTGGTCTTATTGATCAGAAACCACAGGTGGCGTCACGAACTGTTACTAAAATCCCCTGTAAATATTCCCCCATTGTATGATCGCCCAGGGCCACGGACCGAGCTCTGCTGCCAGTGACATCCCCCATAGACTTCCATGGGCTCGGTGCCGAGTACCCCATAGCCCTGGTACTTTGTGCGCATCAAAGACACTTCTGCAAACCATGTATTCAGAAGCAAGAACTTCTCCAAATCACAGCTTTTTTAGGTCTGCAGCCAAGCGCATGGATACGCTATCTACTGACCAGCAGATGTATTTAATGCACACTTGCCACGCTGCTCTAGTGTAGGCTACCTCCCAACCTCCTCCACCCACCCCAGTCGTACCTCCACCTGCCCCCCTCCAGCCACCCTCCCTCCTCCTCCTATTCAATACCAGCCACCTCCCCAGTTCCAGCAACCTCCCCAGTACCAGCCACCTCCCCAACTTAAGCCACCTCCCCAACTCGTCGCCTCACCAACTCCTGTCACCTCCCCAGTATCAGCAACCTCCTCAATACCAGCCACCTACCCCGTACCACACTCCTGCCTCTTACCAACCTCCTTCCCTGTTCCAATTCCCTACCATATCACCTGCTCCTCCAGTCTCACCCTCCACTCCACCACCCATCACCTGTTCTGCCTCCAACTTGTCCTCCCATTCTCTAACTCTTTCCACCCTTCACCTCTTACTGTTCCTTCCCCACCACCATCCCAGTCCTCTATCCATACTCCCAATGTCGAAGTGTCTCGCAGCCCCTCCAGCAGTATTTCCACCTCACACTATACACAATTATAAATAGTTTTTTCCAGTTTGTTGAAAACAATACATTTTATTACTAAATCTAACATTTACAAAAATTATATTAAAAAATATTTTTTTTAATAAAAGTTAAATTGGTTTATTGAAATTGTGTCTGTCTTTTATTTATAAGATGTAAAGTTAAAAATGTAGTGAAACAGGTAAAAATTTTTGGTACACAAAAAACACCAGTATAACTTTGGTAAAAGGTACATAAATGTAACCTTTTTGCCAAAAGTTGTGTCCTGGGTTGTGTAGTATCCAAAGTATTTCACCTTTTTC
Organism: Oophaga sylvatica; assembly: GCA_033576555.1. Taxonomy (NCBI): domain Eukaryota; kingdom Metazoa; phylum Chordata; class Amphibia; order Anura; family Dendrobatidae; genus Oophaga; species Oophaga sylvatica. Next base: position 98,275,784 of record JARQOD010000003.1, read on the forward strand.
CCAAACTTGTGTACAGTGTTAGGTAATTTCCAACAAGGTACACATTTTTTGAAAAAGGTGAAATACTTTGGTAAAAAAAACCCAGCCAGTGACACAACTGTGGCCAAAAGGTTAAATACAGTAGAAAACACACAAGAAGGTAGACAAGTTTGCTTTTAAAGGTTTACTGTGGGTACAGAAGGTACATGAGTTTTAACATAACAAAGCAATTTATCACACTCTGTCATCCTGCAGTCTAGTCTACCCTCAGGTGACATAAACTATTGGGCAAAATTGTCCCTCATTCTGTGACACCGCAGTGTACTTCGATTGGTTATGTTATTGTAGTCTTGCAAGGTGGTATCTTCATAGTGGTCCTCAATAGAAATCGGTTCCTTGCTGATCACAAAATTATGTAGGACCATGCACGCTTTTATAACGTCATCAACAGTCTCTGTCTTTAGGTTGATCGCAGTCAATAGGACACGCCATTTGGCTGTCATAATCCCAAACGCGCACTCCACCATCCGTCTGGCTCTTGTGAGACGGTAATTGAAAATGCGTTTTGTTTGTGTCAATCCTCTGCTGGAGTACGGTTTCAAGAGGTGTTCCGACAACTGGAATGCCTCATCACCTACACAGACAAAAGGCATAGGTGGCCCAGAGGTTTGAGGCAGCGGCGTAGGGAGTGGGAACTGAAAAGTGTTTCCGTACAGTCTCTGACCCATAGCAGAAAGTTTGAACACTTGTGAGTCATTGGACCTTCTGTAAGCACCAATGTCCACAGCAATGAATTTGTACTCCGCATCAGCAATAGCCATGAGGACGACCGAAAAATATTTTTTGTAATTGAAGAACTCCGATCCGGTTCCTGCAGGCTTTAGAATGCGGATGTGTTTGCCATCAACAGCGCCCAGGCAATTGGGAAACTGGCAGATCCGGAGAAACTGGTCCGCTATTTCAATCCACCGGTCTTCAGTTGGCTCTGGAACAAATTCTCCAACCAAAGAGTCCCACAGAGCACGACAAGTATACTTAATGATGCCTGATAGCGTTGAAATTCCCAGTCGATACTGGAAATGTAGCAATGACAGCGTTTCTCCTGTTGCCAGAAATCTGTAAACAAAACCACAAAAAAAACAACAATTACTTCAAAATCACAGCATTACATACCAGAACTCAGCTATAACAATTGGAGATACTATAAAAAAGGTTAAAAACTACCAGCAACAACATTCCAGTTACAAGTGTCCTCAAGCAAGCAGATCCAATACATATAGCTTACCTTATAGTGACCATCAGACGCTCCGCCGGAGAAATTGAGAAGCGACAATAGGTGTCGGATCTTTGGATTTGGTCTCCAATATGCTCCACCAAAAAAAATCAAAATTTTCTTTCTTCATCCGAAGGTGTGCAAAAAATTTCTCCGGATTTTCTCTCAGCTCCATGCACAGTGTTGAATACACACCACGGGTTAGTCTCTGGGCTGTGATGAAGTGGAACAACATATGGTGTCGTCGTTGGCGCTGACGCATAATGCGCTTGACGTCTCGCTCTCTCCTTCTCCAGAACTATCACCTTCAAGCGATTCGCCTCCGCTGTAAAATGCACCAGATTCTTCAATATATTTCCAATAATAACATCCATCTTCTCTCCAACCTGTACTTGCTCCTATACAACCTGTCAAAAATGGGCTGTATAAACAGTATATATATAGGATTACAGTAGCCAATCCTGTTTTAGGGGCGTTTTTAAAAAAACGGATCCGTCGTAATCCGGCGAAAAACTGATAAAAAATCGGATGAAACTGATGGGACGGATCCGGTTTTTGGTAGAATGCCCGAGACGGATCCGGTGAAAAACCGGTCTCATCCGGTTTTACATACTATTTGCCGGAAGGCGCCGTCAGGCGCAAAACGAATGTGTGAAAGAGGCCTTACTTTGCGCATGGTGGGCATAGCCACATGCGGAAAGTAAGCGGTTCAATGCATTGCTATGGCGGCGGAATCGCTGCGATTCCGCAAAAAGAATAAGCATGCTGCGTATTTTTCCGCGATGCGATTCCGCCGCGGAAAAATTTGCATCATTAGCACAGCATTGCGGAATCCCATAGAATATAATGGTTTGCGTTGCTTAAGCGTTTTTGCTGCGTTTTTACAGCGTTTTCGCAGCGAAAAAATGCGGCAAAAATGCTAACAATCCGCAATGTGTGCACATAGCCTAAAGGTTTTCCAGGCTAAAAATATCAGCTCACAGCTGTTTGGATAGCTTTTACTGATTATTGTATGGGGCGACAACAGAAAAAAATGATATAGGGTCCCCCCATAATTTCAAACAAGCAAAGGCAAAAAGGCATCTATTCAAAGTGAAGATAATTCGTACTGTCCCATGATGATCCAGATTATTTGGATAGCGGTCACATCATTTCATCACTTTTGAACTCCGGTGAACATTTACAATTAGGCCGGAGTCACACTAGCGAGAAATACGGACAAGTGCTGTGTGAGAAAAAATCGCATTGCACTCGGACCAATGTTAATCTATGGGGCAGCTCCCATCAGCCGATTTTTTTCTCGGCCGTATTATATGTGTGAGTGAAATCGCATCATGCTGCGATTTGCACCATATATTGGCCGAGAATCGCCAATGCAAGTCTATGGGTGCAAGAAAAATCGGATTACACACGGACCACACGTGTGACTTGCAAGAAATACGCACCGGTGTCCTTTCAAAAAGCCGGCAATTCAGTGCGGTATACTGTAAAATCACACTGACATGATTAATAAATAATCAAAATAATAGATATATACACATAGAATACATATTTGTACATGTCATTGTGACATATATATATATATATATATATAGTTTTAATCATTCAGTTCTACATAGCAGAATAGCCGCTAAATCAATTGCAGGCTTCTGTAAAATAAAATCATTACAGAACCTGACATGAAATGACACATGGTTTACATACAGTAAACTATCTCATTTCATTTAGTTTGATGTATGGTTTTAACTAATAATTAGATGAGTGTATGTGTGCAAAATTTTAGACATGTAGGTGTTAATTTAACGTGTAAATTCGTTGTAAAAAAATGCGTGGGCTCCCGCTGTATTTTCTCCGCCAGACAGGGAAAGCCAGTGACTGAGGACAGATATTAATAGCCTTGAGAAGGACAATTGTTTTTGGCACCCCTGGCTTGAAACATCTGGCCCCAGCCACCCAGAATAGCCACATCTATTATTAGATGCGCATTTTCTGCCACTTAGCCTCTCTATTCCCATTGCCTTTAGCTGTGGCTCATGGGTTAATTAGGGGTTAATGTCACCTTGCTATTGAAAGGTGACATTAATCCGGTCAATAATCGAGAGGTGTCAATTAGACAACTATCCATTATTATTCCTATTGTAGTAAAGGGTTAAAAAAAACAGACACATATTAATAAAAAATTATTTTAATGAAATAATTAGACATAGTTTTTACCAAATTTATTATGCTGCCAATCCATCTGAATCCCTTGTTCACCTGTAATAAAAATAAAATACAAAAGCAACAATATCCATACTTCTATGCCATTCAGTCAGGTCCCCCGCTGCAATGCATCACAAGGGGCTAACTAGTTTATAGCAGGGACCGGTGTTAATGCTACTGGCCCGGCTGTGAACCACTGCAGAATGAATGAATTCATGTCTGCGCAGGCGCCCGGCTGACTGGAGATGAACTGATTAGCGTGGGAAAGTTTCTTAATTTTTTCCCACTATCCAGTTCACTTCAGGTCAGTCAGGTACTCCGCGCAGCCTCACTGACTACCTCTACCAGCAACAGCAGGTGTAGGCTGATGGGAGAAGTACTGTCTCATCAGCTGATGCATGTGACCGGACAGAGTGGGAACCGCAGATATCTGACCTGCTGTAATGATTTTACTGCCGATCAGTGACCTTGTTTGCCGTGCTGTCATGCAGATGGCAACGTGGTAAACAACAGATGTTCTGGCCACCCATTCATCTGCATGGGGTCCGGGGTCGGGTTCTAGTTCGGGTACCATCCCGACACCCGAACGAAATTTCTTTTTAAATGTTTGGCCAAACCCACAGGAAACGAACTTCCACTGATTCACCCATCACTAATTGTAGATAGTACTGCCTCCCTTTCTTTCTCTGTGAGTGATATATGTGTATACATAGTACCTCTTCACCATTGCTTCCTGTAAATAATGTAGTTACAGGTAGCACTGCCTCAGTGTTTACGATAAATGATAAAAGTACAGATCACATTGCCTTCCTGTAGATATAGATAGTACTGCCTCCCTTTCTCTCACAGTAAATACACCTGGTCCTGCTTCCCCATCTCTTCTTGATAATGATGTAGGTTTAGATTCCATTGCCTCATTGTTTCCTTTAAATGTAGTTGTAACAGATAGCACTGCCTTCCTATATCTCATTCTTAATAATACAGTGATGTATAATACTTTCTCCCTGTCTCACCCTATGTCACGCTGTCTAATGATATGTATACAATGTCAGTAAACTATTAATACAGGAACAACACTCTATACAACAACTAGTATAGCAACATCAGCATGTAAGTATAGAATAGATTTACCTGACACGATAATCTTGAGGACTGAGCTGAAACAGGAAAGAGGTGGACCGGGATCTAACCTGACCCTAAACTGGGGTCCTAACTAATCCCTCACCTTGGAGGTACTGATAATGGTTCAGAGGTCCAAGTCTCCAACCTAACCCTGTCTCCTATCAGACCCTGAACCCTGTAATCAGTCCTAAGAAGGATCCTGACTACCACCAAAGGGATATGGGCTGATCTCAGCTAAATACACAGATTAGACATATAAGACAGACAGGATAACACTCGCTTGCATACACACTCAAACACCAAAGGAACATAAATGGTCTGGGAAATAAACTCTAACCAAGTTGAGCTTAGAACAACTAAGGAGCTCACAACTAAAGTCTATACAGATTCATTCCTATCTGTGGTCTGCATGAAGGTTTCACTGGCAACTCCCCAAGCAGACAACCAGGAATTTAAAGGAAACCAATCAACAAATAATCAATTGCAGCCGGAGAAAACTGCACCCAGTCCCAGAACCGAGCACAGACAGAATTAACTCCCTAGCTGCCAAACACAAAGAAACAGCAGCTCAGCTGTGAGAAGTCAAAATGTGCAACCGCGACGATCTTCGTGGCAATGCACACATGACAGTACCCCCCCTTCTACGAGGGGCCTCCGGACCCTCAGGGCCAGGCCTGCCCAGGTGAGTTCTGTGGAAGGTCCGAACCAAACGATCTGCGTTAACATCAGACGCAGGGACCCACGTCCTCTCCTCTGGACCATACCCCTTCCAATGCACCAAGTACTGAAGGGACCGGCGATTCAGACGTGAGTCAATGATCTTTGATACTTGAAATTCCAAGTTACCATTGACCAACACAGGAGGAGGAGGTGGAGGTGACGGTATGACTGGTGCCACATACCTTTTAAGTAATGACTTGTGGAACACATTATGAATTTTAAACGTAGGAGGGAGGTCCAGACGAAATGCCACAGGATTAATTATGGAACTGATCCTGTACGGCCCTATGAATCTGGGACCCAGTTTCCAGGAGGGCACTTTAAGTTTTATATTCCTGGTAGACAACCATACCAGATCGTTCACATTCAGATCTGGACCAGAAACTCTCCTCCTATCAGCCATACGTTTGTAACGGTTCCCCATCGCACTCAGATTATTCAATACACCTCTCCACACAGAAGCAAGTGACGACGAGAAACGCTCCTCCTCAGGAACCCCAGAAGGGCCCCCCCCATTGAAAGTACAAAACTGGGGATGGAAACCATATGCCCCAAAAAACGGGGACTTACCAGTGGACTCGCTCCGCCTGTTGTTAAGAGCGAACTCTGCCAGAGGCAAGAAAGAAGACCAGTCCTCTTGGTTCTCTGAGACAAAACACCGGAGATATGTCTCTAAGCTCTGATTCAGACGCTCTGTCTGACCATTGGTCTGCGGATGAAAAGCCGAGGAAAATGACAATTGCATCCCCCGACGTAAACAAAATGCCCTCCAAAATTTGGACACAAACTGAGACCCCCTATCTGACACCACATCAGAAGGCAACCCATGAAGTCTAACGATCTCCCTAATGAACACCTGCGCCAGAGTTTTAGCATTAGGGAGTGCAGGAAGAGCAACGAAATGTGCCATCTTACTGAACCTGTCAACAACCACCAGTATGACAGTATTCCCTGACGACGGAGGAAGGTCCGTAATGAAGTCCATAGATAAATGAGTCCATGGACGCTCTGGAAGTTTCAAGGGTAAAAGGGTCCCAGACGGACGGGTATGAGGGGTTTTAGAGCGAGCACACACCCCACATGACGCGACAAAAGTTATAACATCTTTATTAGCATTAGGCCACCAAAACCGGCGAGAAAGGAGATCTAAAGTAGCCTTACTCCCTGGATGTCCTGTAGAGCAGAATTATGATGTGCCTCAATAACCTTTTGTCTCAACAGATTTGGGACAAACAGTCTCCCTGGAGGTCCTGCAGGGGCGTCCCCCTGAGCCTCTAACACCTCCTCCTCAAGCTCAGAAAATACAGCCGACACTACCACCCCCTCCTGAAGGATAGGACTCGGGTCATCCGTTTTCCCGGCCCCTGGGAAACTGCGAGACAAGGCATCAGCCTTTACATTCTTAGACCCCGGGCGATAAGTGACGACAAAATTAAACCTGGTAAAAAACAACGACCATCGAGCTTGTCTGGAATTCAGACGCTTAGCGGATTACAAATACAACAGGTTCTTGTGATCAGTAATAACGGTAACCGGGTGGACTGCCCCCTCCAAAAAGTGACGCCATTCTTCAAAAGCTAACTTAATGGCCAAAAGTTCCCTATTGCCGATATCATAATTCCTTTCAGCGGACGACAATTTCTTAGAAAAGAAAGCGCACGGATGCCATTTACCAGGGGACGGACCCTGGGACAATATAGCACCCACCACTACGTCAGACGCATCCACCTCCACAATGAACGGCTGAGATGCATCTGGTTGGATGAGAACGGGTGCCGAAGCAAAACATTTCTTCAAAGAGGAAAAGGCTTGGCAAGCTTTGTCCGACCATTTAGAAAAATCCGTCCCTTTTCTTGTCATGTCAGTGAGAGGTTTGACGACAGATGAGAAATTACAAATAAATTTCCGGTAGTAGTTAGCAAACCCCAAAAAATGCTGCAGAGCCTTAAGATCCCCTGGCTGATCCCATTCAAGCACTGCTCTCACCTTTTCAGGGTCCATACGGAAACCGGAGGCTGACACCAAAAAACCCAAAAACTGAAGTTCCTGTACGGCAAATACACACTTCTCCAGTTTGGCGTATAGTTTATTGTCTCGCAAGATCTGCAACACCTGTCTCACATGCTCCTGATGAGACACAAGATCTGGCGAGTAAATTAAAATGTCGTCCAAATATACAACCACAAACAGCCCCACAAGGTGACGAAAAATGTCATTAACAAAATGTTGGAATACTGCTGGTGCAGTAGTCAGACCAAAAGGCATGACTAGGTTCTCATAATGTCCCTCCGGCGTGTTAAACGCCGTTTTCCACTCATCCCCCTCTTTTATCCTAATCAGATTATACGCCCCCCTGAGATCCAATTTAGAAAACCATTTGGCGCCAACAATTTGATTGAAGAGATCAGGAATAAGAGGGAGTGGATACGGATCTCGAACAGTAATCCGATTAAGTTCGCGGAAATCCAAGCAAGGGCGTAGGCCTCCATCTTTCTTCTTCACAAAGAAGAACCCCGCGGCTACTGGGAAGATGAAGGTCTAATATGCCCTTTGGCCAGACTTTCAGAAATATAATCTTTCATAGCCTGCCTCTCAGGACCAGAAAGATTATACAACCTAGCTTTAGGCAACTTAGCATCAGGAAGGAGATTAATAGAGCAGTCATACACGCGATGAGGAGGCAACTCCTGACACCCTCCTCAGAGAAAACATCCCCAAAATCCTCCAAAAAAGGAGGCAATGTACTAGGCACGACCGCACTGATGACTGTGTTCATGCAGTTGCTTTTGCAAAACTCACCCCATTGGCTTATTTCTCTGGACTGCCAATTAATCACAGGGTTATGTTTAACCAACCAAGGAAGTCCCAACACAATGGGAGTAGGTAGACCCTCCAACACATAACAAGATAATTGTTCCCTATGTATTGCCCCTACCCGAAGGTCAATGTTATGAACCTCATGAACAAAGCTACCTTGGCCGAGAGGCCTGGCGTCAATGGAGAATATAGGGATCGGTTTGACCAATACACTCAGATGCATACCTTGAGCCTGAGCAAACTGAGCGTCAACCAGATTAGCCCCGGAACCACTATCAAGAAGAACAGACAATCTCTCCACTCTCGTACCAACTACCACCTCCACTGGTACAAGGAACTGAGAAGAACTGGCGGATGAAATACATACTCCCAGGTTGTCGTCCACCACACAACCTGGGATTAACAGTTTTCCGGCGACTTTTGCTCAACAAGGCACGGGATGGACATTCTCCAACAAAATGTCCCTCTTTCCCGCAGAAAAAACATCTTCTAGTCCTGCGGCGTACCGCCAATCCCCTCCTACGAAATGATGTCCCTCCCAACTGCATAGGCTCATCCGAACAGACAAGGGGAACCTCAACATAAGGGACTTTAGTGGTAGGTGGAGAAACAACAGGGAGTGGGGTTACCTCACCCCTCTCCCGAAGCCGTCTATCAGTACGGATAGCTAAGGCCATAGCAGCCTCCAGAGAAGGAGGAGACTCATACTGAGCCAAAATGTCTTTTAATTTATCAGAAAGCCCATGACAAAACTGGCTCCTAAGAGCTGGGTCATTCCACTGAGTATCTGTGGCCCATCTACGAAACTCAGAAGCAAATTCCTCTGCCGGACGATCTCCCTGCTGTATCTTACGTAATTTAGTCTCAGCAAGAGAGACCCGATCTGGGTCATCATATACCAATCCCAGGGCAGTAAAAAATTGATCTACAGACAGTAGAGCCGGGGATCCCGGTGGAAGGGAAAATGCCCAGGATTGAGGGTCCCCTTGCAGAAGTGAGATAACAATTCCCACTCTCTGCTCCTCACTCCCTGATGATCGAGGCCGAAGCCGAAAATACAATTTACATGCCTCCCGGAAGGTGAAAAATTTGTCTCGCCCACCAGTGAACCTGTCCGGGAGAGCTACTTTAGGTTCAACTCTGGTTTGCTCCAGGGAGACAAAACTTTGGACTTAATGTCCGTCAGCTCCATGGATAATCCCTGCAACTGCAGAGCCAGCTGGGCTACTGGATCCATGGTAACTGGAGATAATTTTTATGGCCAGTGAAAATGTCACGCTGTCTAATGATATGTATACAATGTCAGTAAACTATTAATACAGGAACAACACTCTATACAACAACTAGTATAGCAACATCAGCATGTAAGTATAGAATAGATTTACCTGACACGATATCTGCTGAACTCAGGGTTAATCTTGAGGACTTGATGAGCTGAAACAGGAAAGAGGTGGACCGGGATCTAACCTGACCCTAAACTGGGGTCCTAACTAATCCCTCACCTTGGAGGTACTGATAATGGTTCAGAGGTCCAAGTCTCCAACCTAACCCTGTCTCCTATCAGACCCTGAACCCTGTAATCAGTCCTAAGAAGGATCCTGACTACCACCAAAGGGATATGGGCTGATCTCAGCTAAATACACAGATTAGACATATAAGACAGACAGGATAACACTCGCTTGCATACACACTCAAACACCAAAGGAACATAAATGGTCTGGGAAATAAACTCTAACCAAGTTGAGCTTAGAACAACTAAGGAGCTCACAACTAAAGTCTATACAGATTCATTCCTATCTGTGGTCTGCATGAAGGTTTCACTGGCAACTCCCCAAGCAGACAACCAGGAATTTAAAGGAAACCAATCAACAAATAATCAATTGCAGTCGGGAGAAACTGCACCCAGTCCCAGAACCGAGCACAGACAGAATTAACTCCCTAGCTGCCAAACACAAAGAAACAGCAGCTCAGCTGTGAGAAGTCAAAATGTGCAACCGCGACGATCTTCGTGGCAATGCACACATGACACCCTATAAGCGTGAGACAGATAGAACTGTTTTCTTTTTCCCTTGGTAAATTTGCATGCACAGACAGCACCTCCTCCTTATAATTATATAAATTCAGATATTACTGCCTTCTTGTGTCATACTTTAACCCCTTAACGACCGCCGATACGCCTTTTAACGGCGGTCATTAAGGGTACTTAAACCACAGCGCCGTTAATTAACGGCGCTGTGGAAAAAGTGAATAGCGCCCCCCAGAGGCGCATTTTTCCGGGGTCTCGGCTACCGGGGTAGCCGAGACCCCAGAGAACATGAATCGGGTCGGTTTTTACCGACCCGATGTTGCGATCGCCGTTATTAACCCTATAACGGCGACCGCAACAACAACAAAAAAAATCTGATGTGCCGTTTCATTTCTCTGTCCTCTGATGTCATCGGACATCAGAGGACAGAGAAAAAGGGTCCCCGGGACCCCCCTTGTGTCCCCCAATGTTCCCCTTGTGGCCCGCGGGCCCACCTGCTTCCTCCGGTGGGGCCGCCATCTTGAATGGCGGGCGCATGCTCAGTGCGCCCGCCGCGTTCTGCCGGGGGGGGGGTGGGCAATTTTCTCTGGGTCTTGGCTGCCGAGGGTAGCTGAGACCCCAGAGAACATGATCGGGGTCGGTAGTTACCGCCCCCCGTGTCGCGATCGCAGTTATACTAAGTATAATGGCGACCGCAAAAAAAAAAAAAATGATTTCTCTCCCCCTGATGTGATCGCACATCAGAGGGGAGAGAATGAGGGTCCCCAGGTCCCCCGATCGCCCCCCCCTATACTTACCGGTGTCCTCCGTCCTCCTCGAGGCCCCAGGAACCCGGCGTCTTCTTCCTGTACAAAAAAAATGGCGGGCGCATGCGCAGTGCGCCCGCCGATCTGCTTGGCGGCAGATTCAAAAAAAGTTTCATTCATTCTCCAGAAAGTGCATTTTGATCACTGTGATAAACTATCACAGTGATCAAAATAAAAAAAACAGTACATAACCCCCCCCTTTATCACCCCCTTAGTTAGGGACATATAATAAAATATAGAAATTATATTTTTTTTCATTTTTCTGTTAGGGTTAGGGTTAAGGCTAGGGTTAGGGTTATAATTAGGGTTAGGGTTATAATTAGGGTTAGGGTTAGGCTGGGTTCATACTGCGTTATGGCAGTCCGTTAGACGGACTGCGTTACACCGCGGTATAACGCGGTGTAACGCAGTCCATTAACACTGCCATCACCCCCATTTGAGGGCGCATCGCGACGAATGCCGTAAAGCGGTATGCGTTTGCGACGTGCCATCATTCAGTGACGGAGCCTCGGACACGGGCTGCAGCGTCTGGGCTCCGTCACCGCTAGTGCAGATGAATCATCTCTGATTCCTCTGCGCTAGCTGGTATAGCATAAGCGATCGCGTTATGCTATACCGTTACCAGCCCGTCAATGCTATGTGTTGAACGGGCTGGTAAAACGCAAAATGAACCCAGCCTTAGGGTTAGGGTTATAATTAGGGTTAGGGTTACAATTAGGCTTAGGGTTACAATTAGGGTTAGGGCTACAATTAGGGTTAGGCTGGAGTCACACACAACCACAAAAAATCAGTCCGTTTTAGACGGTCGATTGTCGGATCAAAATGCAAACATCACACATCCTTCTGGCATCCGATTTTCCTTCAAAGATGCGATTTAATCGCATGTGTGTGTACCTTGTAACATCCGATTTTCATCCGACTTGCGAGATTTTCTCGCAGGCTTGCAAAACTGACATATAATGGATCTAAAAGAATAGTATTTCAATCACAAAAAAAAGAATAGATATATACACATAGAACACATATATAATATATATATACATGTCATTGTGACATGTATATATACATATATTTATAGTTCCTAGACTTCTACATACTGTTATAGCCGCTAATTCAATTGCCGGGTTTTGTGAAATCACAGAAGCCGACATGAAATGATACATTGTTTCCACACAGTTAACCATGTCATTTCCTGTATTTTGATATTTGTTTAGAACTTACAATTACATGAGTGTATTTGTGCAAAATTTCAGACATGTAGGGGTTAATTAAAGGTGTAATTTCGTTGCAAAAAAAAAGCGTGGGCTCCCGCTGTATTTTCTCCACCAGACAGACAAAGCAAGCGAGTGGGGGCAGATAATAACAGCCTAGGGAGGGTACATTTTTTGTGCCCCCCCTGGCTACTAACATCTGCCCCCAGACACCCCAGAAAGGGCAAATCTATAATTAGATTCGCCCTTTCTGGCACTTTGCCCATCTATTCCCATTGCCCTGTAGCGGTGGCGAATGGGTTAATAATCTCACCTTACTGTCACCTTGCAATTGAAAGGTGACCTTAAGGTAGGTTAATAATTGAGAGCTGTCAATTAGATAACTATCAATTATTAATCCTATTGAAGTAAATAAAAAAACACACACACACTTTAAGAATAAATAATTTTAATGAAATAAAAACACATTTTTTTGACCATATTTTATTTTACACTTAATCCGTGCGAAGCCATTGATCTCCTAAAATAAAGAAAAAAAAATAAAACAACATTATTCTTACCTATTCCGCCGATCTGTCACGTCCCACGCTGTAATCCTTCACAAAGGGTTAACTAGCTTTGAGCCAAGCAGTGCAAGTAATCCTGCGTGCTCAGCTCAAAGCTCCTGAATGAATAAGTTCCTCTCCTGGCGACAGGAGAGGATGTGTTTCATGAATGAAGCTTAATTGATTGTGTCCACTTTCCCTTTAGGTCAGGTCACTAAAGTTAAATTGCCAATAAATCAATTAAGCTCCATTCATGAATCTATTCCTCTACTTTCGCTGGGAGAGGAACTTATTCATTCAGGGGAATACAGGTCTGAGACAGCATTATTAGCTCTCTGCGACCTGTAACCTGTTAACCCTTTCTGATGGATTACACCGTGGGACCTGACTGTACATCGGATTGGTAAGTATAATTTTGCTTTTTTATTTTATTTTTATTACAGGAAATGGTTTTAGCAGGAAAATAAAATATGGTCAAAAACTGTGTGATTATTTCATTAAACTTATTTTTTATTAAACTGTGTGTGTTTGATTTTTCTTTCATACAATAGGATTAATAATTGATAGTTGTCTAATTGACAGCTCTCAATTATTAACCTACCTTAAGGTCACCTTTCAATTGCAAGGTGACAGTAAGGTGAGATTATTAACCCATTCGCCACCGCTACAGGGCAATGGGAATAGACGGGCAAAGTGCCAGAAAGGGCGAATCTAATTATAGATTTGCCCTTTCTGGGGTGTCTGGGGGCAGATGTTAGTAGCCAGGGGGGGCACAAAAAATGTACCCTCCCTAGGCTGTTATTATCTGCCCCCACTCGCTTGCTTTGTCTGTCTGGTGGAGAAAATACAGCGGGAGCCCACGCATTTTTTTTCAACGAAATTACACCTTTAATTAACCCCTACATGTCTGAAATTTTGCACAAATACACTCATGTAATTGTAAGTTCTAAACAATATCAAAATACAGGAAATGACATGGTTAACTGTGTGGAAACAATGTATCATTTCATGTCGGCTTCTGTGATTTCACAAAACCCGGCAATTGAATTAGCGGCTATAACAGTATGTAGAAGTCTAGGAACTATAAATATATGTATATATACATGTCACAATGACATGTATATATATATATATATGTGTGTTCTATGTGTATATATCTATTCTTTTAGTCTTTATTAAAGCTGTCAGTGTGATTTTACAGTATAGCCGGGGATGAATTGCCGGCTTTTCTAAAGGACACCGATGCGATTTCATCGCAAGTCACACAGTGTGGTCCGTTTGTAATCCGATTTTTCATCGCTCCCATAGACTTGCTTTGGCGATTGTCGACCGACAATCGGTGACAATCGCAGCATGCTGCGATTGTACACGGACGTTTAAAACGGACCACAAAAAATCTGATACTGGGAGCTGCTCCATAGATTAACATAGGTCCGACTGCAATGCGATTTTTCATCGCATTGCAGTCGTCCGATTCTGTCGCCAGTGTGACGCCGGCCTTAGGGTTACAATTAGGGTTAGGGTTACAATTAGGGTTGGAATTAGGGATGGGATTAGGGTTAGGATTAGGGTTAGGGTTGGGATTAGGGGTGTGTTGGGGTTAGGGTTGGAGCTAGAATTGAGGGGTTTCCACTATTTAGGCACATCAGGGGATCTCCAAACATGACGTGGCGTTCAAAAAGTCAGATGGCGCTCCCTCCCTTCCGAGCCCTGCCGTGCGCCCAAACAGTGGTTTACCCCAACATATGGGGTACCAGCGCACTCAGGACAAATTGCCCACCAATTTTGGGGTTCTAATTTCTCTTGTTTACCCTTGGGAAAAATAAAAAATAGCTGGCTAAAAAATAATTTTTGAGGAAAATTTTAATTTTTTTTTCACGGCTCTGCGTTTATAAATTTCTGTGAAGCACTTTGGGTTCAAAGTGCTCACCACACATCTAGATAAGCTCCTTAGGGGGTCTAGTTTCCAAAATGGGGTCACTTGTGGGGTTTTCCACTGTTTAGGCACATCTGGGGCACTGCAAACGGAACATGACACCCATCAATGTCTGCATTTCAAAACGTTATTACTTCCTTTCCAAGCCCTGCTGTGCGCCCAAACAGTTCCCCCCCCACATATTTGGTATCAGCGTACTCAGGAAAATTGGACAACAACTTTTGGGGTCCAATTCCTTGTGAAAAATCAAAAATTTGGGACTAAAAAATCATTTTTGTGGAAAATTGTTTTTGTTTTTTTTTCACACCCAGGCATTATAAACCTTTGTGAAACACTTGGGGGTTCAAAGTGCTCACCACAGATCTAGATAGTTCCTTAGGGGGTCTAGTTTCCAAAATGTTTTAGAGCACCTCTGGGCACTGCAAACGGAACATGACCCCCATCAACTCTGCATTCCAAAACGTTATTACTTCCTTTCCAAGCCATGCTGTGCGCCAAAACAGTTTCCCCCCCCACATATTTGGTATCAGCATACTCAGGACAAATTGGACAACAACTTTTGGGGTCCAATTTCCTTGTGAAAAATCAAAAATTTGGGACTAAAAAATCATTTTTGTGGAAAAATTTTTTTTTTCACACCCAGGCATTATAAACTTTTGTGAAACACTTGGGGGTTCAACGTGCTCACCACAGATCTAGATAAGTTAATTAGGGGGTCTAGTTTCAAAATGGAGTCACTTGTGGGGTTTTCCACTGTTTAGGCACATCTGGGGCACTTCAAACGGAACATGACCCCATCAACGTCTGTATTCCAAAACTTTATTACTTCCTTTCCAAGCCCTGCCGTGCGCCCAAAGTTCCCCCCCCCCACATATTTGGTATCAGCGTACTCAGGACAAATTGGACAACAACTTTTAGGGTCCAATTTCCTTGTGAAAAATAAAAAATTTGGGAATAAAAAATCATTTTTGTGGAAAATTGTTTTTTTTTTTTTTCACACCCAGGCATTATAAACTTTTGTGAAACACTTGGGGGTTCAAAGTGCTCACAACAGATCTAGATAAGTTCCATAGGGGGTCTAGTTTCCAAAATGGTGTTACTTGTGGGGGGTTTCCACTGTTTAGGCGCATCAGGGGCTCACCAAACGCGACATGGTGTCCAATCTCAAT
Source organism: Oophaga sylvatica (assembly GCA_033576555.1). Taxonomy (NCBI): domain Eukaryota; kingdom Metazoa; phylum Chordata; class Amphibia; order Anura; family Dendrobatidae; genus Oophaga; species Oophaga sylvatica. The sequence goes on from JARQOD010000003.1 coordinate 98,291,590, forward strand.
TCCAGCCAATTTTGGTTTGAAAAAGTCAAACAGCGCTGCTTCCATTCCAAGCCCTGCCGTGCGCCCAAACAGTGGTCCCCCCCAATATATGGGGTATCAGCATACTCAGGACAAATTGGACAACAACTTTTGTGGTCTAATTTCTCCTGTTACCCTTGGGAAAATAAAAAATTGGGACTAAACGATCAGGTTTGCGGAAAAAATATGATTTTTTATTTTCACGCCCGGGTGTTATAAACTTCTGTGAAACACTTGGGGGTTCAAAGTGCTCACCACATATCTAGATAAGTTCCTTAGGGGAAAAAAAAAAAATTTTTTGTGGACTACAGAGGAGGAGATATGAAAAAGAAATTGGCCCAAGTAGAAACACAGTGGATATTTCGTATTGGATCTCTTCAACCGGAAGGGCTCAATGAGGTTCTGAGCTTTGCCCCCTTTCTATAGGTGTTACCCTTTATATTTTAAATGTTTCTTTGTTTTATGTATACCTCACATATGCCTTTTATAGTTTACATTAGGTCATATATACATGTGATACCTGTGATGCAGCATTGATAGATATCTAGACCACCTTTGAAGCCCATGAATGGAAACTGTTCAGAGAAAATACTGCGAGTAGAACAACTCTTCAATCAAATATATAATGCCCCCTTTGAACATTAACATTGTATCCCATTCTAAACTGAAGAATATGGATCCATTTTGGATCGCTGTGAACTCTCAAATGCAGATTCGGATCCCAGTATGGGTGATATGCCATCACTTTATGTATATAATCTTATAATTTTTCATTATCTTTGTTTTTGTTGTTATTATTACTTTGAAACATAAATATTTTCTTTATTTTTGTCTAATTTGTAGGAAGTACGATTATTGTAAGATATTGTAATTCAATGCTGGCGATTGCCTGATATCTACACCAATGTAAATAGCTTTATCTTTATATCGTATTTCCATATTATCTGACTTTCCCTGTGACATATCCTGCAATCCACGGTCTGTCCCGCCTCTGTTTGGAGCCTTGGCGCTTCCAGGGCAAAGCGCTGTGGGAGCTCGGCGTCCAGGTCGTCATGGCAGCGCCTATCTGTTCTGACACGTCGGACGGATGGGCGTGGCCTGACGGCGGGCGACTCGCCCCTATGACGCTGTGGGTTGCCTAGGTGATGCACCCAGTCGAACCGCAGCAGTTCCCTCCCCGTCCTGACGTGTCGGATGGGAGGTGGCTGCACGGCCGACGGGCGCAACCTAGGCGCGTCACACGCCGGGAGCGGCGAGGCTCCGGGCACAGGTGGAGGATACAGCAGGTAAATGCCATCTTCCTAATGAAATGTATATAAAGGCATTCCTGAGCACATTTTACACCCACTAACCCCCATAGACGAAGCTAACGCGAAACGCGCGTCGGGGAACATTGGACCCCCACAAGGTTGTATACCTCTCATGACTAGCACTGTTATATTGTGTCATTTAGATATATAAATGTGGTTATGGGGCCATAGCGGAATATATCTGATTTCGGATGTATCACTGGATAATATATCAGTCCGCACACAAGGCACCTTTTTAACCACACTATATTATTTTTGGCAATGTGTTAGTGACACATCCCCTAATAGTGCATATACTTGGCATTTATGACTGCTTTATTCAAGGTGACAAATCATGAATCTAACTATACATAGATGCCTGAAGTTTAGTCATATACATCTAGCATTCAGCACTGCTGTCTAGCATAGTCTACAAATACATCATAGTGGACATTTTTCTATGCGAAATTCATCACTGGATAATATATCAGTCCGCATATGCGGTACATTTATAATCATAGTGTGTATTGAAACTATGACTACATTAAGTGAAATACCATTCTATTAATACGCTTGGCAGCTGTGGCCGCAGAAAGTATATTGGCAAATTACTGGCTAATTATATAGTGCCTGTATTCTAATCAATTTAAAATATCTAACATGGTTTAATAGCACTATCTGTTGACGTATCATACTTAGCAGCAATATCTAGCCTTTGACTCTAGATTAAAATTCATTTATAAGTCATGGTACCTACACCTGTGGGAGTATACTGTATATACATCCCTTTTTAATGGATCTTTTAACTGTGTATTGTTATGAATGTAATTTTCTAATAAAGTTTTGTAAATTTTTGGCATAATGCTTCCAATGCTTATTTGGATTAAAGTTCCTTAGGGGGTCTAGTTTCCAAAATGGGGTCACTTGTGGGGGGTTTCCACTGTTTAGACACATCAGGGCCTCTACAAATGCGACATGGCGTCCAGCCAATTCCGCGTTGAAAAAGTCAAACGGAGCTCCTTCCCTTGCGACCTCTGCCGTGCGCACAAAAAGTGGTTTACCCCAAAATATGGGGTATCGGCATGCTCAGGACAAATTGCACAAAAACTTTTGGGGTCTTGTTACCCTTGGGAAAATAAAAATTGGGGTGAAAAGATCATTTTTTGGAAAAAATATGATTTTTTATTTTCACGGCTCTACGTTATAAACTTGTGTGAATCATTTGGAGGTTCAAAGTGCTCACCACACATCTAGATAAGTTCCTTAAGGGGTCTAGTTTCCAAAATGGGGTCACTTGTTGGGGGTTTCCACTGTTTAGGCACATCAGGGGCTCTCTAAACGCGACATGGCATCCAGCCAATTCTGCGTTGAAAAAGTCAAACAGCGCTCCTTCCCTTGCGACCTCTGCCGTGCACCAAAAAAGTGGTTTACCCCCACATATGGGGTATCAGCATGCTCAGGACAAATTTCACAAAAACTTTTATGGTCTTTTTACCCTTGGGAAATTAAAAATTGGGGTGAAAAGATCATTTTTGTGGAAAAAAAATGATTTTTTTTTTCACGGCTCTACATTATAAACTTGTGTGAAGCACTTGGAGGTTCAAAGTGCTCACCACAGATCTAGATAAGTTCCTTAAGGGGTCTTGTTTCCAAAATGGGGTCATTTGTGGGGTGTTTCCACTGTTTAGGCACATCAGGGGCTATCTAAACGCAACATGGCATTCAGCCAATTCTGCGTTGAAAAAGTCAAATGGCGCTCCTTCCCCTTGCAACCTCTGCCATGCGCCCAAAAAGTGGTTTACCCCCACATATGGGGTATCGGAGTATTCAGAAGAAATTGCACAACAAATTTTGTGGTTCATTTTCTCTTTTAACACTTGTGAAAATAAAAAAAATTGGTTCCGAAGTAAAGCTTTTGCAAAAAAAGTTAAATGTCAATTTTTTCCTTCCACATTGCTTCAGCTCCTGTGAAGCACCTGAAGGGTTAATAAACTTCTTGAATGTGGTTTTGAGCACCTTGAGGGGTGCAGTTTTTAGAATGGTGTCACTTTTGGGTATTTTCTATCATATAGACCCCTCAAAGTGGCTTCAAATGTGATGTGGTCCCTAAAAAAGAATGGTGTTGTAAAAATGAGAAATCGCTGGTCAACTTTTAACCCTTATAACTTCGTAACAAAAGAAAATTTTGTTCCCAAAATTGTGCTGATGTAAAGTAGACATGTGGAAAATGTTATTTATTAAGAAATTTGTGTGACATATCTCTCTGATTTAAGGGCATAAAAATTAAAAATGTGAAAATTGCTAAATTTTCAAAATTTTCGCCATATTTCCGTTTTTTTCATAAATAAACACAAGTCATATCAAAGAAATTTTACCACTAACGTGAAGTACAATATGTCATGAAAAAACAATCTCAGAATCAGCGGGATTCGTTAAAGCGTTCCAGAGTTATAACCTCATAAAGTGACAGTGGTCAGAATTGTAAAAATTGGCCCGGTCATTAAGCTGCAAAATGGCTCTGTCACTAAGGGGTTAAATGATGAAGGTACAGGGGATATTACCCCCTGTCTCTCATCATAAATTATATTGGCACAGGTAGTACTGCCTCTATCTCTCATTGTAAATGATAAATGGGTATATATTTTGTATGCACAGATAGCACTTTCTCCTTGTTTTGCTGCAGATACAAAAAGTTCTTACCGTAATTCCTGTTTCCCATTAAAAATAAAGTAGATACAGGCAATATTATCTACATGTCCCTCTTTATAAATGAGATTCACATGTACAGTACTGCCTCCTTGTCTTTTATTGTAAATGATAAATGTGCAAATGATACTACGATCCTGTCTCTCCACATAAGAAACATTGGCACTAGAGATGAGCGACTTTGCCTTTTTTAGGGTCGAGTCGGGTTTCGTGAAACCCGACTTTCTCAAAAGTCGACTCGAACAAGTTGGCAGACTAACGGAAAAGGTCGGGTCGGAGTCGAAAATCAGACCCCAATGCAAGTCAATGGGGAATAAAAGTCGGCAGTCAGTGGAGGACAGTAAACACACCTACAGTGCCCATTTCAATGCCAACAACATCAATTCTTATTACTTAAGCTTAGCAACCTTAATTTACTTTATAATAATAGTTACGCATTGAAAACTGGGGTTATTTGTGTTGGCATATGCAACAGATTAGGACTTATTATAAGTAAAAGGAGGACTTTATGCTGACCTGATAATAGATGGCGATGTTGTGTAACGTTTCCTTCTGTTTAATGTATTGTATAAAAGATAGTCACACTTGTACTTTCACTTTCGTTTTGTTCCTGTTTCCTGATGCAATGCTAAAATGACTGTGCATTATTCTTTTACCTCATGTTGATAGAAGTAAAAGCTTTTTATCCCATGCAGCCTGCTCTGTGAAGTTTTCTACTGCAAAGGTGTGGATTCAGAAGCTGTGCAACAGGTTATGGGCCCAGACACCCAGTCACCCCAGATACAGTGTACCCAGATACAGAGAATCCAGACACCAGAGAATTCCAGACTCCACAGATCCCAAGCACCAAGAATACCAGATACCCAGGACACTGGAACTCTCAGCAAGACCCTGGTGAGTGCAGAAGAATTCTTCAGTGCAACTCTCTAAGCAAGTAAGTCTATATAAAGATGATGAATAACACAGAGCTAAAACTCACAGTAGCTAAACTGAATGATGAGAACTATCAGCTATGGAAGTTCAAAGAAGAGATGTTATTGTCTAAAGATGATTTATGGGAAGTAATCACTACAGATAGACCTGATCAGGATAATCATACATGGGATAAAAAGAATAGACAAGCGAGAGCCACCATTAGCTTATTAGTGGATGATGCTCAATTAATACATATAAGAAATGAAGAAACAGTGAAAGGAATGTGGGAAGCATTAAGAAAGCTATATGAGAGACCCAGCTTAAATCACAAATTATTTTTATTAAGAAAGCTTTACAGTATGAGATTGAGTGCAAATGACGACATGCAGAAGCACATAGTCTCAATGATGGAAGTGATATCAAAGCTAAGATCTATTGGTGAAGATATTAAAGAAAATCATATAGCAGCTATATTGTTGTGCAGTTTACCAGATTCGTATACAGATTTAATAAATGCACTAGAGACGAGACCAGAAACTGACATTACATTAGATTTTGTGAAAACAAAACTATTAGATGAATATCAGAGAAGAAAAGAACAAAGCAATGATTCTACTGAAAAGGACAGTGAAAACGCTCTTAAAGCTACAGAATTTAAAAAACCCTGTAATAAAGAGACAAGAGAATGCTTCAGATGTAAGAAAAAAGGTAATTTAAAGAAAGCCTGTACCATATGGAAAGCAGAACAAAAATGACAACATAAAAAGCATACACAGAAAGTGAAAAACACAATTTCCAATTCGTGTGAGAATAATTGGAATGGCACATTCAAAATAACAGACAAGAAGTCATCACTTGGTTGGTTTATTGATTCAGGAGCAATGAGTCATATGACAAGTGACAAGAATTTCTTTACTGATCTTGATTTAAATAAGAAAGAAGCCATTTATCTTGCAGATGGAAGCAAAATAACCGCAGAAGGTATCGGACAAGGTATGCTAAATTGTTCATTCAAGTTCGGACAAGATTCCAAGATATTTGTATAGGATGTGTTGTATGTTCCAAAATTGGAAGGCGGATTATTATCTGTGAAACGTCTAACAGCAAAAGGACTTACAGTAAAATTCAAAGATAATGAGTGTGCAATTATTGCAGGAAACAAGTTGATAACCAAAGTCAAGGCAGATGAACAATTATATCATTTTGACAAACCAAAGAAACAGATGAAGGTATGTACACATGATCACAAAAACTGTATTCACATGTGGCATAGACGTCTAGGACATAGACACCCGGACAGTATAAGGGAACTACAGAGAAAAGAATTGACAAAAGATTTAAAGATATCAGATTGCTCAATTACCATAAGATGTGAATGTTGTATAAAATCCAAAGCCACAAGGATATCTATTCCAAAAGAAAGTGAGATGAAAAGCGAAAAACCACTTGATTTGGTGCATACTGACGTATGTGGACCCATGAAAGTGACTACATCAGGAGGCAATAGATACATGTTGACTTTTATAGATGACTACTCAAGATACACAGTCACATACTTAATTAAGAACAAAAGTGAAGTTTTTGATAAACTTGTAGACTATGTAACAAGATCAAGTAACAAATTTCAAAGGAGGCCAATTGTCATCAGAAGTGACAATGGAGGTGAATTTACAGGTCACAGAATAGAAGACTACTTAAGACAAAATGGAATAGAACATCAAAAAACTGAACAAAATGGAGTAGCAGAAAGGAAAAACAGAACTCTAACAGAGATGATGAGATGTGTGCTGACAGATTCTAAACTACCAGAGAAATATTGGGTGAGGCAGCAATGATAGCTACATATCTACAGAACCGACTTTTTTCCAGAAAACTGAAGAAAACTCCATATGAACTGTGGCAAGGTATTAAAAGTTTTTGGATGTAAAGTTTTTATATTCATTCCAACAGAAAAACGTTCCAAACTTCAAAACAGATCCATGGAAGGAATATTTGTTGGATATAGTGAAAACTGCACAGGATATAGAATCTTAGATCCCAAAACAGACAGAGTTACAGTGAGTAACAGTGTGACATTCATTGAAGATTTAAATTAAGACATTATGATTTCAGTTGAAACAAAAAAATGAGAAAAACAATAGTGACATAACTGAAGAAATATCTGATGAGAAAGAAGTAGAAATGAATGAAGAACAAAATACTGAAAGTGAAGAATCACAACTACAAACAGACACAGAACCAAGACGTTCAATAAGAGAGAACAAAGGAAAACCACCAAGAAGACATAGCTCGACTTCCAGAAGAAGAAGACTATGATGAAACATTTGCTCCAGTTGTCAAACACACTACAATAAGAACTTTACTTACAGTTGCAGCAATGGAACAGATGGAACTAAGACATCTGGATGTAAAGACAGCTTTTTGAATGGAGATTTAACAGAAGACATTTACATGGAACAACCTCCAGGATTCAAAGATGAAAGAAATCCAAAAAAGTTTGTAAACTACAGAAAAGCTTATATGGTTTAAAACAAGCAGCTAAAGCGTGGAATGACAAAATCACGGAAGTACTAACAAATGAAAAATTTCAAAGAAGCAAAGCTGATCCATGCTTGTACACAAAAAGGCTGAGTAATAGATGGATATATGTACTTATATATGTAGACGACATTTTGATTTGTTTTAAACAAGAAAGGGATAAAGAAAACATTCTAAAAATCCTGAAGCAACATTTTGAAATCAAAGACTTGGGAAATGTAAAACAGTACCTAAGAATACAGATAGAAAGACAAGAAGTACTGTGGCTAAGACAATTGTTGACAGAATTAGGACAATCACACTTGGAACCAACAAAACTAAAAGAGGACCAAGAAGTCTTGAAGTTGGAGTATTGCCCTACTGAAGAAATGACAGCAGACATTTTCACGAAGGCGTTTAATGCTGATAAACATCAGAGACTAATAAAAAAGTTGGGTTTGATTGAATAAGTCCTTATTGTTGAGAAAGGGTGTTGGCATATGCAACAGATTAGGACTTATTAAAAGTAAAAGGAGGACTTTATGCTGATCTGACAATAGATGGCGATGTTGTGTAACGTTTCCTTCTGTTTTATGTATTGCATATGATATAGTCTCACTTGTAGTTTCAATTTCGGTTTGTTCCTGTTTTCCTGATGCAATGCTGAAATGACTGTGCATTTATTCTTTTACCTCATGTTGTAAGAAGTACAAGCTTGGTATCCCATGAAGCCTGCTCTGTGAAGTTTTCTACTGCAAAGGTGTGGATTCAGAAGCTGTGCAACAAGATTTGAGTGGTGCAAGAGTGCTAGAAGGGAAGAGGGAGGCTAGAGAGTACACAAACATTTTTGAATTTTCTTGGAAGGTACGGATCTAGGAAATGTTTTTGAGTTGTAATCGGCAGGAGGAGGCAAGGGCTTGGATCTTAGCTTGAAAGAGAGGGCTGAGTCAAGTATCACCCCGAGGGCACGAACATGCGGGAATATTTGTACCGGTGTGCCATCCCGGCATTACACAGGCACTTGTCCCACAACATTACCTGTGCCCC
>JARQOD010000003.1:98300181-98342288 GCA_033576555.1 Oophaga sylvatica
AAAGGAGGACTCGGAAAACCAGGGGGGAGTCCTGAGGAATCATTTGCATAGTTCCAGTTATTCGGGGAAAATGAAGAGTCTGGAGCTAAAGAAAACGGGGTTTTGGCTGTGGCAGCAAAAAGGGGGGACATGGGTAAAAATTTTTGGTTTTTTTTCACCCCTGTGATATCTCTTTGACAATAAGAGCAGGGAAAAGAGGCTAGCCCCATGGGGTTGATTTGCATTTCTTGTACATTTCACAGATTTACCAGTGGAAACCCAAAACTTCACATGCCCAAATGAAAGCTTGTGTCCAGGGGGGGGGGAAAAATTTTCGAAATCTAGAAGAGAGATTAGCTATTTTAAAAATCATTAAAGGAAGATGAAGATTCTTAGAAGAGCAGAATTATCTCTTCATGGTGCAGAAAGAGAAGAAATTAGAGGCACCCGAAGAAACGGGGAAATGGAAGCATGTGACCCAGGAAGCAGGGGATCGTGAGGCAGTCCACCCATACGCCCAGGAACCAGTACCAGGCCTCACACAGGGAAGTGAAGAAATACATCAGGATAAAACTTTGCCCACAAGGGAACCTTGAACCCTAAGATCCCCTGAATGGAGAAAGAAAAATTTTTGAAAAAGAAAACGGGGTTTGGTCTGGGGGATTCCCTGTTGAGAGGAACAGAGACCGCCTGCAGACCGGATATAACCTAAAGAGAAAAGTGTGTCTTCCAGGTGAAAAAAATTAAAGATGGTCGACGGATTCAGGACTTTTAAACCCAAATGATGACTACCCTTTCCTGCAAAACAGGGGGAAAAATGCCCAAAAGAAGTACCTGGAAAACCAAACTGCAGTGACTTTGAAAACTTAGGCAAGAAAGTGAAAGAACTGGGTGCGCAGGTGGTCTTCTCATCCATCCTCCCAGTGAATGGCCATGGAACAAGGAGGTGGAATAAGATTCTGCAGGTGAACAACTGGCTACGTCGATGGTGCCGTCAGCAAGGATTTGGTTTTCTGGATCACGGAGTGAATTACCTATACGATGGACTACTTGCTAGAGATGGGGTGCACCTTACGAAGACTGGAAAACATGTATTTGGAAATCGCCTTGCTACACTCATCAGGAGAGCTTTAAACTAGAACAATGTGGGAAGGGAAGCAAAACGCCAGAAAAAGCTATACACCTGACAAATACTATTGAGAACTCGGCTATTAGAAGTGGAAAGGAAGAACGAAGACAAAACAATCTAAATAATAAAAATATTGGTGGAAGAGAAACCAATCACAAGCTAAAATGTTTTTATACAAATGCACAAAGCATGGGCAACAAACAAGGAGAATTGGAACTACTAACGCAGGGGAAGAAGTATGATGTCATTGGAATCACTGAAACTTGGTGGGACGATACACATGATTGGAATACAAGGCTAGAAGGATACAACTTATTTGCAAGAAACAGATTTTATAAACGAGGAGGAGGTGTCGCATTGTATGTTAGAAAAGCGTATATCTGCACAGAGATTGACGCTTCAGAGACTGGGAGTTCTGTGGAAACTGTTTGGGTAAGAATACAAGGACAGAACAATGGAAAGGACACCATTGTAGGCATTTACTACAGGCCACCTATGCAAGCTGAAGATATGGATGAACTCTTTATGCATCAAATGGCCAAGTTCTCCAAAAAATATGACATAGTGGTCATGGGAGATTTCAACTATCCAGACATTTGTTGGGAATCTCTCTCAGGCAAAACTAACAGGTCAAGGAAATTCTTATCCTCTCTTGCTGACAACTTTATCTTTCAAAAGGTAGGGGAGAAAACAAGGGGATCTGCTACCTTGGATCTAATCCTTATAAACAGGGAGGAAATGGTTGAGGAGATAAGAGTGGCTGGGACCCTAGGAGGTAGTGACCATGCTATTTTAGAATTTTGGATAACAAGAGGAGGAAGACCTGTGAAGACTCAGACATCAAGGTTAGATTTCAGAAAGGCAGATTTTAAGGGACTCAGAAAGAGAATTGGAGGGAACCAATGGCAGGATATCCTTAAGGACAAAAATGTCCAGGAAGGATGGGACATCTTGAAAAATGAGATTCTCAAAGCACAATCATTAACAATTCCGAAAAGAGGGAAAAATGGGAAGCATTTAAGGAAACCAGGATGGATGAACACAGAACTTAAACACATGCTAAAAAGAAAGAAAGAAATGTTTATCAAATGGAAAGAAGGAGGCATATCTAAAGAAGAATATAATGCCATCTGCAGAACCTGCAGGGCAAAAATCAGATTATCTAAAGCTGACAATGAATTAAGGCTTGCAAGAGATGTCAAAAGCAACAAAAAAGGATTTTGGGGATATGTCAAAAGTAAAAGAAAAGTCAAAGATGCTATAGGATTTTTAAAGGATGAAAATGATGAAATGGTAAGACAGGATGTTGAGAAGGCTGAACTGTTAAATTCCTATTTTGCATCTGTTTTCTCTCAGAAAGGAAATGTAACATCAACTGATCTTCACTGTCCTATTAAAGGAATAGAAGAATCCAGGATATCTATAAACAGAAAGACAGTGAGGAAACACTTAGCTAACCTAAATGAATTCAAGTCTCCAGGTCCAGATGAATTACACCCCAGAATACTGAAGGAGATAGCAGAAGAAATTCTTGAACCACTGTCCATAATCTTTGAAAATTCTTGGAGAACAGGAGAAGTCCCAGAAGACTGGAGAAGAGCAAATGTTGTTCCTATCTTCAAAAAGGGGAAGAAGGTGGACCCAGGGAACTACAGGCCGGTGAGTCTGACTTCTATACCAGGAAAGATCTTTGAACAAATTATTAAAGAACATGTATGTAAGTACCTGCATAAGAATGAAGTGATTAAACAGAGTCAGCATGGGTTTGTAACTAATAAGTCATGTCAGACTAACTTAATTTCCTTCTATGACAGAATCACTGACTGGGTGGATCAGGGAAATGCTGTAGATATAGTATATCTTGACTTCAGCAAAGCATTTGACAAAGTATCTCACACAATCCTTATTGAAAAAATGACTAAGTATGGAATGGACAAGGCAACTGTTAGGTGGATTCATAACTGGCTTAGTGATCGGAATCAAAGAGTGGTCGTAAATGGCTGCACATCCAGTTGGAAGAATGTCTCAAGTGGGGTACCACAAGGCTCTGTTTTGGGCCCTGTATTGTTCAACATCTTTATCAATGATTTAAATGAAGGAATTGAGGGTAAACTGATCAAATTTGCTGATGACACAAAGCTAGGAGGGGTAGCTAATACTAGAGAAGAGAGAGAGAGGATTCAAAAAGATATAAATAAACTGGAGCAGTGGGCAGCAACTAACAGAATGGTTTTTAACAGGGAAAAATGCAAAGTACTACATCTGGGCAATAAAAATGAAAAAAGCATATACAAAATGGGAGGAATAGGGCTAAGTAACAGCACATGTGAAAAAGACTTGGGTATACTAATTGATAACAGACTGAACATGAGTCAACAGTGTGATGCAGCAGCAAAAAAGGCAAATACAATTCTAGGATGTATCAACAGAAGCATACAGTCTAGATCACGTGAGGTCATTATTGCCCTCTACTCCTCTTTGGTCAGACCTCATCTGGAATACTGTGTCCAGTTTTGGGCACCACATTTTAAAAAAGACATCAACAAACTGGAGCAAGTTCAAAGAAGAGCCACCAGAATGGTGACCGGTCTGCAAACCATGTCCTATGAGGAACGGTTGCAGGATTTGGGAATGTTTAGCTTGCAAAAAAGAAGACTGAGAGGAGACTTAATAGCTGTCTACAAATATCTCAAGGGCTGTCACATTGTAGAAGGATCATCTTTATTCTCATTTGCACAAGGAAAGACTAGAAGCAATGGGATGAAACTGAATGGGAGGCGACACAGATTAGATATTAGAAAAAACTTTTTGACAGTTAGGGTGATCAAGGAGTGGAACAGGCTGCCACGAGAGGTGGTGAGTTCTCCTTCAATGGAAGTCTTCAAACAGAGGCTGGACAGACATCTGTCTGGGATGATTTAGAGAATCCTGCTTTGAGCAGGGGGTTGGACCAGATGGCCCAGGAGGTCCCTTCCAACTCTACCATTCTATGATTCTATGATTCTAAAGTGTTCACATTGCCAGGACGGCAATGGTTAAAGGGAAGGGGAATGTAAGGAGGTATAGGGTATAAACTCTTTAAGGTTTCATCCCCTTTAATTGTGTCAATGTAAATATATATGTGTGCTTGTATATTGCTATGTAGGTGTATTTGTGGGGGTTTAGTGTTAGGCGTCAGTGCATCCTAGGGGTCACTAGAGGAGGGCACTGGGAGAATAATGTATATAGTCAGGGGTTAACTGTTATCTGCGAGGGATCACTAATGGGGGCACTTAGAGATCCAGTTAGTTATAAAAAGACATCAGTGCAGTAATTGGGATTGGCCGCTGGTTGGGGGCAGTTAGCTCATTGCCATTTTCAATGAGGTAGAATGACATTATATAAAAAACAAAAATGTCCTTTCCTCCCCTTCCCTTTGAGGGAAGCACTGCTCCAAAAAAAAACAAAAAAAACAAAAACAGTTTCTTGAAGGTCCTGTGGACCGTTTTCAGCTCTCTTTACGAGCGTTGCAGGGTTCCCTACCCTGAGGGACGCGGAACAGTCCCAGATGGTACAAACGTGCACTAGAAGGGAAAAGGCCAAGAGTCTTTCAGTTGCGAGCATTCTGAGCAGTTTTTTCACTGATTGCCCAGCTCCTGGCGCATGCTGAGGAGGACTCCGCCACCGCAAAGTCTCTAGGATGATAAGCATGGTCAGGGGCAGAAGTGTCATCGGTTGCCTCTGCACATGAATCCTCATCTCCTCCGATGGGATCGTCTTCTGCAGAAACCTGATGGGAGTGCGGGGCGAGGTGGCGCGGGTCTTAGGCCTAGTATCAGCACTGCCCCGTGAAAGTGATGGAGCGGGGCTGTGGGACCCGTCGCGCGTTGGAGTGAAGGCTCACTCACCGCTAGCGATCTCACTGTGCCACTCAGGCTGGCCCTCATCCCCTGCAGGTACTGCTTCATGCGGGAGGCCGGGGTTTCTCTCGGCACTACTTCCTCCTTTTACCAGGTATCATCAGCACTCTCGGACATGGCAGCGGCGTCCTCCTCCGGTCGGGTGGTCTCCGTCAGCTTGTGGCCACTACCGGTACTTGGGTGCGTGGGTGTTCCAGCTCCTCCCATCCGGCGGGAACAGCTTCCGGGCTCGTTGGTTCTGGAACGGCCTGTGCTGCGGGCGAATGCCTCACCGGTATGACGTCTGGCTCCGGCTCTCGCTGAAAACCCCCTCCTCGAGGAAGATGCAAGTCTCGTTGCTTCTCTTTCCAACTGCAGGTGGGCATCTGGATTCTTTGTCCTGCAGCCAGTCTGCAGGGCTGCTCCCGTTCCATGGTGGGGCTCTCTGTGGCCTCCCGCCCATTTTCCAGCATTAGGTGAGAAACCGCAAGTGTCCATCTCAGCATTCTCCTCCTCGCAGGGGCGGTCCCGAATGGTTGACAGTTCTCCTTTGGCACCACTGAGTCGCCGTCACGCCCATGAAGTGCAGGTTGATGACAAAGGACAGTCCTTTTTGGCGCCAGAATTCTTCCTGACAGATCACCGCTTGGAGGCAAATCCTTCCCTAGCAAAAAGTCTCTAAGCTCTTGTCTCTCACAGAAAGGATGAGCTAACTGCCCCCATCCAGCGGCCAATCCCAATTACTGCACTGATGTCTTTTTATAACTAACTGGATCTCTAAGTGCCCCCATTAGTGATCCCTCGCAGATAACAGTTAACCCCTGACTATATACATTATTCTCCCAGTGCCCTCCTCTAGTGACCCCTAGGATGCACTGACTGCCTAACACTAAACCCCCACAAATACACCTACATAGCAATATACAAGCACACATATATATTTACATTGACACAATTAAAGGGGATGAAACCTTAAAGGATTAATACCCTAGACCTCCTTACAAGTGTGTGATGCATAGTGACAAACACAGAGACTTCAAAGTTGAAGGGCTTGAAAACTGTCATTTAACCCCTTCCCGACCTGTGATGCAGCGTATGCGTCATGAAATCCTGTGCCATCCCGACCTGTGCGCAGCATATGCGTCATGGTGGGATCGCGTTCCTGCGGGTCGGGTGACCGGAGTCACTGAAAGGTCACCCAACCAGCAGGCACAGGAGGCTTTGAGCTTCACCGCAGGGGTGGTGGCTTTGCCCCCCATGACTACGATAGCTCTGATTGGTTGTTGAAAGTGAAACAGCCAATCAGAGCGATAGTAATATTTCACCAATGAACATTGGTGAAATATTACAATCCAGCCATGGCCGATCTGCCGCTGCCATCATTACCTTCTCCCCCTCTTCCCTCCGCTCCTCCCCACCTTCCGATCACCCCCCGACTTCCGATCACCACCTGGGTACTTTCTCAGGCCCGATGTCCCTCTTGGTGTCTTGCCGTCATCGGTGATGGGCGCCGCCATCTTCCAAAATGGCGGGCTCATGCGCAGTGCGGCCGCTGAATCTGCCAGCCGGCAGATTCATTTATTCATCGCAGGTACATTTTGATCACTGTGATAGACCCTATCACAGTGATCAAAATAAAAATAAATAAATAACCCCCCGCTTTATCACCCCCATAGGTAGGTACAAATAATAAAATAAATAAAATATATTTATTTTTATTTTTCCATTAGGGTTAGGGTTAGAATTAGGGTTGGAATTAGGGTTGGAATTAGGGTTAGGGTTGGAATTAGGGTTGGGGTTGGAATTAGGGTTAGGGTTGCAATTAGAGTTAGAGTTGCAATTAGAGTTGGGATTGGAATTAGGGTTAGGGTTAAGATTAGGGTTAGAGGTGTGTTGGGGTTAGGGTTAGGCTTGTGGTTAGGGTTATGGTTAGGGTTGGGATTAGGGTTAGGGGTGTGTTGGAGTTGGGGATTAGGGTTGGGGTTAGGGGTGTGTTGGGGTTAGGGTTGTGGTTTGGGTTAAGGTTGGAGTTAGAATTGAGGGGTTTCCACTGTTTAGACACATCAGGGGCTGCCCAAACGCGACATGGTGCCACCATTGATTCTAGCCACTTTTGCGTTCAAAAATTTAAACGGTGCTCCCTCCCTTACAAGCCCTGACGTGTGCCCAAACAGTGGTTTACCCCAACATATGAGGCATCAGCGTACTCAGGAAAATTTTCAAAACAACTCTGGGGGTCTTATTTCTCCTGTTACCTTTGGGAAAATAAAAAATTGGGGGCTAAAAAATTATTTTTGTCGAAAACAAATGATTTTTTATTTTCACAGCTCTGCGTTATAAACTTCTTTGAAGCACTTGGGGTTCAAAATGCTCAATATACCTCTAGATAAGCTACTTGGGGGTCTAGTTTCAAAATGGGGTCACTTGTGGGGGGTTTCTACTGTTTAGGCACATCAGGGGCTCTCCAAATGCGACATGACACCCCCAGACCATTCCATCAAAGTCTGCATTTCACTACTTCACTTCCGAGCCCCGACGTGTTCCCAAACAGTGGTTCCCCCCCACATGTGGGGTACCAGCATACTCTGCAAATTAGACAAAAACTTTTTGGGTTCAATTTCTCCTGTTATCCTTGGGAAAATAAAAAAATTGGGGACTAAAAGATCTCGTTTGTTGAAAAAATATGATTTTTTTATTTTCACGTTCGGGTTCGGGTATAAACTTTAGTGAAACACCTGGTGGTTCAAAGTTCTCACCACACATCTAGATAAGTTCCGTGAGGGGTCTAGTTTTCAAAATAGTGTCATTTGTGGGGGGTTTCCACTGTTTAGGCACATCAGGGGCTCTCCAAATACGACATGACACCCGCAGACTATTCCATCAAAGTCCGCATTTCAAAACGTCACTACTTCCCTTCCGAGCCCCGACGTGTGCCCATACAGTAGTTTTCTCCCACATATGGGGGATCAGCTTACTCAGAACAAATTGGACAACAACTTTTAGGGTACAATTTATCCTGTTACCCTTGGGAAAATAAAAAATTGGGGACTAACAGTTCATGTTTGTGGAAAAAATATGATTTTTTTATTTTCACGCTCTGGTGTTATAAACTTTACTGAATCACCTGGGGGTTCAAAGTTCTCACCACACATCTACATAAGTTCCTTGAGGGGTCTAGTTTCCAAAATAGTGTCATTTGTGGGGGGGTTTCCACTGTTTAGGCACATCAGGGGCTCTCCAAACGCAACATGGCGTCCAATCTCAATTTCAGTAAATTTTGGTTTGAATAAGTCAAATGGCGCTTTTTCCCTTCCAAGCCCTGCCGTGAGCCCAAACAGTGGTTTTCCCCCACATATGGGGTATCAGTGTACTCAGGAGAAATTGCAAAACAACTTTATCTGTTCATTTTCTCCTTTTACCCTTGTAAAAATAAAAAAAAATTGTAAAAGATCATTTTTGTGACTAAAAAGTTAATTGTTCATTTTTTCCTTCACGTTGCTTCAACTCCTGTGAAGCACCTGAATGGTGTTAGAGGTTGAGTTCCCGCTTCTGCACAGGGGGAATCTCAAGCCGTTCCCGCTGTGGTCACCCATCCATCTCCGGCTGCAGTGGAGTCTCCTCAGCAGAGACGTCGGTCCCAGCGTCTTGCACAGCCTAGTACTGTGCAGAGGTTTACGGCTGCCTCTCCAGGTTCTGCTATTGTGGCCAGTACTGGTCAGCGGCGAGCAGACGTCTTTAGGACTAAGTCCTGCATTTCCCCTTCTGAGCATGCCCAGGGTAAGATCTCTCATTGGAGATCAGGGGTCACATGCTCAGGTACTGCAGCAGCTCCTATTGGTCCGCCAGGAAGGTCCTGAAACTACATGTGTTCTGAACAGTGTCTCATTGGTCCTTTCCTGACAGGCCCTGTAGTTGCTACTATAAAAGGGTTGTATGGCCATGCGGCCATGCGCTAGTATCATTTGCATTATGTGCTTTGCGCCAGTGTGATCATGCACGCATGTGGATAGGGCTCGCTGAAATAAGCCCCTAGAATACCGGCACCTCCGGTGAGGAGATTTGTGTGCACGTGTTTAGGATTTGGCTGAAATAAGCCCCTAGAATACCGGCTTCTCCGGTGAGGAGATTGCTTGATTGCTTTTCTGACTGCAAGATAACGGACTGCTATCTGCACAGCAGTTATCTGTGTATCCCTGTGGAGTTAACAGGACACAGTACCTATCTCTGCGTCTCTACCTCAGCGACTCTGTGGTGTAACAGAGTTCGCATATACCACCATATAGTGCCACAGTATTTATATTTGCGACTCTGTGAAGTAACAGAGTTCGCCTATACCACCATCTTACTAGCAGCATGCTCTGCCTGCACGGTGGACCCCGGGCTGCGAACGCACCCACTATTTATATTTATCTGGTGCGTTCCGCAGACCATAACAAATGGTTAATTAACTTCTTAAATGTGGTTTTGATCAGCTTGAGGGGTGCAGTTTTTAGAATGGTGTCACTTTTGGGTATTTTCAGCCATAGACAGCTAAAACTGACTTCAAATGTGAGGTGGTCCCTTAAAAAATGGTTTTGTAAATTTTGTTGTAAAAATGAGAAATCGCTGGTCAACTTTTAACCCTTATAACTTCCTAATAGTGTTGAGCGATACGATAATGCAAATATCGGCTATCGGCCGATATTAGCTCTATCGGCCTTTCGATAATTCGTTTCGATATTTTCGTCTTATCGAATACCGGAATCGGATTTGTCACTGTCACTGTGAGTGTCCGTCGGTCGGGTCTGTCAGGAGTCAGCGGCACTTACCTGGCAGAAGATCTCCGGCAGTCACGTCCTGGACTGCTTGATGGCCGCCATTATCTTCTCCCTGGCGGTCACATGCAGTTTTTCGCGATAACTGCAGTGACTGCAGGGTAATCCCGGCCGTAAAGCAGTCAGTCCGATGACATCACGCCGGGGAAGCAGGTAATCAGCTGTGCTGCACCGGGATGACAGGCTCTGCCTGTCATTCTGATGTAGCAGAGCTGGATCGTCGTGGGACACTCGTTACTATGGAACTGCGTCGGTCAGGTGGTATACTTTTTTTTTTTTTTTTTCCATTTTTTTACAGGAGATCGATGGCGTCGCAGGATGAGACAGTAATAAAAGAAATGAAAACTGTGTTTTTTTTTTTTTATTAAATTAAAAAACTTTTTAGGAACATTCACCCGTCCGGGTACATAAACAAGTTAACTATTTACATACAGGGACCCTGTCCGGGTTATTTAGACTTCTTTGGCTGGCCTCTTCCAGGTACCACCTGGTACTCTTCTTGAGATTGCCAAACATCCGAGGCACCAAGGACCACCAGGACCTGATGACGTCGTGTGGCCTGTACAGTGACGTCGTGACCCGCTATCTGGGTCTGTGTGGCCACCTCTTTCATCTCCCTCCGGGTCTGGAACCCTATGTCCCGGACTGTACGAACCCCAGGGGGCCTAACAGGCGCCGGGTACGGGCCACGTATCGATATCATGTCCATGGGTGGGTCTGCTGAGGAGACCACTGAGGGAGGCTGGGGAGATTTACGGCATGGGGTGGGCACTTTTGCAGAGGCCTGGATGTGGGAGGCTGAAGGCTTCGAGGGTCTCACAGGTTCCTCACACACTGGGGAGTAGGGGTCGCACCTGGTAACATTTAGGGCGTACCACCCATTGCAACCCCAGTGTCGGGTGTAAGTCACCAAGTCTCCTGGCAACAGGTCCCTCCCCGGGTGTCCTTCTGGGAGGTGAGCCTCCACGTCCCGCCGGGTCACAAAGACTTCTAAATAAAGTCCAGGCTCCTTGATGAAGCCCCAACCAGCTTTCAATTTAAAGTTCCGTACTGCACCCTTACGCCGCGGCTCACTCAGGGTTCCTTTATCCTTTCTCATCCGGTCCTTATCTGCCCGGTCCTTCTCCAGGTGACGTTGGCGAAGTTTTAGGGATTCTCGCTGCTCCCTTTGTCGCTCTGCTTCTCTCTCCCAACGTCTCCACTCTTCCTCCTGACGCCGGTTGAAATTCTCCTCCACCAGCTGCTCCATGTCTCCACCACTCCACTGCAGCTTACAGTGTCCGGTTTGCGGCAGCTCTCCTGTCGCCCCCCAGTCCTGGCGGCGCTCCCCTGCGGAGGAAGCAGACGGCTCTAAATCAGATGACAGTCGGGGCTCCGGTACAGGCAGGTAGTGCTCTGGTGCCTGCGCGGCCTCCTCCATGAGGACGGGTGTCGCTTCTTCTGTCTCAGCGACGGGGGCAGACAGCGGGATCTGGGGTGCTGCTGACGGTGCTGCGGTTTTTGCAGGAACGGGTGCCTCCACTGCGACAACGTCAACCGGATCACATTGCAAGGACTCCTCTACTAGAACGGGTGCCTCACCTTCCGGTACAGACACTTCAGGTAAGAGGGATTGGCGCCGCTCCAAGTTTATTTTTAGGGCACGCCAGCTCGCTTCCATCCTGGCGACCTCCTCCCGGTGCCGGGCCAGGCCTCTTAGGGTATCCTCCGCTTCTTGCAGCGTAGGAGGGTTTACAGGCCGGGTGCCCAACGGTGATTCTGTGGCGATCGGGTCGCTTCTGTGGGGGGAGAGCTCTGACTGCTCCACCCCTTCCCACTTCTGCTCGTCGTGTCCATTAGCCATCTCTGCCAAGTCACATGTGTCATTAGCATCTGGAGAGGGCCCCTCTTTTGTAGTGAGGCGGGACCTTCGTGTTAGTTTCCGCACACTGAGGAGGATGAGGAGGCGGAACTCCAGAGCTGTGGGACACGATCTTACATTGCAGTACCATTTACAGTGGGCGGCCATCGTTTTCACGCCACTGAGTGAGTGACACCCACGAAGAGCACGCCCTTCTTCTTCACCAGTGCCTCGTCGTGACGCAGATATGGCGGAAAAATGGCAAATACATTCTCTGATGATTTTAGCAATTCTCAAGCACAAAACCAGTGCAATTCAGGCACACAGGACTCGCTTATAGCGAGCTACAGAATCCTGTTCGTGACGCCCAAGTTGAGTCGCACAGAGCCAGAGGTTTTTGGGGTACTCGGCACCGAGCCCGTCGACTTCTATGGGGTATGTCACGTCTTTACCCGGCAATTGAATTAGAGTCGATTTTACTATGTAGAAGTGTATAAACTATAAATATATGTATATATATATGTCACAATGACATGTGTATATATATATATATATATATATATATATATTCTATGTGTGTATATTTTGTGTTTACAAAGAAAGAAAGGGTTTTTTTTTGTTGCGATATTTTGTTCCCATAGACTTACATGGGACTTCCGCTATCGAAATCGGATATCGACGATATTTAGTGCTATCGGCGATACAATTTCGATACAATATTTTTAGATATCGAGCAATATCGCTCAACACTACTTCCTAACAAAAAAAAATATTGTTTCCAGTCTTACATTAGGCAAAAGAATTAAATAAAGTTAGACAATGGATTTCCAGGAAGAAGAAAGTAGATTCCAGCCCCTAAATTAACTCAGACAAAGAACGTTGGAGTGGGTTCGAAACGCATTGCTATTTTTACTCTGTGATATGGAATTCAATTTAATCCTTTTTCCATAAAGTATTGCTTTTTAAAACAGATCATTAACTCCAGCAAGGTTCCAGCAATGTCGGACCCCGGATCTCTTGGGGCTTGTGTAATATTGTTATGCCACATGAGCCCTGCAGCAAATCAGTGGTCATTATTGATTTCCTTCCCTTGGAAGAACCTCAGACAAGTGGAAGAAGAGTGAGTGTAGAATATTTTCTGCATTTGTCACTTGGCATAATTTTGGATACAGACGACAAACGCTGGCACATTTTCCTTGGCTGTTATCCTTGACTGTGTTTAGAACAGAACATATTGAATATTTAATTGCATTTTTTCTGCACGCGGTGTGTATCTGTGCCAAAATATTATCGATATGAACTTTCTGATACAAATGACCGCCAGATGTTCTGCTCTCCAACTAATGACTGCGGTGATTAATTAACAAGTTCCATCTTAAAAGAAGTCAATGTCTTTTCGGTGGGAGCATTGGAACATCTGCGCTTCTCGGCAGTTCCATAAATGTAAGTCATGTGGTTCCCTATGGATAAATCAAGAGCTAGATAACATAGGGAATGTGACTCACAGCATAAATGGGAATAGCCACAGGCTGCATACCACAGGTGTGACTTAAAGGGATGTGTTGTCAGAATAAGTTCTCAGCGATTCTGGTTCACTGTGTCTGTAGCAGGTTCAATATAATACACTCATGTAGCAATTAAGTAGCAGCCCTAGTGGCCAATTTCTAATATGCAAATTGCCTCTTCAAAAAAAGAGGACTTGAACTCTATAGCGCCACCTATTGGAAGTATATATAAAAAAAGGCTGCACTCAAGAACACTAAAGCATGACAACATGGAATACATGAAATTTAGAATAGCAATATGGCTTTGGAATATAAGGAAAAATTTGAGACGCTTAGTATAAACATTTGGCCAAACATTTTAAAGTCCACCAACCATCGTCAAGGTGGTCTCAATACTGGTGAGTCCCTGACCTAATGTGAACATACCTCTATTAGGCTGATATCTGAATTTCTGGGTGAATATGCACCTCTGTCAGTAATGCCTGCATTTATGGGTAAAGTAGGGACCTGGTGTAATTAAAATCACCACCTGGTGGGGGCGGAGTGCTCGGTCAGTAAGCTAACATTCAAAAGACAAAAAAACCTGACTGGCACATCCAGACTAATGTGAACTAGGTGCAAACCAAGGGAAGCTACCCCCATGTAAAACATACAAAAAAAGGCTGCACTCAAGCATACTAAAGCATGACAACATGGAATACATGAAATTTAGAATAGCAATATGGCTTTGGAATATAAGGAAAAATTTGAGACGCTTAGTATAAACATTTGGCCAAACATTTTAAAGCTCACCAACCATCGTCAAGGTGGTCTCAATTCTGGTGAGTCCCTGACCTAATGTGAACATACCTCTATTAGGCTGATATCTGAATTTCTGGGTGAATATGCACCTCTGTCAGTAATGCCTGCATTTATGGGTAAAGTAGGGACCTGGTGTAATTAAAATCACCACCTGGTGGGGGCGGAGTGCACAGTCAGCAAGCTAACATTCAAAAGACAAAAAAACCTGACTGGCACATCCAGACTAATGTGAACTAGGTGCAAACCAAGGGAAGCTACCCCCATGTAAAACATACAAAAAAAGGCTGCACTCAAGCATACTAAAGCATGACAACATGGAATACATGAAATTTAGAATAGCAATATGGCTTTGGAATATAAGGAAAAATTTGAGACGCTTAGTATAAACATTTGGCCAAACATTTTGAAGCCCACCAACCATCGTCAAGGTGGTCTCAATTCTGGTGAGTCCCTGACCTAATGTGAACATACCTCTATTAGGCTGATATCTGAATTTCTGGGTGAATATGCACCTCTGTCAGTAATGCCTGCATTTATGGGTAAAGTAGGGACCTGGTGTAATTAAAATCACCACCTGGTGGGGGCGGAGTGCTCAGTCAGCAAGCTAACATTCAAAAGAC
This sequence comes from Oophaga sylvatica, assembly GCA_033576555.1. NCBI lineage: Eukaryota > Metazoa > Chordata > Amphibia > Anura > Dendrobatidae > Oophaga > Oophaga sylvatica. The sequence goes on from JARQOD010000003.1 coordinate 98,314,748, forward strand.
AAAAAACCTGACTGGCACATCCAGACTAATGTGAACTAGGTGCAAACCAAGGGAAGCTACCCCCATGTAAAACATACAAAAAAAGGCTGCACTCAAGCATACTAAAGCATGACAACATGGAATACATGAAATTTAGAATAGCAATATGGCTTTGGAATATAAGGAAAAATTTGAGACGCTTAGTATAAACATTTGGCCAAACATTTTAAAGCCCACCAACCATCGTCAAGGTGGTCTCAATTCTGGTGAGTCCCTGACCTAATGTGAACATACCTCTATTAGGCTGATATCTGAATTTCTGGGTGAATATGCACCTCTGTCAGTAATGCCTGCATTTATGGGTAAAGTAGGGACCTGGTGTAATAAAATCACCACCTGGTGGGGGTGGAGTGCTCAGTCAGCAAGCTAACATTCAAAAGACAAAAAAACCTGACTGGCACATCCAGACTAATGTGAACTAGGTGCAAACCAAGGGAAGCTACCCCCATGTAAAACATAAAAAAAAGGCTGCACTCAAGCATACTAAAGCATGACAACATGGAATACATGAAATTTAGAATAGCAATATGGCTTTGGAATATAAGGAAAAATTTGAGACGCTTAGTATAAACATTTGGCCAAACATTTTAAAGCCCACCAACCATCGTCAAGGTGGTCTCAATTCTGGTGAGTCCCTGACCTAATGTGAACATACCTCTATTAGGCTGATATCTGAATTTCTGGGTGAATATGCACCTCTGTCAGTAATGCCTGCATTTATGGGTAAAGTAGGGACCTGGTGTAATTAAAATCACCACCTGGTGGGGGCGGAGTGCTCAGTCAGCAAGCTAACATTCAAAAGACAAAAAAACCTGACTGGCACATCCAGACTAATGTGAACTAGGTGCAAACCAAGGGAAGCTACCCCCATGTAAAACATACAAAAAAAGACTGCACTCAAGCATACTAAAGCATGACAACATGGAATACATGAAATTTAGAATAGCAATATGGCTTTGGAATATAAGGAAAAATTTGAGACGCTTAGTATAAACATTTGGCCAAACATTTTAAAGCCCACCAACCATCGTCAAGGTGGTCTCAATTCTGGTGAGTCCCTGACCTAATGTGAACATACCTCTATTAGGCTGATATCTGAATTTTGGGTGAATATGCACCTCTGTCAGTAATGCCTGCATTTATGGGTAAAGTAGGGACCTGGTGTAATAAAATCACCACCTGGTGGGGGCGGAGTGCTCAGTCAGCAAGCTAACATTCAAAAGACAAAAAAACCTGACTGGCACATCCAGACTAATGTGAACTAGGTGCAAACCAAGGGAAGCTACCCCCATGTAAAACATACAAAAAAAGGCTGCACTCAAGCATACTAAAGCATGACAACATGGAATACATGAAATTTAGAATAGCAATATGGCTTTGGAATATAAGGAAAAATTTGAGACGCTTAGTATAAACATTTGGCCAAACATTTTAAAGCCCACCAACCATCGTCAAGGTGGTCTCAATTCTGGTGAGTCCCTGACCTAATGTGAACATACCTCTATTAGGCTGATATCTGAATTTCTGGGTGAATATGCACCTCTGTCAGTAATGCCTGCATTTATGGGTAAAGTAGGGACCTGGTGTAATTAAAATCACCACCTGGTGGGGGCGGAGTGCTCAGTCAGCAAGCTAACATTCAAAAGACAAAAAAACCTGACTGGCACATCCAGACTAATGTGAACTAGGTGCAAACCAAGGGAAGCTACCCCCATGTAAAACATACAAAAAAAGGCTGCACTCAAGCATACTAAAGCATGACAACATGGAATACATGAAATTTAGAATAGCAATATGGCTTTGGAATATAAGGAAAAATTTGAGACGCTTAGTATAAACATTTGGCCAAACATTTTAAAGCCCACCAACCATCGTCAAGGTGGTCTCAATTCTGGTGAGTCCCTGACCTAATGTGAACATACCTCTATTAGGCTGATATCTGAATTTCTGGGTGAATATGCACCTCTGTCAGTAATGCCTGCATTTATGGGTAAAGTAGGGACCTGGTGTAATTAAAATCACCACCTGGTGGGGGCGGAGTGCTCAGTCAGCAAGCTAACATTCAAAAGACAAAAAAACCTGACTGGCACATCCAGACTAATGTGAACTAGGTGCAAACCAAGGGAAGCTACCCCCATGTAAAACATACAAAAAAAGGCTGCACTCAAGCATACTAAAGCATGACAACATGGAATACATGAAATTTAGAATAGCAATATGGCTTTGGAATATAAGGAAAAATTTGAGACGCTTAGTATAAACATTTGGCCAAACATTTTAAAGCCCACCAACCATCGTCAAGGTGGTCTCAATTCTGGTGAGTCCCTGACCTAATGTGAACATACCTCTATTAGGCTGATATCTGAATTTCTGGGTGAATATGCACCTCTGTCAGTAATGCCTGCATTTATGGGTAAAGTAGGGACCTGGTGTAATTAAAATCACCACCTGGTGGGGGCGGAGTGCTCAGTCAGCAAGCTAACATTCAAAAGACAAAAAAACCTGACTGGCACATCCAGACTAATGTGAACTAGGTGCAAACCAAGGGAAGCTACCCCCATGTAAAACATACAAAAAAAGGCTGCACTCAAGCATACTAAAGCATGACAACATGGAATACATGAGTCTGGATGTGCCAGTCAGGTTTTTTTGTCTTTTGAATGTTAGCTTGCTGACTGAGCACTCCGCCCCCACCAGGTGGTGATTTTAATTACACCAGGTCCCTACTTTACCCATAAATGCAGGCATTACTGACAGAGGTGCATATTCACCCAGAAATTCAGATATCAGCCTAATAGAGGTATGTTCACATTAGGTCAGGGACTCACCAGAATTGAGACCACCTTGACGATGGTTGGTGGGCTTTAAAATGTTTGGCCAAATGTTTATACTAAGCGTCTCAAATTTTTCCTTATATTCCAAAGCCATATTGCTATTCTAAATTTCATGTATTCCATATTGTCATGCTTTAGTATGCTTGAGTGCAGCCTTTTTTTTGTATGTTTTACATGGGGGTAGCTTCCCTTGGTTTGCACCTAGTTCACATTAGTCTGGATGTGCCAGTCAGGTTTTTTTGTCTTTTACCTATTGGAAGTAGCGATCCTACAAGTCACAATCAACCCTTTAACGAGTCTTGTAATATGACTTAGGATAAAAGCCAAATCAGTATCTCCATTTGCAGACACGGTGTTTCGGACTATTGGTACTCGTCAGTGTCTGCAAATGGAGATACTGATTTGGCTTTTATCCTAAGTCATATTACAAGACTCGTTAAAGGGTTGATTGTGACTTGTAGGATCGCTACTTCCAATAGGTGGCGCTATAGAGTTCAAGTCCACTTATTTAAAGAGGCAATTTGCATATTAAATTTCCCAGAGGAGCATTGCATGGCGAATAAGTCTCCTTACCTCGACACGCCAGAGCTGGTATGTCACTCTCCACAAGGAGAAACCTTACCCCAATTTCTAATAGTGTTTTTTTATTTTCTTCAGACTACAATACAGAAAAGAGCCTCTATAAAGATAAGTGGAGACTTTTCTAGTGCAGCTGCTATGTCATACCTGGAGACATGGATCCTCCTAGCAATTGGTCAGGATGAGCAATTATATAGCAAAGTAAGATAGCGTTGATGCAGGAGGGAAATTCAGCAGAATAAGCAAAAAATTGCTACAAATGCAACAATAGTGACAAGTGTGGCAGAGCTGGGTTTGCAATAGAGTTCAGTAAGAAACCTGGCACAGTGATAAGACAGGACTGAGTCAGCAACAAATCCATGCATCAGAGCTGCCACAGTGAGGTAGCAGAACTCAGTGCTAAAAGCCCTACACTACACTACACATAAAGCTCCAAGTTGTAGAGCTGGGGCAGTTATGTAACAAAACCGATGCCACGCGGATGACAATACAGAAGACAATCAAGCGTTTTTTTCTGGATGAAAATCGAATGATTTTGAATACGCTCGTGTGAACTTAGCCTGAGAGTTAATTTGCATGTTATTTTTTTGCAGACGAGTGCTAGCCATATTTTTGGTATCCCTATCCTTTTAAGAAAACAAACAAGAAAAGTCAGAGCTGCAATACTAAACATTGATCTTACTGGATGTAGAGGCACCAGATGAGATGAAGGCGCTGGTGGTTGTTTAGTGCAGAGTCCAGATGAATCCCATTTGTAAGGAAGCACAGACTCCATAGCTCATGTGGAGATGTGGGGGAAACTGTCTGACGTTGGTGGCCTCCACCATTAGTGCAGAAATAGGGTCCAGTGCAAAGCGGGGAACCTGAAAACAATCATCTGATGTAAAACTGGGTTATCTGCAGAACCTTACTGCATCAGTGTGACTGAGGACACAATCCTTTGCTAAAATAGTCTGTGCTTCTGAAAGGACTTTTGTCATTCTATTTTACTCTTCACTAAAATGTCTTCTGTTTTCTAAATTCTTCTCTCTTAAATCTATTATGCTACTACGCTCATTTTTCTGCTACACCGATGCTTAGACCGTGTGCTAGTTACTACTGTAGTTGCCTGTTTATATTGAGAACCTATTACTCTGACCCACAAAGCTATCCACCCTGTTGTATGGCACTACATACAGTGGGGAAAAAAGTATTTAGTCAGCCACCAATTGGCAAGTTCTCCCACTTAAAAAGATGAGAAAGGCCTGTAATTGACATCATAGGTTAGACCACAACTATGAGAGTCAAAATGAGAAAACAAATCCAGAAAATCACCTTGTCTGATTTGGCAAGATTTATTTTGCAAATTATGATGGAAAATAAGTATTTGATCATTAACAAAAGTTCATCTCAATATCTTGTTATATATCCTTTGTTGGCAATGACAGAGGTCAAATGTTTTCTGTAAGTCTTCACAAGGTTGGCACACACTGTTGGTGGTATGTTGGCCCATTCCTCCATGCATATCTCCTCTAAAGCAATGATGTTTTGGACCTGTCGCTGGGCAAAACAGACTTTCAAATCTCTCCAAAGGTTTTCTATGGGGTTGAGATCTGGAGACTTGCTAGGCCACTCCAGGACCTTCATATGCTTCTTACGAAGCCACTACTTCATTGCCCTGGCAGTGTGTTTGGGATCATTATCATTCTGAAAGACCCATCCACATTTCATTTTCAATGTCCTTGCTGATGGAAGAAGGTTTGCACTCAAAATCTCATGATACAGGGCCCCATTCATTCTTTCATGTACACGGATCAGTCGTCCTGGTCCCTTTGCAGAGAAACAGCCCCAGAGCATGATGTTGCCACCTCCATGCTTCACAGTAGGTATGGTGTTCTTTAGATGCAACTCAGCATTCTGTCTCCTCCAAACTCGACGAGTTTTGTTTCTACCAAACAGTTCTACTTTGGTTTCATCAGGCCATATCACATTCTCCCAATACTCTTCTGGGTACTCCAAATGCTCTATAGCAAACTTCATATGGACCCTGGCATGTACTGGCTTAAGCAGGGGGACACGTCTGGCACTGCAGGATCTGAGTCCCTGGCAGCATAGTGTTTTACTGATGGTAGCCTTTGTTACAGTGGTCCCAGCTTTATGCACGTCATTCACTAGGTCCCCCCGTGTGGTTCTGGGATTTTTGCTCACTGTTCTTGTGATCATTTGACCCCACGGGGTGAGATCTTGTGTGGAGCCCCAGATTGAAGGAGATTATCAGTGGTCTTGTATGTCTTCCATTTTCTTACTATTGCTTACACAGTTGATTTCATCACACCAAGCTGCTTGCCTATTGCAGATTCAGTCTTCCCAGCCTGGTGCAGGGCTACAATTTTGTTTCTGGTGTCCTTCGACAGCTCTTTGGCCTTCACCATAGTGGAGTTTGGAGTGTGACTGTTTGAGGTTGTGGACAGGTGTTGTGAACGTGTTGGAGATGACTTCGGAGCTGAGGCTCCCTCTGGTGGTTGCTGAGGGTATTGAACCTATGTTGAACAGCAAAAGTCCACCACCTGCAAATGATGAATGGTTATTAGGTGGGACGGACTGGCCTGATATAAGTGAGCTGACCTCCCATGATCCTCGCCGGTGATCAATTGTTACTTCCTAGTCTTGGTTGGAATTCAGCTTGCTTTCTGCTGTCTCCTGCTATCATTCAGATAAGTTACTTTTTGTTTGTTTTCTGTGGTTTGATTTTCCTTGTTTTTGCTGCCTTGCTTTTTGAGTTCAGCCAGGTCCCCTTTGGGGGCTTGTGCTGGTCTCTGTTCTCTTTTTGTATTTGTTCATTTGCTCAGTTCTTGAGATTTTTTTTACTGCTGGGTAGCTGCGTGTTCACACCAGAGATATGATTTAGGTGGTCGAGACCGTGTGGTCTCAGCAATTTTGGATTCAGAAGTGTTGGAGTTTTTCCTAGGGTTTTTCTGGGTTGCAGACAGAATTCTCTCCTGTGCTGTCCTATCTTGACAGTTTTGGGCCCCGGCGTTTGCTCATTCTATTTTCTGTCTGTGTTCGTGTTTTCATCTTGTCTAACTGCCATTATATGTTTGGGGGCTTCCTATTCTTTTGGGGCTCTACTCCAGGGCAGTTAGCTTTCCGTCTTACAATCCTTTATGAACGATATTTTCCGGGATTTCGTGGATAAATTTCTGATCGTTTATTTGGACGATATCTTGATTTTTTCCAATGACTGGGAACATGTTCGGTCTGTATTCTGGATTTTGAGAGAAAATGCATTGTATGTGAAGGGATCAAAATGTCTTTTTGGCGTACAGAAGGTTTCATTTCTGGGATTCATTTTGTCTCCGTCTGTTATTGAAATGGACCCGGTCAAAGTTCATGCCATTTGTGATTGGGTTCAACCCACTACATTGAAGGCTCTTCAGAGATTTTTGAGTTTTGCTAATTTTTATAGTAAATTTATAGGTAATTTTTCTGGTATTATGAAATCACTGACTGATTTGACCAAGAAGGGTTCTGATGTAGTGAATTGGTCTCCTGAGGCAGTTTCTGCATTTCAGGAGCTTAAGTGGAAATTCACTTCTGCTCCTGTTCTGCGGCAACCTGATGTTTCTCTACCATTTCAGGTGGAGGTTGATGCTTCTGAGATTGGTGCAGGAGCCGTTTTGTCCCAAAGGGATCCGGAGACCTCTAAGAGTAACTCTTGTGCCTTATTCTCTCTAAAATTTTCCCCAGCGGAACGTAATTATGATGTGGGAAATCGGGAGTTATTGGCTATGAAGTGGGCTTTTGAAGAGTGGAGACATTGGCTGGAAGGAGCCAAACATCAGGTGGTGGTCCTCACGGACCATAAGAACCTGGTTTATCTTGAATCAGCCAAGCGACTTAATCCTAGACAGGCCAGGTGGGCCTTGTTTTTCACACGTTTTAATTTTGTGGTCTTTTTTCTCCCGGGCACTAAGAATGTTAAGGCAGACGCCCTCTCGAGGAGTTTCTTTGCGGATTCTCCAGAGGTAACTGAGCCTGCTGTTATTCTGAAGGAGGGTGTGTTTTTTTCCGCTATCTCACCCAATTTGAGACTGGCTTTGGAGGAATTTCAGGAGGATAAACCTGAACGCTGCCCTGTTGGGAAATTGTTTGTCCCAGACCAGTGGAGGAAGAATGTGATGTCTGAGATTCATTGCTCCACGTTGGCTGGCCATCCTGGTATTTTTGGTACCAGAGATTTGATGAGTCGGTCCTTTTGGTGGCCCACTTTGTCTCTTGCTTTTTGAGTTCAGCTGGGTCCCCTTTGGGGGCTTGTGCTGGTCACTGTTCTCTTTTTGTATTTGTTCATTTGCTCAGTTCTTGTGATTTTTTACTGCTGGGTAGCTGAGTGTTCACACCAGAGATCTGATATAGGTGGTCGAGACCGTGTGGTCTCAGCAGTTTTGGATTCAGAAGTGTTGGAGTTTTTCCTAGGGTTTTTCTGGGTTGCAGACAGTATTCTCTCCTGTGCTGTCCTATCTAGACAGTTTTGGGCCCCAGCGTTTGCTCATTCTATTTTCTGTCTGTGTTCGTGTTTTCATCTTGTCTAACTGCCATTATATGTTTGGGGTAGTGTTGAGCGATACGATAATGTAAATATCGGCTATCGGCCGATATTAGCTATATCGGCCTTTCGATAATTCGTTTCGATATTTTCGTCTTATCGAATACCGGAATCGGATTTGTCACTGTCACTGCGAGTGTCCGTCGGTCGGGTCTGTCAGGAGTCAGCGGCACTTACCTGGCAGAAGATCTCCGGCGGTCACGGCCTGGACTGCTTCATGGCCGCCATCATCTTTCCCCGGCGGTCACATGCAGTTTCTCGCGATAACTGCAGTGACTGCTGGGTAATCCCGGCCGTAAAGCAGTCAGTCCGATGACGTCACCGCCGGGGAAGCAGGTAATCAGCTGTGCTGCGCCGGGATGACAGGCTCTGACTGTCATTCTGATGTAGCAGAGCTGGATCGTCGTGGGACACTCGTTACTATGGACTGCGTCGGTCAGGTGGTATACATTTTTTTTTTTTTTTCATTTTTTTACAGGAGATCGATGGCGTCGCAGGATGAGACTGTAATAAAAGTAATGAAAACTGTGTTTTTTTTTATTAAATGAAAAAACTTTTTTATGAACATTCACCCGTCCGGGTACATAAACAATTTAACTATTTACATACAGTGACCCTGTCCGGGTTATTTATAATTCTTTGGCAGGGGTGTTCCAGGTACCACCTGGTACTCTTCTGATGCTTGCCAAACATCCGAGGCACCAAGGACCACCAGGACCTGATGACGTCGTGTGGCCTGTACAGTCAAGTCGTGACCCGCTATCTGGGTCTGTGTGGCCACCTCTTTCATCTCCCTCCGGGTCTGGAGCCCTATGTCACGGACTGTACGAACCCCAGGGGGCCTAACAGGGCCGGGTACGGGCCTAACAGAATGGATTTTAACAGGGAAAAATGCAAAGTACTACATCTGGGCAATAAAAATGAAAAAAGCATATACAAAATGGGAGGAATAGGGCTAAGTAACAGCACATGTGAAAAAGACTTGGGTATACTAATTGATAACAGACTGAACATGAGTCAACAGTGTGATGCAGCACAAAAAAGGCAAATGCAATTCTAGGATGTATCAACAGAAGCATACAGTCTAGATCACGTGAGGTCATTATTGCCCTCTACTCCTCTTTGGTCAGACCTCATCTGGAATACTGTGTCCAGTTTTGGGCACCACATTTTAAAAAAGACATCAACAAACTGGAGCAAGTTCAAAGAAGAGCCACCAGAATGGTGACCGGTCTGCAAACCATGTCCTATGAGGAACGGTTGCAGGATTTGGGAATGTTTAGCTTGCAAAAAAGAAGACTGAGAGGAGACTTAATAGCTGTCTACAAATATCTCAAGGGCTGTCACATTGTAGAAGGATCATCTTTATATCTCATTTGCACAAGGAAAGACTAGAAGCAATGGGATGAAACTGAATGGGAGGAGACACAGATTAGATATTAGAAAAAACTTTTTGACAGTTAGGGTGATCAATGAGTGGAACAGGCTGCCACAAGAGGTGGTGAGTTCTCCTTCAATGGAAGTCTTCAAACAGAGGCTGGATAGACATCTGTCTGGGATGATTTAGAGAATCCTGCTTTGAGCAGGGGGTTGGACCAGAAGGCCCAGGAGGTCCCTTCCAACTCTACCATTCTGTGATTCTATGATTCTATGATCATGTCCATAGCTGGGGCTGCTGAGGAGACCACTGAGGGAGGCTGGGGAGATTTACGGCGTGGGGTGGGCACTTTTGCAGAGGCCTGGATGTGGGAGGCTGAAGGCTCCGAGGGTCTCACAGGTTCCTGACACTCTGGGGAGTAGGGGTCGCACCTGGTAACATTTAGGGCGTACCATTCATTGTAACCCCAGTGTCGGGTGTAAGTCACCAAGTCTCCTGGCAACAGGTCCTCCCCGGGTGTCCTTCTGGGAGGTGAGCCTCCACGTCCCGCCGGTTCACAAAAACTTCTAAATAAAGTCCAGGCTCCTGGATGAAGCCCCAACCACCTTTCAATTTAAAGCTCCGTACTGCACCCTTACGCCGCGGCTCCCTCAGGGTTCCTTTATCTTTTCTCATCCGGTCCTTATCTGCCCGGTCCTTCTCCAGCTGACGTTGGCGAAGTTTTTGGGATTCTCGCTGCTCCCTTTGTCGCTCTGCTTCCTTCTCCCAACGTCTCCACTCTTCCTCCTGACGCCGGTTGAAATTCTCCTCCACCAGCAGCTCCATGTCTCCACCATCAAACTGCAGCTTACAGTGTCCGGTTTGCAGCAGCTCTCCTGGCGCCCCCCAGTCCTGGCGGCGCTCACCTGCGGAGGAAGCAGCCGGCTCTGGAACAGATGACAGTCGGGGCTCCGGTACAGGCAGGTAGTGCTCTGGTGCCTGCGCGGCCTCCTCCATGAGGACGGGTGTCGCTTCTTCTGTCTCAGCGACGGGGGCAGACAGCGGGATCTGGGGTGCTGTCGGTGCAGCGTTTTTTGCACGAACGGGTGCCTCCACTGCGACAACGTCAACCGGATCACATTGCAAGGGCTGGGATGCCCGCACGGACTCCTCTACTAGAACGGGTGCCTCACCTTCCGGTACAGACACTTCAGGTAAGAGGGATTGGCGCCGCTCCAAGTTTAGTTTTAGGGCACGCCAGCTGGCTTCCATCCTGGCGACCTCCTCCCGGTGCCGGGCCAGGCCTCTTCGGGTATCCTCCGCTTCTTGCAGCGTAGGAGGGTTTCCAGGCCGGGTGCCCAACGGTGGTTCCGTGGCGATCGGGTCGCTTCCATGGGAGGAGAGCTCTGACTGCTCCATCCCTTCACACTTCTGCTCGTGTCCATTAGCCATCTCTGCCAAGTCACATGTGTCATTAGCATCTGGAGAGGGCCCCTCTTTTGTAGTGAGGCGGGACCTTCATGTTAGTTTCCGCACACTGAGGAGGATGAGGAGGCGGAACTCAAGAGCTGTGGGGCACAATCTTACATTGCAGTACCATTTAGAGCCATCGTTTTCGCGTCACTGAGTGAGTGTGTACACCCATGAAGAGCACGCCCTTCTTCTTCATCAGTGCCTCGTCGTGACGCAGATATGGCGGAAAAATGGCAAATACATTCTCTGATGATTTTAGCAATTCTCAAGCACAAAACCAGTTCAATTCAGGCACACAGGACTCGCTTATAGCGAGCTACAGAATCCTGTTCGTGACGCCCAAGTTGAGTCGCACAGAGCCAGAGGTTTTTGGGGTACTCGGCACCGAGCCCGTCGACTTCTATGGGGTATGTCACGGCTTTACCCGGCAATTGAATCAGAGTCTATTTTACTATGTAGAAGTGTATAAACTATAAATATATGTATATATATATATGTCACAATGACATGTATATATATATAATATATATGTATTCTATGTGTGTATATTTAGTGTTTACAAGGAAATAAAGGTTTTTTTTAGTTGCGATATTTTGTTCCCATAGACTTACATTGGACTTCCGGTATCGAAATCGGATATCGACGATATTTAGTGCTATCGGCGATACAATTTCGATACGATATTTTTAGATATCGAGCACTATCGCTCAACACTAGTTTGGGGGCTTCCTATTTTGGGGCTCTACTCCGGGGCAGTTAGCTTTCCTCTTTCCTTTTTCAGGGGTAGCTAATCTCTCCGGCTGTGATGAGGCATCTAGGGCACCGCAGGAACGTCCCATGGCTGCTTCTAGTTGCGCGGTTAGTTTAGGGGTCTGCAACCTATTAGTTCCCAACCTCTCTGGTGTTTGGCTGCCTTTGCGGTTTTTTGCTCCTGCCCTCCTCAGCTACCAAAACATAACAGACAGGTCTCTTTTATACTGATAACAAGTTCATCATACCAAAAAGAGTCCTCAAAGAATAATCAATTGGCACTTCTCATTACATAACAACACATTTGGACATATATTCTCATATAGCCCAAAAAAACGAAGAGATCCAAAAAGTAACTCACAAAATTACCTAAATTTATTAATATTTGTTAAAATCACTACATGAAATTCACAGTGGAACAATACATAATCAAAACACCCAGTAAGAGGAGACTACATGAAAGCAGACTATACTGCATAAAGTGTAACAGCCACATTAGCACATCCAGGTAATAACAATGGTTAAATCACTAGGAAAATACATTCAATAAATACTTTACCAGGAAGTGCGATTGTATCGTGGTGACACCCGCAGTGCTGCAGCCAGAGATCTCCCCCTCACCCCGACGCGCGTTTCGCTTTCCCGCTTCTTCTGGGGGTGTGATGGAGGTGGGCAAAGTGGGGTTTTAATACTGGACACCAGTGATCACGTGTGCTAATCGAGACCTCTGTATAGTGTGAACTTCACGCCTGATTAGTTCATGTGCGGCGCATGAAGCTGTTTTCCGTTCCTCATCGTAAAATGTCACTTCCTGTCCTGCGCCTGTTGGACCGCATGCTGGTACGCAAGCGGTACAACACGTGGGCACTTTTGGAAGTGCATAGGAACGAGATCCAGCACATGCCCTCTCACAGAAGAACTTCAATAACGGTACTTAAAACATGCACCGAAAGATAAAAAAAAGGAGGTTGCCTTACATCTATGTAAGGGTGTCACCACGATACAATCACACTTCCTGGTAAAGTATTTATTGAATGTATTTTCCTAGTGATTTAACCATTGTTATTACCTGGATGTGCTAATGTGGCTGTTACACTTTATGCAGTATAGTCTGCTTTCATGTAGTCTCCTCTTACTGGGTGTTTTGATTATGTATTGTTCCACTGTGAATTTCATGTAGTGATTTTAACAAGTATTAATAAATTTTGGTAATTTTGTGAGTTACTTTTTGGATCTCTTCGTTTTTTTGGGCTATATGAGAATATATGTCCAAATGTGTTGTTATGATAACAAGTTCAAACAGGTGCCATTACTAAAGATAATGTATGGAGGACAGAGGAGCCTCTTAAAGAAGAAGTTACAGGTCTGTGAGAGCCAGAAATCTTGCATGTTTTTTTGGTGACCAAATACTTATTTTCCAAATAAATCTTGCCAAATCAGACAATGTGATTTTCTTTAGTTGTGGTCTACCTATGATGTCAACTACAGGCCTCTCTCATCTTTTTAAGTGGAAGAACTTGCACAATTGGTGGCTGACTAAATACTTTTTCCCCCACTGTATGCAACCTCATCTATGTCTAACACCTTCTTCCTACTTTATTCCCATCGCCAAGGCTTTTTTTCTGCTGCACCAGCTATCTGGAATGCCCTACCGTGGAAAATCAGATTTTCTTTCAACTTCCACAGCTTTGGTGTTTAGCTGGATTATAAGCAGGGGATCATTGACTAGAGAGCTGACTTCATGAGTGAGGGTATCTGTCAGATAGTTTTTGCTTACCCTATTAATAGTATCCTGAAATAGGGCTTGGGCAGGATATGTAACTTTTACATATGACAGTGTGACAGCTGCATAGAACTACTGGACATGCTGTCATGCTCAGGTCAGGAGAGCATATGGCAACTCAAAGCATTGCGATGTGATTCTCTGGCACACGGAAGTCTGACTGAATCAGTGACCAGGCACACGGGTGGGCAGGATTATGGGAAGGGGTGAATAATAATTTATCATTTACCTGCGCACCGGCTAGCCAAGTACATTTAAATGCCAAATGAACATTCACATAGTACGACATGTGAAGAAAAGAGCAAACAAGAAGGAGTTACAGAACACATGAAGAGAATAAGGGACCTGAAAGAGTGACAAGACACATGAAGAGCACACCGGAATGAGTGACAGGACACATGAAGAGAATAGGGGACCTGAAGGAGTGACAGGACACAAGAAGAGATGAGTAGACAGGAGGAAGTGTCAGGACACATGAAGAGAAGAGTGGACTGGAGGTAGCGAGTAGCGACATACCGCATAAATAAAAGATTGGATCAGAGGAAGCGACAGGACACATGAAGAGTGGACAGATGGGAGCAATAGGACAAATGAAGAGAAGAGTGGATCCAGAAGGAGTGACAGGACACATGAAGAGTGGACAGATTGGAGCAATAGGACAAATGAAGAGAAGAGTGGACCAGAAGGAGTGACAGGACACATGAAGAGAAGAGCAGACTGGAAGGAGCAACATGACACAAGAAGAGAACAGCGGACCAGAGAGAGCGACAGCAGCACATGTGAAGAGAAGACCGGACTGGAGGTAGCGACATGCCGCATGAAGAGAAGACTGGACCAGGGGAAGTGACAGCACACATAAAGAGCAGACCGGAGGGAGCAACAGGACACGTGAAGAGAAGAGGGAACTAGAAGGAGTGATAGGACACATGAACAGAAAAGCAGATGGGAGGGAGCGACATGACACTTGATGAGCAGATCGGAGCAGAGGGTGCAACAGCTGGTCGGCAGTTGCGGCTCAGGATTCTCCACATCCACAATGCCCTGGCTCCCGACACTCTTCCTCACTGGCCTGTTGATCGGGAACCATTCTTCCGGAAGCGGTAACCGATCCTTCTCTTCTGCACTCCGCCCATTCGTGGGTGTAGCCCCTTCTGTCCGCTCTGCCTGTTCCTCAGGAATCTTGCTGCAGGGTTCGGGGCTTCTTCTTTTCATGCACCCATCTCGGGTATGCACCAGTCACTAGGGAATGTGGCCTCAGCTTAGGCCACTCCCTCTGCCAAGCTGGTTGCCCTTTTCTGCTTAGGATGGCCACGATGGATGGCACCACTACCATCTTTTGCACCACTGACCGCAATCTTTATGTCAGTTTTCGGCGCCATCTCAAAGTCTCTAACGGCCGCCATCTTTGCTGTTTTCAAGGCTCCTCCACTCTCTGCATACGAGGCATCGCAATCCTGCCGACTACGCCAATTCTGTAAGGCGGCCAGGGTGGTAGTCATGGCAACTGGCTGTAGTGTTCCCACACCCTGGCGCCCCACAGATGAAATACAATTCCCTTCTGCTAATGTGCAGTGTGCGCAGCAGTACACTCACATTTACTGTCAGAATCCCCTCGGCTTCAGTCACTCCGACTCCGTATCCATGAGCGCCACAAACCATTTCAGAGACAATGTCCTTTTTCAAAATTTCATCTTTACTTGGCAGTAGGGTATCCATCACAAGTGCAGCACAGTGTACACAAAGTGGCATCTCTCACGCTTTTCCGGCAACCTCAGTTAATTCTGGCAATCCCTGCCTCACTTTTGGCAATCCCTGCCTCGTTTCTGATAATCCTTGCCTTGTTTCTGGCAATACTTGCCTTGCTTCTGGCAATCACTGCCTCACTTCTTGGACAATCTCTGTCCCGTCCATGCCTTTAAGCCCACCAGCTTTCTGACATTCCCCTGGTCCATCTTTGAGTTAAAGGGTAAGAGGCTCGCCATCTCAGCTGCCCCTTGTCCCTGCCGTAAGCATCGGATCCTCCTCAGAATAGTTCTGTCTAAGCTGGTGACCGCCTGCACGACACTCAGTCTGGGGTCCCTTCCTGTCTCAGCAGCTTCACCCCCAAGGCTGTCAGACTGTCTCTATTCACTGCTACATCTCCTCTGCACTGAACCCTAACCAGGAAGTGCTTCCCTATAACCCACTGCTCTATGCTGCTATGCTGCACCCACTGTGACTCCTCCCCATCTGGAAAACCCCTATGTGACTATACCTAAGCTAATACTCCTATTCCCTATCTCTAGTATGCTCCCTCTATTCTAATCGAAGTATTGTCCTATACTATTACCCTACACTATGCTTAGTCTTATAAACAGTACATATCAAATACATACACAATACAGTAACATTACAGGAACACATTAGCATTGATAAACGACACGTAATCCATGTGAACAGTGTCCAAAGAGGGAAGAGGCATGTGATGATCTCGGTCACCTCCTTACAAGTGGATCAGACGTGGGTGCTATATTTTCAAATACCAGGTCAAGAAATAATAATTTGTGAAAAGAGTCTAGGGGAACAGATTGCTGATGTTCTTCCATATTTCCTGTGATGCAGAAATCTCATGTTCCAGCTTCCACTTAATATTTTCCAATACCAGGTCTTGTCATAATATAGCCTCCATTTTTTCAACCAAATCTGCATTTTCTTTCCCTTGTCTCAAACATATTATGTGGTTTTATCCCTGCTTTGATGTCAGTGACTGAGTCAAGGCATTACTTTGGTTAGGCAACCATAGCATATATACATACTTCTGATATTTTATGTATGTTTATTTGGTTAATAATAATTGCCTTGATATATGGTGGAAACATTTTTGCGCCTGAGTGTACCTGAGTGAGCCATAGGACACATGAATAGAAGAGCGGACAGGAGGGAGTGACAGTACACATGAAGAGAAAAATGGACCAGAGGAAGCGACACAACACATGAAGAGAAGACCTGACCAGAGGGAATGGCACAACACTTGAAGAAAAGAGAGAACTTGAGGGAGCTGCAGGTAACATGAAGAAAAGAGCAGACTAGAGGAAGCAACGGGACACATGAGAAAAAGACCAAACTGTAAAGGGATGAGTGAGTGAGGAGACACACACACAGTAATGCCTAAACCAAATGTCTGCAAGTGAGCATCACCACCTGTTGACTGAAGATGATAAGAAAAGAGAAAGCAGATAGAATTACACTAGCAGGAACTGAAGAGCAAAGTACATGTCCCCTGAGGGAAGAGATTAGAGGAGACCCAAAGTCAGGTGACAGCTGTGGCGCAGTTAATAATTATAAAATGCCAGGGAATGCAGAGAAGGAGAAGAGTGGGTGCCTGAACTTGTAGCAGGACGGACGTGTTATCAGTGCAGTTGGCTTATAGCTGTCATTATGCGAGACCAGACCCAAATGAAGACCCGAGAGACCAGTCCAGAGTGAAGAAAATCACTGAAAAAAGGACTAAAAAAATCAATAAAAACATCACTGAAAAAGAAGCAGCCATACTTGCACTACCATTTCCAGATAGAAATGCACAAGCAGGATGCAGCAGGTCCCCTATGATAAAAAATGGGGGCCGTACAGGTGCAAAATACTGAAAGCAACCAGTTACTAATCCACCAAACATCCATGGGGTAGCTGCCTACTATTCTAATTGCACACAGGTTAGCATAGGGTGTATTTCACACCATTACTTGAGATGCACCTCTATCTGTATATCAGCCTATTACCGACGCCCCTAGTGTTACATCAGGCAAGCAGCTAATTGTTTCTATACTTTCTCATTTGTGAGAGCATAAAAACCAAAGGAAGTGAATAGAAAATGTTATAAAAGATTAATTTTTATTGAAAAAGCAATTAAAATGAATAACAATACAGTTTTTATCAGAATACAGCACTGGAAAAAATGGAGGATAATACCCTAAACATAGCCGAATAGAGATCAGAAAATTGTATACAAATCCAACTAAACGCCCACCACAGGTTACATCACTAAATTATGTAACAGATGGAAATATGTAAAGTGCACTGTGCTTAAACCTCATCAAAGAGAAGGCCTTAATGACATACAAATGTAAACACCACTAAGTGGTAATTTAATCATTTATGATATGTACTACTGCCAATTAAAATAGGGCAATAAAGTGCACTATGCATAGATCCAACTGGAAACCCATAAATAGAATTCACATATGGAGCCCACTAAGTGGCAATGTATTCTTACATATGATGTTGTAATATGTACAACAGCCTAATCAAATAAAATTATAAAGTGCGCAGTGCATAATTGTAATTTTGAAAACAAAATGTAAGCACCACAAGGTGGCAGTCTACACATTTCAAAGTGTGTTTTAATCAAGAAAAAATGTGAAAACAAAGGTGATCCCTCTCACAATGCACATATAGAGTCAAATGCCTAGGAAATATAATGGCAAGACTACTACTGTGTATGAGCAATGGAACACACAGCGAATTGAAGCAAAAGATAATAAAGAGTATAATTGAACACAGAAAGTAAACCGGTTGTTGTACATATTATGTATACAGGCAAACCAAAAAGTGGCAAGGACATGAATTGTTACTTGATCGACTTGAGACAGTGTTGGGAAACCTCCCACCCCGACGCGCGCTGAGTGCGAGTGTAAATAGTGACTTCCGCCAATAAGCCGGGAAAGTGTCGGCATGACGTAATTCTCTTCATAAACGCCACACAGGCGCATAGAGACAAGCCTCCTCAAAAATCACATCCAGAGTAGACGCTATAGAATATCATCATTCAACACTGCGTCTGCGCAGTATGATAATGCGATCAAGTCTGAAAAGTCAAAATAAGTATGACCGCTCTATTAAAAATGCCTATATAAAGAATATATCTTTAAATCGCCACATGAATAGTCCATATAAGATGTCACTTCACAGAGATCTATCATTCACCACAGAGCATGCACAATGTGGCAATATTTCTCTATATATAAGATAACGCTCAGTGTGATCACTCCGTTAAAAGTAGCCACAGACAGAGTATATATATTTTTTTAAAACATCATAAAAAATGATGTTTCATCTGTGATATTTTCAAAGGAGACTTTTCATGAATAAGACGCGATTTAATAATGAAAAGCAAAAGGCAAAAATAATAAGATCGCTGCATATATGATTTTTGAATGATATAAGACAAATACAATCCTCATTAGGGCTACCAGGAAAACAAGATGTAAATATATAAATGTGAAGAAAAAGAAACACATAAATGTTACATCTATAGAAGAGGAGATATAAGAATTAATGAAAAATGGTCAATATGTGCAACAGTGTTTAAATGGCGCACATCGATGCAATGCGGGCGGTTCATGAAAATGGTGCACAAGAAGCAATCATCCTCAGCTGACAGATGCTGTGCATAAAGATCTACTACAAGTCCCACCGAATCGCCGCATTAACACGATATGCGCTCAACATAGGTGCCATGGGACCAATAAGAATCAACCAAAATACACTACATCATATCTTAATGTCATTTGATACAGTCACCATATGTCTTTTTTCAGAATCAATAATTAGTGATATATATCAGATAAAGATTACAGTGAACAATAAAGTGACAAATGAAGCAATAAAAAAATATTTGTTTTATATTACAGATAAAAATCAAAGGATCAGATAAAGATTACAGTGAGCAATAAAGTGACAACTGAAACAATAAAAAAATTTGTTATATGTACAAATATGAATCAAAGGATCAGACAAAAAAACAATCCATTAAGTGAGAGAAAAAAAAAAGGATAAAAGTGTGGATGAGTGATGAAATAAGAAAATAATCATATCAAAAAATAAAATATGACAGTGTTGCAAAAAATACAAAGTGGCTAAATTGATGAAGATATTGATGACCAAAAGGGCTAGATAGTCCCCAAAGATGTTCCCACAAAATTTTGAAAATTTCTTTTCCCCGACATGATATCCAAGGACTCTTCATGAGGATCATCGCCCAGTGACCAATTATGAGACATATACTATGCAGACACTTTATTATCTCCGGCAAAGAACTAAACTAAAAATGAAAATAAGAATAGGCTGTATTTCACACCATTACCTGAGGTGCACCTCTATCGGTATAGCAGCCTATTACCGACGCCCTAGTGTTACATCAGGCGAGCAACTAATACCGTATGTGCACCCGTGAATGACAACCTATGTAGAGCTGTGTGCAAATAGAATTCTAGGCAGCTACCCCATGGATGTTTGGTGTGGTAGTAAGTAGAGTTGAGTGAAATAGGTCGGTCAGATTAAAAAAACACGACTTTCGCCAAAGTCGGGTTTCGCCGAGCGAAACCCAACCATAGCGTGAGGTCGGCCATGCGTTCAGCGACCCGAGCGCCAAAGTCAGTTTTCCCATAATGCTTGCAGGCGCCTTTTCTCAGCCAATGAGCAAGGACGTACACTGTGGGCAACGGGATGACATGCGCAGCGGCCACCACCATCTTAGAGAAGGGCATTGCAGTGATTGGCTTGCTTTGTGTGGCATCACAGTGGCTATAAAAGCCCTGACTGCCGACCGCCATTTACTTCTGACGATCTTAGCGTAGGGAGAGGTTGCTGACGCTGTTTCACAGTAGGGAGAGCGTTAGGCAGGAAAGAAAAACTTATTCTATGCTTGTGCTGATAGCAATTAGCTGTACAGTTACTGTGCAGTGACAGGGGAGGATTTTGTTGTGTGCAGCAGCGCTGGTTATTAGGCTGTCTGCCAGTGACTGGGGAGGATTTTCTTGTGTGCAGCAGTAGAGCTGATTATTAGGCTGCCTGCTAGCTGTATTGCTGTGTGTACACTGCTGTGCAGAGTGCTTTTTAACACAGCACCTACACAGCACTAATACTTTTATTCTTTTTTTCTGCACAGTTACCGAGGGTTCATTTTTCCCCATACCGTATAGAGCTGTACTCTCCGAGTCCTCACACAGTACCGTGTACCGGCTGGTATCACGGACAAATGCATGCTGACTATCTGTGTGTGACTCCGGAAATATATACGGAGATTTCAATTTTCCCCAAAACCGTATACAGCTGGTATCTTCTGATACAGTACCGTTTTTGTGCCTTCTGTATTACGGTCAAATCCATACTGAGAGAGCGTCTGTGTGTGACTCTGTAAATATATACGGAGATTTAATTTTTCACCAAAACCGTATACTGCTGGTATCTTCTGATACAGTACCGTTTTTCTGTCTTCTGTATTACGGTCAAATCCATACTGAGAGAGCGTCTGTGTGTGACTCCGGAAATATATACGGAAATTTAAATTTTCCCCAAAACCATATACATTCTGGTCTACTCCATACTGAGCCTGTGAGCATCTGTCTGTTACTCCGGAAATATATACGGAGAATTACAATTACCCCAACACTGTATACAGCTGTACGCTACTGATACAGTACACTTTTTCTGCTTTTCATATTCTGGTTTACTCCATACTGAGCCTGTGAGCGTCTGTGTGTTACTCCTGAAATATATACGGAGATTTACAATTACCCCAACACTGTATACAGCTGTACGCTACTGATACAGTGCACTTTTTATGCTTTTCATATTCTGATCTACTCCATACTGAGCCTGTGAGCGTCTGTGTGTTACTCCTGAAATATATATGGAGATTTAAAATTACCCCAACACTGTAGACAGCTGTATGCTTCTAATACATTACCCTTTTTCAACTTTCTATATTCTGGTGTAATCAATACTGAGCCTGTGAGAGTCTGTGTCTGTTACTCCGCAAATATGTACGGAGATTTAAATTTTTCACCTTCACCGTATACAGCTGTACGCTTCTGATACAGTACCATATATCTGCTGGTATTTTGGGTACAATTTCACAAACATGAGGAAGCATGATGGAAAAGTCCGCGGACATGGGCATGGGGTGCCAGCTGATACTGATGGTGGTGGTGGTGCATCTGCTGGTAGTGCCAAAAGCACAACAGCACCTAGGGCAGGAGGTGTTGAGCCTGCGTCATTGTCTGGCTCCAGAAGGCCTGGTGTTAGGGGTCGAGTTCCCGCTTCTGCACAAGGGGAATCTCGAGCCATTCCCGCTGCTGTCCCCATGATAATGGTGTGGCCCCCATGCTCCCCTGACCTCAACTCCATTGAGAACCTCTGGAGCATCATCAAAAGGAGTGTCTATGATGGCGGGAGGCAGTTCACATCTAAGCAACAGCTCTGGGAGGGTATTCTGTCCTCATGCAAAACAATTGAAGCAGAAACCATCCAAAACCTGACAAATTCAATGGAGGAGAGAGTTCAGAAGCTCCTTTCGAACAAGGGGTCCTATGTGCAAATGTAACATCACCTAGAATAAAGTTTGATTTCAGTTTGTAATAACCTGCTAATGCTTATAATTTCAAAAATGACCATTTTTTTGTTCTTTATTAAAATGAAAAGGTAGAAAACTCTGCTGTGCATAATAATTTGGAACATGCATTTTGAGTGCAGTTTGAGTTTTTATTTTTTTAAAAATATACTGTTATCATAGGCAGTTTGTACAAAAACCTTTCAATTGTACTCTAATAGTTATTTGACTGGAAAATTACAATGACTGCAATTCATAAAGGTAATTTGGGAAAATCTGAGAAAATATTATTTGCATAATAATTTGGAACACAGTGTAGAGTGGACCTCTGGTAGGATGCTGGGTTGGAGTGATTCTTGTAGAGGCAGATGTGTCAGGGAAAGCGTTCAGGAGACTACTACTGAGCTACCCGCAGATCTTACTCCTCTCCCCAAGTGTTATTGGTAATATGCAGACGTGTTCTCCAAGAAGGCTGCGGAGACTCTTCAGCCTCATCGCCCCTATGACTGTCCTATCGACCTCTTGCCTGGAGCAGTACCTCCTCGGGGAAGGGTCTATACCCTCTCTCTTCCTGAGACAGAGGCTATGTCCCAGTATATCCAGGAGAATCTGGCAAGAGGGTTCATCAGGAAGTCGGTGTCACCGGCAGGGGCGGGATTCTTCTTCGTGCAGAAGAAGAACGGAGAATTACGCCTATGCATAGATTACAGGGGTCTTAACGCCATCACCGTTAAGAACAAGTACCCGTTGCCCCTTATTTCCGAGCTCTTTGATAGGCTCTGGGGACCAAAGGTATTTACTAAATTAGATCTGCGTGGTGCGTATAACCTGATTCGCATCCGTGAAGGGGACGAATGGAAGACAGCTTTTAATACCAGTGATGGGCATTATGAATACCTGGTGATGCCCTTCGGGCTCTGCAATGCCCCAGCCGTTTTCCAAGACTTTGTCAATGACATCTTCCGGGATATGCTCTCCACCTCAGTGGTAGTCTATCTGGATGATATTCTCATCTTTTCTCCAGATATTGACTCTCACCGGAGGGATGTCTGCAGAGTCATCTCCGCCCAGGGATTGGCTATGGATCCTGCCAAACTACAGGCTGTGATGGACTGGCAGGAACCCCATTCTCTTAAAGCGGTGCAGCGCTTTATGGGGTTCATTAATTATTATCGCCAGTTCATTCCCCATTTCTCAACTTTGGTAGCTCCCTTGGTAGCCCTCACCAAGAAGGGAGCTAATCCCAAGTTGTGGTCTGAGGAGGTCACCAAGGCGTTCTACTCCATCAAGTCGCATTTTGCCAGTGCTCCCATCTTACATCGCCCCGATGTTGATAAACCATTAATTTTGGAGGTGGATGCCTCTTCTGTGGGTGCTGGAGCAGTCCTTTTTCAAAAGGATGCCCAGGGTCGGAAGCATCCCTGCTTCTTCTTTTCTAAGACCTTTACACCAGCAGAGAGGAATTATTCCATCGGGACAGGGAGTTACTGGCTATGAAGTTGGCCTTGTCCGAGTGGAGACATCTTCTGGAGGGGGCTCGCTTCCCCTTCCAAGTCTTCACGGACCACAAAAACTTGGTGTACTTGCAAACAGCCCAGCGGCTAAATTTCCGTCAGGCCAGATGGTCCTTGTTCTTCTCCCGGTTCCATTTCACCCTCCATTTCCTCTCCGGTGAGAAGAACATTCATGCCGACGCTCTCTCTCGCTCCGTGGTGACCTCTAAGGAGGTGGAGGAGGAGCCTCGGCTTATTGTCCCCACAGAGAGCCTAAGAACTATGGCTCCGGTTTCGCTTGAGTCTGTGCCTCCGGGCAAAACTTTTGTGCCCACCAATCTGCGACTGGAGGTACATTCGTCCAGGGTGGGTGGACATTTTGGGGCAAAAAGGACATCTGAGTTGTTGGCGAGGACATACTGGTGACCACATATGGTCCGTGATGTCAGGGAATATGTTCAGGCGTGCATCTCCTGCGCCAAGAATAAATCCCCTCGACAACGGCCAGCTGGGTTACTTTTCCCTTTACCGGTGGCAGACAGGCCTTGGGAGATGGTCAGGATGGATTTTGTGGTGGGCTTACCAAAGTCTCGGGGCTGCACCATCATCTGGGTGATAACCGACCACTTCTCCAAAATGGTGCACTTGGTGCCGTTACCACGGTTACCGTCTGCATGGTCCTTGGCAGCATTATTTATTAGGCACATTTTCCGTCTACACGGAATGCCAGACAAAATTGTCAGTGATCGAGGTCCCCGATTTGCGTCTCGCTTCTGGAGAGAGCTGTGTCGTCTACTCTGCATTGAGTTAAATCTCTCCTCTGCATATCATCCCGAGACGAATGGGTTGGTGGAGAGGGCCAACCAGACCTTGGTCACATACTTGCGACATTTTGTCTCAGCCAGGCAGGATGACTGGTGGGCATCCTTGCTACCGTGGGCTGAGTTTGCTCTAAATAATGCTGTGGCTGACTCCACCGGACAGACCCCATTCCTCTTAAACTACAATCAGCATCCGCGGGTACCGGTGCCCATGCCCATGTCTTCCGCCAACTCCAGGGTGGCAGACTAGGCTGTGGAGGCACGGGACATTTGGGACCGCACCCAGGATGCCAGTCAGGCCTCCAAGGAGAGGATGAGGTCTTCAGCCGATGCCCATCAGCGTCCCGCTCCGACATTTGCTCCGGGAGACCTAGTGTGGCTCTCTGCCCGAAACATCAGGCTGCGAGTAGAGTCTACTAAGTTGGCACCCCGCTATTTGGGTCCCTTTAAGGTCCTTGAGCAGGTGAACCCTGTAGTTTACCCCTTAGCCCTTCCGCCTCGCCTTGGTATCTCTGACACCTTTCACATGTCCCTTCTGAAACCAGTGGTCATCTCCCGGTTTTCTGAGTCATCTGCTGGGACGTCGGGTTCATCTACCGACGATCATGAGGTGAACGCCATTGTTGGGTGCAAGGTGGTACGGGTCAAAAAATTTTATTTGGTGGATTGGGAGGGGTTATTGTCCTGAGGATAGGTCCTGGGAGCCTGCCGAGCATATTCATGCTCCGCAGTTCATCGCTGCCTTTGAACGTAGCGAGGCCCAAAGAAGGGGGCCCTAGGAGGGGGGGTAATATTAGGGGTCGAGTTCCCGCTTCTGCGCAAGGGGAATCTCGAGCCATTCCCGCTGCGTCCCCCATCCTTCTCCTGCCATGGTGGAGCCTGTTCAGCAGAGACGTCGGTCCCAGCGTCTCGTCCAGTCTAATACTGTGCAGAGGATGACTGCTGCCTCTCCAGGTCCTGCTATTATAACCAGAGAAGGTCAGCAGCGAGCAGACGTATTTGGGACTAAGTCCTGTGTGTTTCCTTCTGAGCATGCCCAGGGTAAGATCTCCCATTGGAGATCAGGGGTCACATGCTCTGGCACTGCAGCAACTCCCATTGGTCGTCCAGGAAGGTCCTGAAGCTGCTTGAGTTCTGGGTCAGGCTTCCATTGGTCCTTTTTGGAAGGTCCTGCAGTTGTTGCTGCTATAAAAAGCTTGCATGACCGCAAGGCCGTGCGCTAGTATCAAACTTGTTACGTGCTATGCGCCAGTGTGGTCATGTACGCATGTGGTTAGGTCTCGGCTGAAAGACGCCATTAGAATACCGGCTACTCCTGTGAGGAGATGTTGCTTGTGTTCTGATTGCATGACCACAGACTGCAATCCGCTTAGCAGTCATCTGTGTCTCCTGTGAGGCTAACAGGACTCAGACGCTACTACAGCGGCTCTGTAAAGTAACAGAGTCCGCTTATATCGCCATATAGCGCCACAGCATTTTAGTTTAGCGGCTCTGGAATAACAGAGGTCGCTCATATCGCCATATAGTGCTACGGCGTTCACATCTGCGACTCTGTGGGATAACAGAGTTCGCTCATACCGCCTATTGCGCCATCTTACTAGCAGCAGGCTTAACCTGCACTTTGGACCCCGGGCTGCGAATGCACCTCTCTATAATATCTATTAGGTGCGTTCCGCAGGCCCTTAACACCTGGAAGGCTCCCTTTTCTGGAGGTAGGTAAACCACTTTTAAAGCTGGAGCATCAGGAACAGGTTTTGTCTTACATTGGCGATAGACCCTCCAGCTCTATCGCCTCCTCTTCTGAAGTTTCAAAAACTCCAAGCACTGAGTCGTCAGTGCAGGCTTCTGGTCAGGAACAACCCCTTTCCTTGTGTCCTTCACCCCCACCAAAAGTGAAGGATGCGGCAGGCCACACTTCAGATTACACCATGGAGCTCTTTTCACATACCATGCCTGGGTTATCAAGTCAAATCCTGAATTTCCCAGTCCAAGATGAATCTGACATGGAGTGCACTGATGCACAGCCACTGCTATTTGATTCTGCCGGTACATTCACCCAGAGCACTACATTGCCCTCGCAGTCTACTGAGCCAGAATGTGACACTGATCAAAATCAGGTGCCCCTTCCTACCTTACACGGTGACACAGAGAAAGGTGCAGATGAAATTGAAGAGGAGGTGATGGATGACCCAGTTGTTGACCCGAATTGGCATCCAGTGGGGGAAGAGGGTGCCGCTGACAACAGCTCAAAGAGGAGGAGGTATCGACATCGCAGCTGGGGTTATCTGGCAGGCCCGTAGCAGTACAAAAATGTGTTAAAAAAACAAAAAGAGTTGCAGGACAGCTTGGCCAGATGGTCAAATTAGCACAGCATGCAAGCCCTGAAAATTTATACCATAGTAGGAAGAGTGCAGTGTGGCATTTTTTTTGACCAAAATCCTATTGATGAGGCAAAGGTTATCAGTAAGAAGTGTGGAAGGACCTTTAGCCGAGGGAAAAATCTCAGAAATTTGAATACCAGTTGCATGCTTAGACATTTAAAAACACCATGCACTTGCAAGCGTGGATGGACTATAAAACCTCAGGTAGAACATGTGCACCTGCTCCGACTGAAGTTAGCTAGCAACACTACATCGCTTCCCGCACTGTAAGTCCACCAGTTAGCACACCACCAGCAAGAAATGTTGAGGTGTCGTCGCAAGGCCAGTCAGGGAATCACAAAGTTTTTACAACCAAAGACTGAATTTAGGCCATCACCACCACCACCACGACCATCACCATCACCAACCCCCTCTCAGTCCTCCATATCCACTGCTAGTTCCCCCATATGCAGCTCTCAAGTCCAGCTCACCCTAGCAAACACTCTGAGTAGGACAAGAAAGTACTCATCCTCTCATCCGCGTACACTGGCTTTGAACGCCTGCATTGCCAAACTGATCTCATTAGAGGTGATGCCCTTCCGTTTGGTTGAAAGCGCAGCGTTCAGAGAACTCATGGCCTACACTGTCCCACGCTATGACCTACCCAGTCGGCACTTCTTTTGTAGAAAAGTCATCCCTGCCCTCCACTATATATATGCCCTCCATTATATATGGAGCATTATATTGGCCCATAAGACACTGGAGCATCATCCATGGGGCCAATCATATACTGGAGCATCATTCATATGGCCCATCATATACTGGAATATTCTAAATGGGGCAGATCAGACACTGAAGCAGCATATCCGGGGCCCATTATACACTGGAGCATTATAAATGGGGCCCATTATATGTGGAGCATTATTTTGGCCCATAAGACACTGGAGGATCATCCATGGGGCCCATCATATACTGGAGCATTCTAAATGGGGCAGATCAGACACTGGAGCAGCATATTGGGGCCCATTACACACTGGAGCATTATAAATGGGGCCCATTATATATTGAGCATTATTTTGGCCCATAAGACACTGGAGCATCATCC
>JARQOD010000003.1:98342388-98448942 GCA_033576555.1 Oophaga sylvatica
TGAACCCCAAAAAATAAACTGGGGGAAATGGGGGCGATGCGGGGGCCCTTTCCAGGAAATGCGCTGAAATCAACCCAGGGTTTTAAAAACCCCAACGGGCCAAAAAAAACCGGGCCCCAGAAAAGGCCCTTCTCTGGCCTAAATTCACCCCCCCCTTCCTTACAAAAGACAGGGGCGTTGTTACCCCCCCTTGGACAGGGCCCCTCCTTTCTCCTCCTCTCCTCCCAAAAGGGGAAAACACTCCCCACCCTTTTGTGGAAACCACTTGCGCTACGTCCAAATTTAAAAATAATTTTTACTCCCCCATCCTCCACCTTTTTCCAAAACCTCACCCTTATTGTTTTCATTTTTTTTTAAAAGCAAAAAAAAGGGGGACAGCCCACTGATTTATCATCACTGCATTTCCCATCCCCTTAAACTCATAAAAACCGCCCCAAAAAAACGTGGAAATTTTTTTCATGGGAGCCCACTCAGTAGTGGTGAATTTTGTGAACGCCCAAATTGCGAGTTAAAATTTGCCCGATCCCGCTGATCTCCATTACAGCTGGCTGCTGCTCACAAAACCGCTCCAACTTTGTAACGGGAATTTCCACCTGGGGGGTACGCCCATATGAGGGCGATGTTCAGGAAGGCGAAATCGCGTTCAGATCTGCAATGCGCAATCGGCCATCGGGAAAAGTCGCAAGAGCCACCTAGGGACCTTGTCCGCGGGCCCTCAAGACCCCATGGGTCCCTCAAAAAAATCTGCCACCAATTTGACCCATTTTCCAACATGGTAGGGTGATGGGGTTCCCCAAGGCCCAGAGCTGCCCCCAAATTTTTTCGGCCATTGTCCCACACTACCAAGCCTGGTTTGGGTTTCCGGGCCAAAAACCCCCACACGCGCTCCCCTTTTTGATGGAAAATTCCCAGAGCCCCTTTCACTGGGGTGGCTTCGTTTCCCCCATAAAAAATTAAATTTTAAGGGACTGGCCTTTTGACTTTTTGGCCACGGCGGGGTCAAAAGGGTAGAAACATTAAATTTCCCCGGGGTTCCTTTTGGGATTTTAGACCGTGAGGGCTCCTGCAGCGTGTTCGAGGAACGGAGTAGGAGGAGGGAAAAGTGGACAGACTTTTTTCCCTGCAACCCTTTGGGATTTTGGCAAAAACCCTTACCCGCCACCCAAAATCGTGCCGGCCCCACAACACTGACCCAAGGGGCCGTGAGGAAAAGGAAACGCCCTGTCCAGGGGTTTAACGGGTTCCACGAATCGGTGGTCAGGGGACCTTGCAACGAGGCAATATTTAACCCGCAAAAATTAAAAAATACCCTCAAAAAGCTTTACCCAGACCAGGGACGGTTCCCTTTCGAAATAAATGGGCGGGGCCCACATTGTATTGTGGGATTTCCCCAATAAATTTAAATTCACAAAACCGGGTCAGTCCCCCACCACCTAAATGCCAGCAAAAAAAGGGGACAGGGGGGTTTTTTTTTTTGCAATCCAGCTTTCAGAGCCTGTGCCCCGTGGATGGTTTGCCGAGAAAAGGCCGCTTTTAACCCAAATGCCTGTGCTACCGATGGATTTTTTGGGCCCGGGGGAGGTGAGGGATGACAGGGAACTTGCAGTTTGTGGGGGGAAATAACAGGGGCACGGACAACATTACAGAGGCCCTTCCCAAAGGGCATCCAGTGGGGAAGCCGAACCACGTTTGTGAGCGGAAAGGAAGGGGCCCCCAACACGAGCTAAAGGGAAGTAGGTGTTTGCTGAAAGGGTTGGCCTACATCCCCTTTGTGTTTTTGTAACTCAGCTCCCGTTTTTTGGGCCCCAAAAAATTTTTTTTCCACATATTTGTGGTTTTTGAGGTTACGATTTTTTTAAACCACTTTTAAATTTTTGATTACACAGTTTGCATTGACAAAGCAAATATCATCGAAAAGTGGGGTAAAAAAAGGAAACCACGCAGTGCAAGCCCCCTGGGTTTTATTAAAAAAAGGGCCCGGAGGGGCAGGGTTGGTTTTTCTCACAAAAGGGGCCCAGGTTT
Organism: Oophaga sylvatica; assembly: GCA_033576555.1. Classification (NCBI taxonomy): domain Eukaryota; kingdom Metazoa; phylum Chordata; class Amphibia; order Anura; family Dendrobatidae; genus Oophaga; species Oophaga sylvatica. Next base: position 98,344,411 of record JARQOD010000003.1, read on the forward strand.
TTTTGAAACCGTACGGGCCGGAGATTAAATCTGAAAAGGGAGAGTGAAATAAATTGGAAATTTTAAATTTAAAACCTTTTCCCCACCAAGGTTTTAAAAATACGGAACCCAAGGGATGGAGGTAGTTTTCCCGGGTTTTAAAGGGTTTTATGTTAAGGAAAGAACGGGGTAATTGCAAAATGTACCCACTTCAACACATCGGACCCTTTTATTAAACAGCTAACATTTGGGATGAGCCAAGGGAAAGTCAGACCCGGGTCACAATCTATGAGCAAATTAAAGTTTAATTTGCAAACAAAGAATGTTTCCGTGGGGTTTCCGAGTAAAGGCGGTTTAACCATGCGGCAGATAGATTTTAGAGTTAAAAGGGAACTTCAGTGAGTATATACACTGGAGAAAATTCAGGGGTTCTGTCAGGCATCATTACCATTTGAGGAAAGAATGAGCAAAGATGAATAAAGGTGACAGCTGGGTACCCAGGGGGTTTTGTTTATACGGACTGGTTTTAACAATTTTTAGGGTATTGAAAGATAGTTTAAAGTTAACTTTTGTTGAAAGTGACGGCCAATTCCCAAGGGGGAAACAAGGACCAGTAGCTGAAGTCAAAGGGTTTGGGAAGGAAAAAGGGTGTGCAAGGGTAGCACCGTCTGCAGACCCTAACTTTGGGACCTTTTGGGGCAATCTCTCTCAGGCTGCACCCCAGTATTTCGGTCAGTGGGTTGATAACCAAGGGCTCCTTGCTAAAGGCGAGGGTTTGGGGCCTTTTTGGCAAATAGAAAGGGCTGAGCCTTATACAATGAGGGTGAAAAAGGGGGATACGGCAAATTGTGGTCACAGCAGTGGCATGAGAACTGCGTTTTAAACAGGAAGCTGGATGGGGTTTTCAACAATGGGAAGCAGGGTAGCAGGTCCAGTTGAGCCCTTGGCAGGAATTTGGGGCGAAGAGACGATGGGCAAAGTAGTGTCTGTGAAGTTGAAGCAAGGGAAAGGATGTGAAAGGCTGACAAAACAAGGGTGATTCTTTTCGATAGGGTTACACAGTCGGAAAAAGTGATAGGAACGCTCCGGGAATGTGGATCGTACGGGGCAGCACCAATAATCCAGTTCACTGGGAAACTCAGGGGACGACTGTGCCTTTCCACGGTCCATTTGGTAAAAATAAAAGTAAAAAGTTATAATGGCCTAAGTGTGTTTTAATGGGAGTGACCAGAAGGATAAGGGAAAGGTTTGCGCTTGAGTTGGTTATCATAAATGATAATGTAAGACGTAGAGAATATGTTTAGTGTGTGGAATCAAAATTTGGTTTGGGCTTTGGGAAGAGAACTGTAGAACGGGTGCCAAACGGAGGGTACGGCAACCGTTGCAGCCTCCCTCCTTCTTTTTGGCCGTTGGGGCAATCTTTTCCTCAGAGCTGCTACCACCCCCCTTCTGTTCCTCACCCCATGGGGGTTTTGGAACCTATCACTCCCACCCCCTTCCAACCCCTTGTGCTGTTTGGGTGGCGGCCCCCTTGGGCTCAACAAAAAATGGCCCCGGGTCTCTCATCATCAATGCGTTCTGCGGTGTGCGACCCGGCCGGCTCACCCGCCCTTCACATTCGAGAACCAGCTGTTGCGATCACTGCATACTGCCTTTTCTTCACTTTCCCAGAATGCTGCGGGCTGGGCCCCGTTTCCAAGAAAACAGATTCTGGAACAGAAGCAAGACCAGCGGCTCCAGTTCGAACTCTCTGACTGCCTGGCAATTTGGCGGGGGTGAAGGACAGATGGTTGTTCAACGTGCTTGGTCCGAAGGAGGGGGAAGCAATTAAAGTCGATGAAATGGCTGCCACCCAACCCCAACAACGGCTTAAATTTTTTCTTCCCGCAGAGGGGGTACGCTGATCCTACAAAAGGCGCATAAAGAACGCTCACGGGGAAAACTGTGGATGCGTTCAGGGTCGGCAGCACCCACAGAATCCCCCGTCCTCCCTGCGAAACTCCCCACCCCACGCCCGTGCCTTACTCCCTCCCTTTTTCCATCTTGGAAGAATGAAAAGAAAGTAGAAAAGTTATAAGGCCCAAAGGGGGGTTATTCCTCAAGACTGCAGTGAACACTGCAGACAACGTTCATACCTTAAAGGCCCTTTGGACTTGTACCCTGTCGGTTTCATATAGATATCCAAATTAAGATTTAAAAGAAATTGTTTCGGGCTTGTAATGGAAAAATTTCCCAAGTCTGGGGCCTTCCTGCATCAGGACATAATTATTCCCACACCTTTAAATCTCATGCCCTGAAGCCGGGTCGTAAGGGAAAAAATAACTGCAACTCCCCTGAAAACCCTAAACTGGGTCCCCCCCCCCCCCAAAAAAAAAAGTATTCGTAAGTGTCACTATGAGTTCGGGAGACACCAACTGCACATCAGAGGGTACAGAAGTCATAACTACAATTGGCAGTGGAGAGCTTTGAGAAGCACCCATGGTACTAGAAAACTGACCCTGCAAATGGAACTGTGAGGATTCTAGCTTCTGGTGTTCCCTGGCCAGATCTTGGACCATCTCCGTCAAATTCGCCATCTAGATCCATTGGATGAGTTGCTGTTTGAAATAGTGACACTGGCCCTGTTGATCACAATCTCGGAGAACCACTTAAGGATTTAAAAAATAAATAAGCAAAATTTAGAACAAATTGCAATTTTTACATTGGCTAACAACAGGCTGCACTACATACTGGCAAAAAAATGTTTTGCATTTTGCAGCCTGCAGAGATACTGTTAACAGGAATATTGCAATTTGAAAATTAAATGAGTTGAGCATTATAGAAGCTGCCAATCTCTTAAATGAATGCATTTTGTGCAGAATTCATATATACTAAATACTTTATTTTGTAGTCATACAAGAGGTTTTCACTGGATGAGATTGTTTCATCAGGGTCTGGCACTATATGAATATATCTGGAACCTTGACTATATGAAGGACGCTCCCACTGTTCATTATTCTGTACTTGCTGAATCTACATGTGCAGCCAATAGATCAGCACTATTACCATTTTCTGCGACTTCTGTAATTCAAGGATTTCTCACAGGGAAATGAAAAGCACATAATGAACCTGAGATCACAGAACAGACATTATTACAGCTCTCAACAAACCCGAGCCACCACCAGCTCATATAGGATCATATTATATATATAATATGGCGCAATAACCGTGCAGAGCATTCATTACATACAATGAGGAACATTCAAGAGAACTTCTATTCCAGCAGAATATTCCCATCATGTAATGTCACAGCAGTTCAAAACAGAGCCATGTCTAGAGAGACAGTGCTGCTGTATCTAAACCTATCATGATGTTGGACTGAGGTGCCATAGGCCCAACCAGTAAAATCAAATCCAGGGCCCCATTTTCACAAATTTCTATAGAAATAAACTGTGTAGATTGTTAAATGAATAAGATGATGCCTTTGTCTGTAATTAGTGAATCAAGTATATTGTGCCAAGTACCGTACTGCTCATATAAGAGGGTGGTTGCCCACTGCTGCACAGGGACCCACCAGAGGATTCTCCTGTTCTGCTATGGGCCAGTCCAAGCCTGTGAATGATACAGTTTGCTGAGCAGCTATATGTAATCCTGTTATAAGTGATAGTCTGCTGAGCTGATGTACTGTATCTAAGCATGTTAAGTGCGATATAGTTTTCTGAAATGTGTATCTAAGCTAATCATGTGTGATACTGTCTACTGAGGTGATGTACACACGTGATCAAAATTGTTGGTACCCCTCGCTTAATGAGCAAAAAACCCACAATGGTGACAGAAATAACTTGAATCTGACAAAAGTAATAATATATCAAAAATCTATGAAAATGAACAAATGAAAGTCAAGCATTGCTTTTCAACCATAATTCCACAGAATTTGAAAAAAAAATAAAACTCATGAAATAGGCCTGGACAGAAATGACAGCACCCTTAACGTAATATTTTGTTGCACAACCTTTTGAGGCAATCACTGAAAACGATTCCTGTAACTGTCAATGAGACTTCTGCACCTCTCCACAGGTATTTTGACCCACTGCATAAGAGCAAACTGCCTCAGTTGTTTTGTGTTTGAAGGTTGCCTTTTCCAGACAGCATGTTTCAGCTTTTTCCATAGGTGCTCAATAGGATGTAGGTCAGAGCTCATAGAAGGCCACTTCAGAATATTCCAATGTTTTCCTCTTAGCCATTCTTGGGTGTTTTTAGTAGTGTTTTGGGTCATTATCCTGCTGTAAGACCCATGACCTGCGACTGAGACCAAGCTTTCTGACAGTGGGCAGCACATTTCTCTCTAGAATCCCTTGATAGTCTTGAGATTTCATTGCGCCCTGCACAGATTCTAGACACCCTGTGCCAGATGCAGCTAAGCAGCCCCAGAACATACCAGAGCCTCCTCCATGTTTCACCGTAGGGACAGTGTTCTTTTCTTGATATGCTTCATTTTTCCATCTGTGAATATAGAGCTTATGTGTCTTGCCAAAAAGTTCCATTTTTATCTCATCTGTCCATAGGACATTCTCCCAGAAGCTTTGTGGCTTGTCAACATGTAGTTTGTCAAATTCCAGTCTGGCTTTTTTATGATTTCTTTTTTCAGCAATGGTGTCCTCCTTGGTCGTCTCTCATGAAGTCCACTTTGGCTCATGCAACGACGGATGGTGCGATCTGACACTGATCTTCCTTGAGTTTGAAGTTCACCTTTAGGCTATGTGCACACGTAGAGTTTTTTAAGCATTTTTGCCGCATTTTTATGCAGCATAATCGCTTAAAAACGCTTAGAAAATGCATCCCATGCAATCCTATGGGATTAAGCATTGCTGTGCACATGCTGCATATTTTTGCGGAGCGTAATTGCTTCACGCAAAAAAAGCAGCATGCTCATTCTTTTTGCGTAATCGTGGAGAATACACTGCCATAGGATTGCATTGAAACGCTCACTTCAAGTGAGCGCTTCATGTGTGCTTGGTACCCAGGGTCTGGAGGAGAGGAAACTCTCCTCCAGGCCCTTAGTACTATATCCCTGTTAAAAATAGAATTAAAATAATAGATATTGATATTCTCACCTTCCGGCGGCCCCTGCAGCCTTCCCGCCTCTCAGCCATGCTGCCAGCATCTTCCGTTCCCAGGGATGCATTGCGAGAATGACCTTTGTGACGTTGTGGTCTAGTGACCGCGACGTTGCAAAGGTCATTCTCGAAATGCATCCCTGGGAACGGAACTTGCCGGCAGCATCGCTGAGGAGCAGGAAGGCTGTGGGGCTGCCGGAATGTGAGAATATCAATATTTATTATTTTTTATTATTTAAGTTGATCACACTTGTCAAGCAGTATGCTTGACAAGTGTGACCGATCTGTCAATCAGTTTTCCAAGCGATGCTACAGATCGCTTGGAAAACGCTAGCATTCTGCAAGCTAATTACGCTTGCAAAATGCTTGTATTTTGCTGGAAAATGCATACTAATTACATATGCATTTAACCCGCGGCGGAGAGTTGCGCAAATGCTCCTCAAAAATGCGGAGCATTTGCGCAACGTGTGCACATAGCCTTAATCTGTTTAGAAGTTTTTCTGGGCTCTTTTGTTACCATTCGTATTATCCGTCTCTTTGATTTGTCATCAATTTTCCTCCTGCGGCCACGTACAGGGAGGTTGGCTACAGTCCCATGGAGCTTAAATTTCTAAATAATATGTGCAACTGTTGTCACAGGAACATCAAACTGCTTGGAGATGGTCTTATATCTTTTACCTTTAACATGTTTGTCTATAATTTTCTTTCTAATCTCCTGAGACAACTCTTTCCTTCGCTTCCTCTGGTCCATGTTGAGTGTGATACTCACTATGCTGTTTGATGACATATGTGTATATGTAGCCCTCTATACAGGCCCACTCACTGATTCCAAAATTGTAGACACCTGTGATGCTAATTAGTGGACACACCTTGATTTAACATGTCCCTTTTGTCACATTATTTTCAGGGGTACTAGCATTTCTGTCCAGGCCTATTTCATGAGTTTTATTATTTTTTAAATTCTGTGGAAGCATGGTTGAAAAGCAATGTCTGACTTTCATTTGTTAATTTTCATAGATTTTTGATTTATTATTACTTTATCAGATTCAAGTTATTTCTGTCACCATTGTGGGTTTTATTGTCATTAAACGAGGGTACCAACAATTTTGACCACATGTGTATCTAATCTGTTTTATATTCCCCTAAAATACGTATCTAAGCCCATCATGTCTGATACTACTTATGCTAAATAGACATTTTCTTGCAGCGACTTCCTGTATGGAGTAGACGACCCGGTTCGATATCACAAGATAATTACCTTATCTCTCTGGTCCTAATATAGGGTTGTATTTAGTATTGCCCAGAATAAGAGCTGCAGCCTCAAAACCTCATTGCCTCAGTTCAAGTCAATCCTCCAAAATACACAAACTGTAGACGGAGGAAGAAGTTGAGAGAAATGTGAGAAATACCAGAATCTGATAATACATCACTGATCAAGACCTGTCACATCTCCCATCACTGGCTGCACAAACACAGGAGACACGAGGGAGCTGTCAGTCCAGGAGGGTGACAGGCGCTAAGGGACATGTGCTTGTATCACACACGAGTTCCCACACTGCACAGAATACATATAGAAGTTTTTGTCCAAAGACTGATATCATTTTTTTTTACTATCTACTCCATTCCATCCTAACATGTCTTGCTGATTGGTGGAGGTCCAGGTCCAGGTCCTGAGATTGCACAAAAAAGTGCTCCTGTATGAGCATGCACACAGACTGATGTATGGGTTCACACACTTACTGTGACCATACTCAATACTTCTGACTGCTTTTTTGAGCGATTGATAGGGGACTCAGGACCAAGGCCTAACTGATCAGCAGTTTGGAGGGGAGTAGCTAATAAATTAGTAAGAGACGAAGTGGCCTAACATGAAGCTCGTGGGCCCCAATGCAAAATCTTCAACAGGGCACCCTACTATCTCGGCTTTTATAGTAATAGTCTTTTCATATGGGGCAATTGGATCTTTTGGACTCCACAAAGTTCCTGGACCTAAGTGCGATAACAACCCTGTAGATATTATAGTTATGCCAATGATGAAAGGTGCACTGCAAGGGATCAGCAATACCTAGAATTAAGGCAGACTCATGTGGAAGGACAAAGGAAGGTCTCAGTTACAAGAATTTATCTAAACCAGAGAAAAGTAAGATTATGTTGTGATGGAGGAGAAGATATTTTTAGCTCTCCAGTTTTATGCAGGTTACGTTCTTTTTATCTATCTCCCAGGAATTTCATCTAAGGGTCGTATCACCTAGGTCCACTGTAATTCACCTAATTATCAGGATTTGCCAACATGGACAGCCCATTATTGCTACTGTTTATAAAAAGACAAATGTGCAAAGTTCAGATCAGGTTTGTGCTGCTGGGCCGGGAATAAATCACGACCTATATGGATGTCGGCCTAACAATGATTCAGTCATTCATTTGGCTGACAGCCATTTCAGTCAACTCTCCCATACACAAGTGCACTAGTTTGGCTGAGTTCTTCTGTGTTCTCTGTGAGAGCCATCACCTGATACGTCTGACGGCAACTTACTTCCTGTAGACCAAACCATCAGCAATCCGAAATTGCACATGGCTAAATGACATCTCATCCCACCAGTCATCCGGCTCCTGAATACACATTAGATTTTCAGGGAAACAGTTGATATTGGAAGGTTCATCTGACATTAGTCTAATGTGTATGGGGCCTTTAGTCATGTGTTTGTGGTTGGTCTCCAATGATATGTTTGGAAGTTAAAGAGGTTCTGGAGGACAGTGAGTTTATTGTCCATCATTGACTAGGGTAGCAATGTCGTCCACCTTGCGGTCATAATATCTCTAACGTGCACACAGGTGCGTACCCAGAGTTCACGTGAGGTTAAACCAACATAAATCATGTTGCATGTGCACATGGCAAAATAGACCACAAAGGTAGTGCTGCACGAAATGTAGTCGGTAATCTTAAACTCTCTAGAGTCATCAGCAGAGGTGAACCCTGTTGCACGTACATGATTGTGCCATGCAAGACAGTCCCTCCTGGATAGAATCTGAATTTCTTGAATTGCAGCCTGAAACTTGCATGGATCCTCCACTATGCTTTACTGTTTCTGCAGACACTCATTATTGTATCGCTTTGCAGCCTTTCGTGAAGAAACTACTTTGTTTATCAGCTGAATATTTCACATTTTAACTCATCAGTCAAAGTTTCTATGTGTTCGTGCACAGTGCATAGTTGAGTAGCTTAGTCTTGTTTCCATGGCTTTTTTGGCTGCAATTGTTCAATGAAGACCACTTCTGGCAAGACTTCCTTGAATGGTAGAGCTGGGTCCCACTGGTTGCTGCCAGTTCTGAGCTGATGGCATTGCTGGACAGCTTCTAATTTTGAAGGGAAGAAAGCTTGATATGTCTTTCATTGGCTGCATGAAGTTTCCTTGGTTGACCATTACGTCTATGGTCCTATTCAAGTGTCAGGATGGGCTGTAGTATAAAGAAAAACTGTGCTCCAACTTGCAAAGAAGCAGTATCATAAGCATACATATCTCCGTGATCCAAAGAGAATGGCTGTTACAGCAGAAGAAATAAATGTTTTCCTCTGTTGACTGAGCACAGTGGATTCTTTTTCTCCAGCATGAGTCCTCCGTAAACAGTGAGCCGAGGAAAAGATTTACCGGTATTTATTCTCATGTTACAGAACCTATCCAGAAGCTCACCAGTATATGTGCTTATGACTCGACCACGCACCACAATTGTGGATACCAGGGCTATGGGGTACTCGGAGCCGAGCCCATGGAAGTCTATGGGAGTTGTCACTGGCAGCGGTGGCTCGGTCCGTGGCCCTGCGATAGGGGATATTTACAGGGGATTTGAAATAGTTCGTGACGCCACCTGCGGTTTCTGGTAAATTGTACCAGCGCTGCTCTAAGGACTTTCACAGGAGATGTTATGGGGCAGCTTGGTAGTAAGTCTCCCACAGGTGAGACGGGTCCCTGGAAGTCTATGAAGATGATGATGCAGGGTGCAATAAGAATTCAGTCACACACAAGGTAGCTTCCCTTCATACCTTTTACTGATGATGGTTTAAGCAGATCCCGGGGAGCTGGTCGGGGTGGAGAGTGCACTTTCAGGTAGCAGCCGAGCAGGTTAGAGGCCTCCTTAACTTCAATGTACATGTGAGTCCAACTTGCCTGAAGCGAAGTTAACTCTGAAACTCCAGCTTTCTCTATAGCTGTACTGCCCGGCCAACGTTGTGGTGAAGCCTTCTAAGTGATGGAACTAAGTCCTTACTTTTGCTGATCAGGCTCAAAGTCCCTGTTCCACCTGACTCCGGTTACGTATTGACACTTAGGGCTGCTCTCTGCGACCTGTAGTCCAGATGCCTCTGGTTTTCTTGTCACTATGCTTGAAACAATAGCAACGCTTCGGTCCCCAGTGACCGGTGATTTAGTGCAGGTAATCCAATACCTAAGGCACTGCTCTGTCTTCTCCACTGTGCCCTTCGCCCTGCTTTCCGCTCTTAACATAAGCACTGCTGCATAGAAGTCGAATCACAGATTCCCTGTTTGGGCTCGCTGAGCAGCTCTCAGTATTCTCCTAGTCCAGGACCTCTGTCGACTGAACTTCACTGTCCTGGGACAGGCGGCTGAAGTCTCTGCTCTGAACTCAGCAGGAAACCAATCTGACTGACTAACTCAGACAGGTAACTATCCAAGGGATGACTCACTCCTGAGCCTCCCGGAGCTAACTGACTGAATCACTGTCCTAAGACAGGAAGCTGAAACACCCTCTGTCCTATGCTGACACCCACCAAACTTATATACCCCTATGGGTGTGTCTAAATGTGAGTGACATGAGTGAATGCATATCAAGCTTTGGCTGTTACCTTCCAGTGCACTTTCCTGGATTTTCATGTGTGCCTGCGAAGCTGGGCTACACACTTACAATACGACTTACACACACACTTACAATACGACTTCTCTGTCAGTTCAGACACAGATCTCTTCATACTGCAGATCATCCTGACATGTGACTAGGACAGTCTGCCGTTTGAATTAAGTAACATGGGCCATTTTCTTGCATTCTTTGATAACTTTTATAGAGAGTCAGTCTTCTTTCCCTAAAGTTGCACCCATCTTATTGAAATCAAAACTTGAGGCAAATGAGCCCTCCAATAGCGAGACTAATATTAAAAAATAATAAGATTGTGAATTTTAAATGATCAGGAATAATCTGTTACCGGTGAGTGAGTTGTCACCATTAACACTGTGTCATAATCAATTTTGGTGACACATTATATGTCAACTCTGTGTCTAAAGCAGGACAAATAGGTTTATAAATTACAGTATTGTTCTTAGGAGAAGTGGAGGATGAATGATTTCTATTCTGGTTCTTATGTTGTCTTTGTTTTGATGTATTAATTCATTATTGTGAAGCAGAACTCAGATGATTGTATCTGCTAAGAATTTGTTTTTCCCATTGCTCATCAGAAAAAAACCCTGAACTGCAGCACAGATACTATTCAGACCGGAGGAATAATAACACAAACACATACATCATGGCCAGAACGCTCCAAATGTGAACTAATGTATTTTATACATTAAAGCCATTTTAAGACATTTGTTATAACATTCTCAATAGATTACAGAATCACTAATGGAAAGTAGGAATAGTGCTCAGTGTCAGGCAGCAGCTGCTACAGCTATGGTTGTGGCGGAAACATAACAAAAGGCAAGATACATTGCATCCAATGTTAATTCTAAAGCTGGACTTATTAATTATACATGATGGGTTATTGTCTGCACTTTCTCATTGCAATTGATTGCCATGCTTCTCCTAGTCAGGAGGAAAATTTACTATCAATTTTGATCCCAAATTATGTTGAAAATAATTATGGACATTAATAATTTGAATAAAATAAGCAAATGTTGACTCATTGCTGAATGTCTTTTAAAATGTGCCAGATTTTTTTACTTGGGAACACCATTTTGAATGTAAATTAGATAGCTAGATAGATAGATAGATAGATAGATAGATAGATAGATAGATAGATAGATAGATAGATAGATAAAAAAAAGTTGCTGAATGCCTGTAGCCGTCTGGCACCTTCTTCTGTATGCAGATACTCAGCATCTTGACAGCTGGGTGGGAATAAACTGAGGGTCTGTGCAGGGAAGGAATAAACTGAGGGTCTGTGCAGGGAGGGAATAAACTGAACGGCTGTGCAGAAGGGGGGAATAAAATGAGGAGCTTTGCAGAGTGCGGGATGAAATGAGGGGCAGTGTAGAGGGGAAGGATAAAAAGAGGGTCTGTGAAGAGTGGGGGAATAAAATGAGGGTCTGTGCAGAGGGGGGATAAAATAAGTCATTATTGCCCTCTACTCCTCTTTGGTCAGACCTCATCTGGAATACTGTGTCCAGTTTTGGGCACCACATTTTAAAAAAGACATCAACAAACTGGAGCAAGTTCAGAGAAGAGCGACCAGAATGGTGACCGGTCTGCAAACCATGTCCTATGAGGAACGGTTGCAGGATTTGGGAATGTTTAGCTTGCAAAAAAGACTGAGAGGAGACTTAATAGCTGTCTACAAATATCTCAAGGGCTGTCACATTGTAGAAGGATCATCTTTATTCCCATTTGCACAAGGAAAGACTAGAAGCAATGGGATGCAACTGACTGGGAGGAGACATAGATTAGATATTAGGAAAAACTTTTTGACAGTTAGAGTGATCAATGAGTGGAACAGGCTGTCACGAGAGGTGGTGAGTTCTCCTTCAATGGAAGTCTTCAAACAGAGGCTGGACAGACATCTGTCTGGGATGATTTAGTGAATCCTGCTTTGCTTTGAGCAGGGGGTTGGACCAGATGACCCAGGAGGTCCCTTCCAACTCTACCATTCTATGATTCTATGAGGGGCTGTGCAGAGGGGGGAATGAAATGAGGGCTCTGCATTTTGGCCATGAAAGGAGGCCTGTGTGTGGGGGGGACAGAAAAGTATATGAGGAGCCGTGGTGACCATACTGTTTAAGGGACTGTGAAGGACATTATACTGGGGGCTGGTAGCCATACTGGATAGGGGGCTGTGGTGAATATCATACTGTTTGAGGTGCTGTTTGTGAGCCATAATACTGTATGGGGTGCTATGAGAGCCATAATAGTAAATATGGGGGATGTTTTGGACATCATACTATTTGTGGGGTTCTGTGAGAGCCATCATAGCATACATGGGAGCTGTATTGGACATAACACTAAATACGGGGGCTGTGGTGGTGACCATACTACATATTTTGGTGGCTTTAAAAAGCAGGTAAAAGTATGCAGTAACACAAAGGCGCAGAGCAGGGATAACAGGGGTTTGATTTACTTAATACAGGGTGGATTCTTCTCACAGGGAGCATCAGGGGTAAAACAGGTTTTTAACTCGAGAATGCAAATAACAGGGTAACTTAAAGCAACTTAACGTGAGTCCAGTGCTGATCACTTCACAGTTGAAAGCTGAAAGCCGGCTGATGCCGGTGTTGAGGTCTTCAGGCTTCCCCGCCTAACAGATCTGCTCCAACTCTTCTGGCGGCAGCGGGTGGTCACTGGTCTCACCCGCTGAGCCCCTAGGCCCTCCGCAGCCGGGAGCCGTTCACACAAGATCCCCCGCTCGGCGTACTCTGCAGTCAGGAGCCCCGTGCCTCAATCTCCCGCTCGACGTGCTTTGTCCTGCACGCCTGGCAGAATTCCCCGGTCCTTCCTGCACTTCTCGCCACTTGCTACTGCGCGGGCTCAGGCTACCCACGGCGCACGCTAAGGATCTGCTCTCTCTACTCTCTGGCGGGAACTTAATGGCTCTTCGGACGCAAATCTCCTATTGGCACCCACAGCCCGGTCTTCTTCCTCATAGCTTGTTGTGGATATTATACCATATTGGCGGCTGTGGTGAACATCATACTGTGTATAGGGACAGTGTGAGTGATGCTCTCGCACTGGATGTAATACACTTGTGGAACCCCGGCCTAAGAATCTCCTCCTCGTTATTTCATGTGTTTTTGGTACAGATGTGAAGCTGCATTTTAATGTGCTTTTTATAGTACAGAAAACTTTGATTCTGCAATTAAAAAAGTATCTGCATTTTTTTTTTAAGGCTCCACATAGAAGCCTCAAGAGAGAAAACACAAACACCTAAATGGCACAGTTCAGGAGCATCTTTAGACCACACGTGGTGCAGTTCTCATGAAATCACATCCACTTTGCTTGGACAGTTCAGCACAGCTTAATTTTTGTGCAAAAAAGCACCATAAAATATTCAGCATTTATGTATGTTACATGTGAACAAGGTTTACATTTTTAAGAAAAGTGGATGTGGTTCCGTGAAATCTCTGCCCTCTGTGAGTCTAAAGACAATGCTGAACCCTGTAGTTTTGGTGAAAACGATCACCAAACATTAATTCAGCATCAATATGGTACATTCGGATTCATGATCGGTAACACGAGTATTTTTCTTAAAATCAGAAAAAGTCAGTAACATTCAGTAAAAGATAGAATAAAAGGCAGCAATTCATGTGCCGCGTTCAGTAAAATCACAGTGTGACAGGTTAGAATAGAATAGATATATACACATAGAATACATAGATACATAGATGTCAATGACATACACATATACATAGACAGATAGAAGAAAAGCCGGCAATTCAACAGCCGCGGTAGTGTAAAATCACTGCAGGAGCCGCTAGTATAGAAGAGATGGAATACATACAGTAAATACAAATAGAATAGGCAGATATAAGGTTTGTCAGTGACAAATACAATTAGTGCAGTGTGTGTGCAGCTTACTGTACATGCATTTAATTAATAAAAGATAATTTTTCTGAAAAAAATGGCGTGGCCTCCCGCGTAATTTTGGTAACCAGCAGAGGGAAAGCCGACGGTTGGGGCCAATGTTTATAGCCTGGGAATGGGGGTAATACCCATGAAGCTTCCCAGGGTATTAATATCAGCTCCAGGGTTGCCATCAGGGCATTACTTCCCTGACTGGTGTATGGGGTCCACTGAGCAGAGGGGGCCCGCATCAGGCCAAGGCCCGGATTGCTAATCTGCCAGGCCGGACAGGCGGTTCTATACTACAAAGTGGGCCAACGGCCCCATTAAAGCGCCTTACCAGAGGCCCTGTGTGTGCGTGCTGTATTGCTTGCACGTACTGACAAGGACTGCGGGCGGAACTTGACAGTACGTGCTCGCTGTGGCGGCCTTTGTCAGCGCGTGCGCGGGCGGCCTCAGCCTCTGTCAGTGTGTGCAAGCATGTGCGCACACAGGGCCTTCAGTAACAAGTTTAAAAGGGCCGCTGCAGGCGCATGCAGGGCTCTTCTGTTTGACGCTGGAAGATAGGGAGTTATGGAGACAAATGGGACAGGATGGAGATAGATGAGGCAGGATGGAGACACATGGGGCAGGATAGAGACAGATGGGACAGGATCATGGGCCAGGACGGAGACAGATAGGGCAGGATGGAGACAGATGGTGCAGGATCATGGGGCAGGATGGAGACAGATGGGGTAGGATCACGGGGCAGGATGGAGACAGATAGGGCAGGGTCATGGGGCAGGATGGACACACATGGTGCAGGATCATGGGGCAGGATGAATATGATGCCACAGATGAGGCAGGATCATGGGACAGATGAGGCAGGATCATGGGGCAGAATGGAGACAGATGGGACAGGATGGGGAGATCATATGGAGCTGGATAGGACATCACAAGGGGAGAATGGATACTCATGAGGGCAGAATGGGAGAACATATGGATGGTTTAAGGAATGAGACACAAGGGGGCCAGGATGGGGGGATATTATTACCCTAGGGGCTAATTAAGGGATATTATTACTGCATCATGTATTTTATTTTTTGAGGATACTGTTTTCAATGGGGGTCCTGTTACTGTGCAGATCGACACTATGTCGCCTTTCTTTTCATCTGGTATAGTGTAGAAGTTGGGAAAAAATTAAGTAATGTGCTCTGCAAGTAGTGCTCTGGATAATTGTGTTATTTCCTGCGGAGATGATCACTGGCTGGAAGAAGTGATGGTGGTCTGTGCTGGATGAAGATGAAAAGCAAAGATGAAGGACTAGAGACGTCACTGGTGAGTCAGTGTGTTACCTGTACACTGACAGTATACACTGTATACTTTATACAGAGGTCCTGTGCATAATGTCACCAATGATCATTGTATTACTTTTACACTGACACTGTATAGAGGGCTCCTGTGTACAATGTCACCAGTGATCACTGTAATACCTTTACACTGGCACTATATGCAGAACTCCTGTGTACAATGTTATCAGTGATCACTGTATTACCTATACACTGACACTATATATTGTATAATGTCACTGGTGATCACTGTATTACATGTACACTGTCACTATACACTATATGATATATACAGAGCTCCTGTGTATAATGTCACTGATCACTGTATTACCATACATAGCACTTATGGTGATATTAGTACTGTGTTTTTTTATTAATGATCAGTATTGTAGTATTCGGTCACTGTGTGGTGGTAATATGTGGTCCCGCCATGGTGTGGCTGTATTTGTTCCTTGTATGTGGTATTATAGGTCACTATGTGGTGGTAATATGTTGCCTGGTCATGGTACGGTGGTATTTATTCCTTGTATGTTATTATTATTATTATTTATTTATATAGCGCCATTAATTCCATGGTGCTGTACATGAGAAGGGGTTACATACAAAGTTATAGATATCGTTTACAGTAAACAAATTTACAATGACAGACTGGTACAGAGGGGAGAGGACACTGTCCTTGTGGACTTACATTCTACGGGATAATGGGGAAGAAACAGAAGGTCGGGGGTGCGGCAGCTCTGGTGTTGGCGAGGCGGCAGCTCTGGTGGTGGCGGCAGCTCTGGTAGTGGTGGCGGCGAGGCGGCAGCTCGGGTGGTGGCAGCGAGGCGGAAGCTTGGGTTGTGGCGGCGAGGCAGAATGGTTATTGCAGGCTGTAGGCTTTCCTGAAGAGATGGGTTTTCAGGTTCCGTTTGAAGGATCCAAGGGTGGTGGATAATCGTACATGTTGAGACATGGAATTCCAGAGGATGGGGGATATTCAGGAGAAATATTGGAGGCGGTTGTGTGAGGAACGAATAAGTGTGGAGGATAGTAGGAGGTCTTGGGAGGATCAAAGATTACGTGATGGAAGATATTGGGAGATTAGTTCAGAGATATACAGTTAGGTCCATATATATTTGGACGGAGACAACATTTATCTAATTTTGGTTCTAGACATTACCACAATGAATTTTAAACAAAACAATTCAGATGCAGTTGAAGTTCAGACTTTCAGCTTTCATTTGAGGGTCTCCACATTAAAATTGGATGAAGGGTTTAGGAGTTTCAGCTCCTTAACATGTTCCACCCTGTTTTTAAAGGGACCAAAAGTAATTAGACAATTGACTCCAAGGCTATTTCATGGACAGGTGTGGGCATTCCCTTCGTTATGTCATTCTGAATTAAGCAGATAAAAGGGCTGGAGTTGATGTGAGGTGTGGAATTTGCATTTGGAAGGTTTTGCTGTGAAGGGAACATGCTGTCAAAGGAGTACTCCATGCAGGTGAAACAAGCCATCCTTAAGCTGCAAAAACAGAAAAAACACATCCGAGAAATTGCTACAACATTAGGAGTGGCAAAATCTACAGTTTGGTACATCCTGAGAAAGAAAGAAAGCACTGGTGAACTCATCAATGCAAAAAGACCTGGGCGCCCACGGAAGACAACAGTGGTGGATGATCGCAGAATACTCTCCATGGTGAAGAGAAACCCCTTCACAACAGCCAACCAAGTGAACAACACTCTCCAGGAGGTAGGCGTATCAATATCCAAATCTACCATAAAGAGAAGACTGCATGAAAGTAAGTACAGAGGGTTCACTGCACGGTGCAAGCCACTCATAAGCATCAAGAATAAAAAGGCTAGGCTGGACTTTGCTAAAAAACATCTAAAAAAGCCATCACAGTTCTGGAAGAACATTCTGTGGAAAGATGAAACCAAGATCAACCTCTACCAGAATGATGGAAAGAGAAAAGCATAGCGAAGGCGTGGTACAGCTAATGATCCAAAACATACCACATCATCTGTAAAACACGGCGGAGGCATGCATGGCTGCCAGTGGCACTGGGTCACTAGTGTTTATTGATGATCTGACACAGGACAGAAGCAGCTGAATGAATTCTGAGGGATTCAGAGCCATACTGTGTGCTCAGATCCAGCCAAATGCAGCCAAACTGATTGGTCGTCATTTCATACTACAGATGGACAATGACCCAAAACATAAAGCCAAAGCAACCCAGGAGTTTATTAAAGCAAAGAAGTGGAATATTCTTGAATGGCCAAGTCAGTCATCTGATCTCAACCCAAGTGAGCATGCATTTCACTTGTTAAAGACTAAACTTCAGACAGAAAGGCCACAAACAAACATCAACTGAAAACCACCGCAGTGAAGGCCTGGCAGAGCATCAAAAAGGAGGAAACACAGCGTCTGGTGATGTCCATGAGTTCAAGACTTCAGGCAGTCATTGCCAACAAAGGGTTTTCAACCAAGTACTAGAAATGAACATTTTATTTACAATTATTTAATCTGTCCAATTACTTTTGGTCCCTTTAAAAACAGGGTGGCACATGTTAAGGAGCTGAAACTCCTAAACCCTTCATCCAATTTTAATGTGGATACCCTCAAATGAAAGCTGAAAGTCTGAACTGCAGCTGCATCTGAATTGTTTTGTTTAAAATTCATTGTGGTAATGTCTAGAAGCAAAATTAGATAAATGTTGTCTCTGTCCAAATATATATGGACCTAACTGTAGGGAGGGGACAGGTTGTGGACTGCTTTGTAAGTCAGTGTTAGTAGTTTGAACTGGATTCGTTGGGGAATTGGGAGCCAGTGGAGGGATTTGCAGAGAGGAAAAGCAGGGGAGTAGCGAGGGGAGAGGAGGATTAGTCGGGCAGCAGAGTTGAGGACAGACTGGAGTGGTGCAAGAGAGCTGACGGGGAGGCCACAGAGGAGGGTGTTGCAGTAATCGAGGCGGGAGATGATGAGGGCATGCACAAGAGTTTTAGTAGATTGAGGGCTGAGGAAGGGACGGATTCTGGAAATGTTTTTAAGTTGGAGGCGACAGGAGGTGGCAAGAGTTTGGATGTGTGGTTTGAAGGACAGGGCAGAGTCGAGAGTTACTCCGAGGCTGCGGATTTCAAGGTGCGGGAGAGATCGTGATGCCATTTACCATAATAGATAGATCGGGTAGGGAAGATACGTGAGATGGAGGGAAGATGATGAGTTTGGTTTTGTCAACATTGAGTTTTAGAAAGCGAGAGGTGAAGAAGGAGGATATGGCTGATAGACACTCTGGGATTCTGGACAGCAGAGAGGTGACATCTGGGCCAGAGAGGTGTCGTCCGCATACAGGTGGTACTGGAAGCCATGGGACTTTATGAGTTGTCCTAGGCCAAGGGTATAGATGGAAAAAAGTAGGGGCCCCAGGACAGAGCCTTGAGGGACTCCAACAGACAGAGGGCGGGATGAGGAGGTAGTGTGGGAGTGGGAGACGCTAAATGTGCGGTCGGAAAGGTAAGAGGCGATCCAGGACAGGGCAAGGTCTTTGATGCCAAGGGAAGAAAGAATCTGTAGCAGTAGGCAGTGGTCGACTGTGTCAAAGGCAGAGGACAGGTCAAGGAGGAGGATGGAGAACTGTCTGCTAGCTTTAGCTGTGAGTAAGTCATTAGTAATTTTGGTCAGGGCAGTTTCAGTGGAGTATGTGGTATTATTCGGACACTGTGGTGGTAAGGTAATATGTTGTCTGGTCATAGTGTGGCAGTATTTATTCCTTGTAAGTGGTATTATTCAGTCACTGTTGTGGTAATATGTTGTCTGGTCATGGTGTGGTGGTATTTATTCCTTGTATGTAGTATTATTCGGTCACTGTGGTGGTAATATGTTGTCTGGTCATGGTGCGGTGATATTTGTCCCTTGTATGTGATATTATTGGTCATTTTAAACATTGAAAAACAAATACAAATATACCTAACTTGTATTGGATATTTTAACAAATGATTAGTAGGATAGAGTAGAGTAGGGCTCTGCTAAAAGAGTGGACCTTGTCGTGGTGGCGGATTAAAAAATCTTTTGTCCAAAACAAAAGCTGCTGGTTATGTATGTGGTAATGGGAACTATTAAAGTGTGATTGGTGAGGACGTGGTGCAGAAGTGGAGTTTTTCCAAGAGAGGACGGTGGGACTGAGGACAGTTCGAGGGGTGGTGGGGGGGCTGGGGTGGAGCCTGGGTGAAGTCTCAAGGGGACTCCAAAAATTTTGCCAGTATGGGGCCCCAATATTCCTAGTGGCAGCCCTGATCAGCTCACAGCTGTATACTTAGCATGTACTGGCTATTAAAATTGGGGACCCTAAAAAAATTATGTAGGGTCCCCCTATAATTAACAACCAGCAAAGGCTATGCAGACAGCTGCAGGCTGATAATAATAGCCAAGGAAGGGGCCATGAAATCTGGCCCCCCAGGCTAAAAACATCAGCTCTCAGCCACCCCAGAAAAAGTGCAGCACGGTGGCTCAGTGGATAGCACTGCAGCCTTGCAGCGCTGGAGTCCTGGGTTCGAATCCCACCAAGGAAAACATCTGCAAGGAGATTGTATGTTCTCCCCGTATTTGTGTGGGTTTCCTCCGGTTTCCTCCCACACTCCAAAAAACAGACTGAGAGTGAATCTACAGTAGATTCTGAGCCCCATCAGGGACAGCGGCGATAATGTGTGCAAAAAACTGTAAAGCGCTGCGGAATATGTTAGCGCTATATAAAAATAAAGATTATTATTATTTATTACCTCTAAGATGCGCCAATTCTAGCACTTAGCCTCGCTCCTCCCATTTGTCCTGTAGTGGTGGCAAGTGGGGTGATAGTTGGGGGGTTGATGTCACCTGACAATACAAAGGTGACATCAACCCACAAATATGAACCCCACTTTCCACTGCTACAGGCATGTGGGAAGAACCAGGCAAAGTGCCAGAATTGGCACATCTAATAGATGTGGCCTTTTCTGGGCAGTTGTGGGCTGCTATTTTTAGGCTGGGGGCCAATATAAATGGCCCCTTTTCAGCCTGAGAATACCAGCTGTCTGCTTTAGCAAGGCTGGTTTTCAAAAATGGGGGGACCACATGCCGTTTTTTCTAAATTATTTATTTAAATAATTAAAAATACTGCGTGGGGACCCCTCTATTCTTGATAACCAACCTTGCTGAAGCTGACAGCTGAGGGTTGCAGCCCCCAGCTGTGAGTTTTGCCTGGTTGGTTATCAAAAATACAGGGGAAACCCATGCAGGTTTTTTTTTAGTTATTTATCTACAGCGCATGAGAGGCTGATAAATACTCCCATCCGCCGCTCCTGCTCTCGCTGTTATTAGCGGCAGCAAGTGTCAGCTGATAGGAGCTATAGACCCATCAACTGACATAAGTGACCGGAGGCAACCTTGATGATGTCACCGCTGGTCACTATCGCTGCACTCCCAGCAGCTCATTCACCAGTGGTTCTCTTCCTGGACGGTCGCATCTTGGTACCGTCCAGGTTGAAAACTTTTAATACCCCAGACATGGATTACAGTGTAGGACAGAACAACCGACAGTTGAGGGATATTGTTGTTTTTTTTATTTTAGTTTCATTACAGGAGAATGAAGGCTTTGGTGGAATAGGCGTTAGGTAAGTAATACAGTGTTTGTTGTTTTTAAATAAAATGGAAAACCGTGTTTAGTCTTATTTCTTATACAGGACTTCATTCTGGCTGTGTCTTTATTTACCATGTAACTATAGGATTAGTAATGGACGGGGGCCTTATAGACACTTCTCCATTACTAAGTCGGGGGCTTGATGTCACCTGACAATACAAAGGTGACATCATCCCCATCCCCACTTGCCACCGCTACAGGACATGTGGGTGTAAGGGGTGACAAGGACTGTTTTGAGCCCCACACACATCCCGGAAAATGTATGTCTTAAACTGTATATATACCCTCTGCTGAGCCAGAAGACCATGTTTAAACATTTACCTTCCTGCGTGGAGTATTACGCTGTAAATATTACAGTTGTGAACACAATATAGTCAGGGACGACCATTCTCAAAGGAGGGGGGGTGCAAGGGGTGACAAGGACTGTTGTGAGCCTCTCAAACGTCATGGTTAAAGTATGTCTCAAACTGTATATATATGTTTTGTAATGTACGTGATGTTGCTATGTAAATATATTGTAAAGATAGGGAAAGTGCAGGATAAGAACTTAGAATAGGAATTAGTTAAATTAGGAGTGGCCAACTGTGGGTAAGCCAGGAAAATTTCCTGTAGTTAGCCAGTAGGTCCTGAGAGCCCGGACAGGGCAGGTGACCCTGTAACGTTGAAGCACTGAGCCCAGTTGTCCAGGGCCGGAGGCCCGAAGGTCACAAAATGTAAGAATGCAGGGCGGCTCCAGTATGTGGCAGCTAACTTGATGGGCTGATGCCATTTTGTCTGGGGCGAAACGGACAGGGGAACTCCTGAAGATAGACTGGCCAAAAGGAATGCAGCGGTATCGGACGATCTGGTACAACCCTGGGACATTCTGGAAGTAGTGAGGGAAAGCACAGGGCAAGAAAGGAATGCACTCTGTGATGATTCCTGTGATACAACTGTGACTGAACTGGACGTACTGAGAATGGAACCAAGTAAAATCGTTTTTGTTAAGTTGGAACTGGACTCTGTGTCTCTTTGTTTAGAACCACCAGAAGGCCATCCTCAGCAGCTCAGACGGGAACCGGATGGAACCGAGAGCGGGACGAAAGGTGCAGATCAAACGGGACATTGTGTATATGTGGCGCGAGACCAGGGCGTGATTGAGCAAACGTTGTCAGACACGACTACAGCCCTGGCTCCCCCAACATGAGAAGAGCTGGGCAAAGCGCAGAATTGGCACATCTAATAGATGTGCCTTTTCTGGGCAGCTGCGGGCTGCTATTTTTAGGCTGGGGGCCTATATCCATGGCCCCTTACCAGCCTAAAAATACCAGCCCCCACAGGGGCGGACCCTGACCGCTTGGGGCCCCTGTGCAAGAAATATGTCAGGGCCCCCCTCCCTGCCACGTTTCTTATGATGAGTACAATCTGGCAATGGGACCCCTGGAGCCTCGGACTCCGAGAAACGAGGCAGATTGCCCTCAATATTACTGCCCTGCAAGCAGGGGCGTACATAGCAATCACAAGGCCCCATAGCAAAAGTTCTATTTGGGCCCCACACCTCTAATAAAAATATATTTACAGTATATACTCATGTATAAGCTGACCCCCCTAATTTTGCCACAAAAAACTGGGAAAACTTATTGACTTGCGTATAAGCCGGGTGTATAAACTGCCGTCCTGCTCTGTGCTGCCCCCGTCCTGCTCCTTGCTCCCCCATCCAGTTCTGTGCTCCCCCATTCTCCTCTGTGCCCCCCCTGCGCCATCCTCCGCTGTGCTCCTCTCTTCCTGAATATGGACGCCACACCTATGGGAGTGGCGTCGCGTCCATGTTACATGACCTTAATGAGCGGTATTACGTCACCGCTCAGCACAGGAGAGCTACAGGAAGCAGGGTACAACGCAGGATTTCCGGGACGTTCAGCGATGGCACGGGGAGGGTGAGTATGATGTCCCAGCCACCGGCTCCTGCCGCGGCACTCCCAATGACTCGTGTATAAGCCGAGGGGGGCATTTTCAGCACCAAAAAAGGTGCTGAAAATCTCGGCTTATACACGAGTATATACGTTATTTATATTTTTTCATTGAGATGGAGATATATATATACTGTGTGTGTAAATATATATATATCCGTTAGCATTCGGTTCTGCTGGCTCCAGCGCAGTCAGACTTGCAGCCAAGTGATAACTAGTGTCGGCTGTCAGTGACTACAACACTACAGACGCGGCTGACACATGACAGCAAGTGTGCAGAGCGCCTCCTCGTGGTTACGTGATAACTGCTGGAACCAGCAGAGCCCGAACATGTATATATTACATTATATGTCTGGTGCCTGTATCATCTGGAATCTGCTCTATTCATTGTCTGTGGAACTGATGGAAATAGCCGAGCACAGCACTCAGCAGCTCTATAGATAATAAATAGAGCTGGAGGGCCCAGTAGTTGAATCCCCAGTAATCAGCCAGTTATCCATGATCTTCTGGATCACACATACATCGTACATACATATACCGTACATGCATACACATACACACACCATACATACACACATATACCGTATATAAAACACACAGATACACATGCATATACTGTACATGCATACACACAACATACATACACCATACATACACACAAACACTTTTATACAGTACATACATACACCATACACACAGATATATCGTACATACACACACATACACATACCACAGATACATACACACATACACCGTACAACCACACACAGATACACATACATATACTGTACATACACACATATACCATACATACACACACATACACCGTACAACCACACAACAGATATATCGTACATACACCGTACATACACACAAACACTTTTATACAGTACATACATACACATACCACAGATACATACATACACCGTACATACACACACAGATACACATACATATACTGTACATACACACATATACCATACATACACACAGATACACATACATATACTGTACATACACACATATACCATACATACACACACAGATACACATACCGTATATGCATACACACACATAACATACATACAGGATACATACACACAGATAAACACATATATACAGTACATACATACATACATATACCATACATACATATACACAGGTATAGCGTACATACATACACACATACCATAGATACACACACATATACTGTACAAACACGGATACACACATATACTGTACATACAAACAGATACACACACATATACTGTACATACATGGATACACACATATACTGTACATACATACACAGATACACACACATACATATACTGTACGCACAAATATGTACATGTACAAACACACACTTACATACATGCACATAGCCATACACCATATATACATACACACATATACTGTACATACATACACACACATATACTTTCACACACACATACATGTACTGTACACACACATATGGATATATACAAACACACTAATCTACAACCTCAGGTGTTTTGTTCAGTTGAGCCATGGAGGTCGGCCACATAGTGCAGGGCCCACTGTGGGGGATGGGGACACAGTGCACAGAGGATTTCAGCTCCCTGCTGCTGCAGAGCTCTCCAGTGCAGTGAGCTCCCCTCCCCCGACCTCCACTCTGGGAGATGTCCCATGCAGTGAGCCTCTTCCCCTGACCTCCACTCTGGGAGATGTCCCATGCAGTGAGCCTCTTCCCCTGACCTCCTCTCTGGGAGATGTCCCCTGCAGTGAGCCTCCCCTCCCCCGACCTCCTCTCTGGGAGATGTCCCCTGCAGTGAGCCCCCTCCCTGACCTCCTCTCTGGGAGATGTCCCTTGCAGTGAGCCTCTTCCCCTGACCTCCTCTCTGGGAGATGTCCCCTGCAGTGAGCCCCCCTCCCCTGACCTCCTCTCTGGGAGATGTCCCCTGCAGTGAGCCTCCCCTCCCCTGACCTCCTCTCTGGGAGATGTCCCATGCAGTGAGCCTCTTCCCCTGACCTCCTCTCTGGGAGATGTCCCCTGCAGTGAGCCCCCCTCCCCTGACCTCCACTCTGGGAGATGTCCCCTGCAGTGAGCCCCCCTCCCCTGAACTCCTCTCTGGGAGATGTCCCCTGCAGTGAGCCCCCCTCCCCTGAACTCCTCTCTGGGAGATGTCCCCTGCAGTGAGCCCCCCTCCCCTGACCTCCTCTCTGGGAGATGTCCCTTGCAGTGAGCCTCTTCCCCTGACCTCCTCTCTGGGAGATGTCCCCTGCAGTGAGCCCCCCTCCCCTGAACTCCTCTCTGGGAGATGTCCCCTGCAGTGAGCCCCCCTCCCTTGAACTCCTCTCTGGGAGATGTCCCCTGCAGTGAGCCTCCCCTCCCCCGACCTCCTCTCTGGGAGATGTCCCCTGCAGTTGAGTCGCACCACTTAGTACCAGGGCAATGGGGTACTCGGCACCGAGCCCATGA
This sequence comes from Oophaga sylvatica, assembly GCA_033576555.1. Classification (NCBI taxonomy): domain Eukaryota; kingdom Metazoa; phylum Chordata; class Amphibia; order Anura; family Dendrobatidae; genus Oophaga; species Oophaga sylvatica. The sequence continues at coordinate 98,369,650 of JARQOD010000003.1, forward strand.
AAGTCTATGGGGTTTGTCACTGGCAGCGGGACTCGGTCCGTGGCCCTGGGCGCTCATACAATGGGGGGAAGATATTTACAGGGATTATTAGGATAGGTAGTTCGTGACGCACCTGTGGTCTCTGGTCAATTGGACCAGCAATGCTGTAAGGGTCTTCACAGGGGATGTTATGGGGCAGCTTGGTGGTAAGTCTCCCACAGGTGAGACTGGTCCCTGGAAGTCTATGGTGGTGATGATGTAGGGTGTAGATATAGATTCAGTCACACACATTGCAGTTTCTTTCCATACCTTTTACTGGCAGATGATTCAAGCAGATCCCGGGGAGCTGGTCGGGGTGGAGAGTGCACATTCGGGTAACAGCTGAGCAGGTTAGAGGCCTCCTTAACTTCAATATGGATGTGAGTCCAACTTGCCTGAAGCGAAGTTAACTCCGAATATCCAGCTTTCTCAATAGCTGTACTGCCCGGCCAATATTGTGGTGGAGCCTTCTATGTGGTGAGAACAGAGTCCTTCTATGCGGGGCCCTGCTAAAAGTCCTTGTTCCTCCTGACTCCGATTACGTATTGACACTTAAGGCTGCACTCTGCGACCTGTAGTCCAGATGCCTCCGGTTATCTTGTTACTAAGCTTGAAACTGTAGCAACGCCTCGGACTCCGGTGTCCGGCAATTTAGTGCAGGCAATCCAATACCTAAAGCACTTCTCTATCTTCTCCACTGCCCTTCGCCCTGCTCTCGCTCTTAGCACAAGCAATTGTAACTTCGATGGTAATGTCAGCTTTCTTCTAGAGCTCGCTGAGCAGCTCTCAGTATCCTCCTTCCTCCAGCTTCTGTTGAGGTACTGATTAAGGGTAGCTCTGACTAGGCTAGGATGATCCACTTCACCCGTACTAGCCTCCACTTGCTTGTCAGGTGAGCTACGTTAGCTCTGCGAGGATTCAGTCCTCCCTTCTCTCTCCCCAAGTCCAGACTCCACTGGACTGAACTGCACTGTCCGAAGACAGGAAACTGACTGAACTCTGATTGCTAAGTGTCACTTCCTCTTGTACCCCTGATGGGTGTGTCTAAAAGTGTGAGTGAAGTGCATAAATATCAAGCTTTTGCGGTTACCTTCCTGTGCACTCTCCTGGATTTTATGTGTGCCTGCATAGCTGGGCTACACATCCCCCCTTGGTAAAACACAGCACTCCCGGGCTGTAAAAGAGAAAAGAACATTTTTGTTTTGCATTAACATCAACATATTAACACTTCCCATCCGGGAGGTAAGACTTCTTGAACGTTACAATTTGTACAATGAAGAATACAAAAGTATCAAAATATCAAACATGTTCATAAATACAAGATACTTGTGGAGGACCCGTACCAAATACCTCCCACGTGGGTCCTGGGTGGGCTGCAGGACTTCTGACTGCAGACCTCACTCTAGGCCCACCATACGGGTTTTTCTTCAGAGGTAGATAGTAGTAGTGGTTTCATGTAAAACCAAGATAATGCACCGAAGCGCAACTATTTACAAGACAAGTTCTTGGGCTGGCACAGTCCACAGCCACGCAGTCCATTGGCATAGTTAAAACACATTGATATATATATAAATTTTAAACTTTATACATTTGGTCAATGACAATAAACCCTGTCTGGGTCTTGCTAACTAGTCTACTAGGACTACTCCTGATAGCGAATAGGTAGTTTACCTTTAGTAATACGTTCTGACCTACGTGGGGTAGCGTCAGGTATGGTATTCTCTAACCTTTCTGTTCTGCGTAACGGCAAACGATAATACTGTCTCAACCTTTCTATGGATCTGGCAAGCGTGCTAGTGACTGGACGAGGCGGTACTGCTTCACCAGCTTCACCAAGGGATTCCACTTCTTGTGGCGCTGCCTCCTGCGGGTCCGCTTCTTGGAGTTCTAACGGTTGAGGGTCTGCCGGAACAGGTTCTTCTGGAACTGGCTCTACTGGCACAATTGGTATGACCGGTTGTAGAGACTCCTCTTGCGGTTGATAAAACTGCAGCACAGGAATAATTACAGCGTCTCCTAATCTGGGCCAATCTGCAGGTAAATCTCCCAAATCCGTGTGTATGACCGCTTCAGCACTCTCTTCTTGATGAACAACAGGGTTTTCTTCACGGAGCTTTAATGGGTCAGGACACAACTTCAAATGATCTCTAGACACAGTTGCCGTCGTTTTTCCTCCATCCTTGCTGATGGTACAGACCTTGCTGTTATCGAAATTGGAATTTTGCACGACATATGGCTCCTGTTCCCACTGATCATCCAACTTGTGTGTTCTTCTTTTCCTTTTGAGCACCATTTCTCCAGGCATTAAAGGCTTAGCGGGAGCATTTTTGTTATAATTCATCTCTTGCTTTTCTCTTACTCTATTGAGACTGTCTTCTACGCAGGCTTGAACTCTCCTGTACTGTTCTTGTCGAGTTGTGTCCCAATCTTCAGCACTGTCATCAGCCTCTGGTTCTACCACACCGAGTTCTAAGTCCATTTGCAGCCTTCCCGGTCTTGCTCTCATAAGGTAGGCTGGAGTGCAGTTGGTGGAACTTACTGGGATATGGTTGTACAAGTCGACCAGGTCAGGTAACAAGTCTGGCCACCGATTTCTTTCTTCCAGGGGTACAGTTTTCAGTAAATCCATGACAATGTGATTCATCTTTTCACAAAGGCCGTTGGTCTGGGGGTGGTATGGTGTCGTTCTGATCTTCTTACATCCATACAATTGACAGAATTCCTGAAACAATTCAGCTTCGAATGCAGGACCTCGATCAGTCAGCACCTGCTCCGGATATCCGTGTGGTCGGCAGAAACTTGCTTGGAAGGTTCTTGCTGCTGTCTCTGCTGTCAGATCTTTGACAGGGGCGACCACCAGAAACCTGGAATAGTGATCCACCATGGTCAGGGCATATGTGTATCCTGACCTGCTCGGGGACAACTTGACGTGATCCAATGCCACGATCTCCAAGGGACGAGTCGTCTGAATAGGCTGCAAGGGTGCCTTCTGGCTACTGTAGTCTTTTCGCCTGAGGCCACAGGGTCCACAGTTCCGGCACCACTTCTCGATGGAGCTGCGCATCCCTACCCAGTAGAACCGGCACCTCAACAGGGTCTCCAGCTTTCTCCAGCCAAAGTGTCCTGCTTGATCGTGGTATGCTTCCAGCACCATTTGGATGTCTGCTCTCGGGACCACTATTTGCCAAACCATCTCATGGGTCCTTGGGTCGACGTATCTCCTGCACAATTTCTCACGGTAAATGAATAACCGGCTTCTCTCGTTCCACAGGAGCTTTGCTGGCATGGATGCATCTTTCTCCAAGGAGGAACCTTCCTGTTTTATCAACTCCTTGATACGGCTGACCACGGGATCGCTGTCCTGAGTTTCCTTCCAGCTGTGATGAGGTAAAGGGTTCAACATCTCACCACACTGCTTTCTGTAGACTCGTTGCTCTTGGACCATCCCATTTCGGTGGAACGCAGGTAGCTCGATTTCTTCCAGATCGTCTGATTCTTCCTCCGTGTCGGATTCATGCGGCATTCTGGACAAGGCGTCCGCATTAGCATTCTTACGGCCCGCTCTGTACTTGATGGTAAACTGATAGTTTGACAACCGAGCCATCCAACGTTGCTCCATGGCTCCCAGCTTAGCTGTTTCCAGATGCGTCAAGGGGTTGTTGTCTGTAAACGCAGTGAACTTGTTGGAGGCAAGGTAATGTTTGAATCTTTCGGTAATGGCCCAGACCAGCGCCAGAAACTCCATTTTGAAGCTGCTATAGTTTTCCGGGTTCCTCTCAGTTGGCCTGAGTTTTCTGCTGGCATATGCGATGACTTTTTCTTGGCCATTCTGCTTCTGACTGAGGACAGCTCCCAATCCTTCGTTACTGGCATCTGTGTATAGCAGGAACGGTTGGCTGTAATCTGGGTAGGCTAAGATTTCATCGCCTGTCAGAATCTCTTTGAATGCCTCAGCTTGTTCTTTTCCCCAATTGAATGGAGGGTTTCTGCTCTTGAGAGGTTGTCCGACCAGGAGGTCCTGTAAAGGCGCCGCTTTCTTAGTGTAATCTCTTACAAACCTCTTGTAGTAACCTGTTAGTCCCAGGAACTGACGCACCTCCTTTAGATTCTTCGGCTCCGGCCATTTCTGGATGGCTGTGACCTTCTCGGGATCCGGCGCTACTCCTTCGGAACTGACAATATGTCCCAAGTACTGTACCTTCCGTTTGAGCAGATGGCATTTAGAGGGCTTCAGTTTCATCCCATACTTGGACAGTGACTCGAATACCTCTGCCAGGTGCTTCAGATGATCTTCATATGTCTTGGAGTAGACAATCACGTCGTCCAGATACAGCAACACGGTTTCGAAGTTGAGATGTCCTAGGCAGCTCTCCATCACTCTCTGGAATGTCCCTGGGGCACTGCTGAGGCCGAATGGCATTCTGTCAAACTCGCAGAGTCCCATTGGGGTGGTGAAAGCAGTTTTCTCCCGATCCTCCTCAGCCACAGCCACTTGCCAGTACCCACTAGTAAGGTCGAGGGTAGAAAAGTAGTTAGCCGTTTTCAGAGCAGCTAAGGATTCCTCTATGCGTGGTAATGGGTAAGCATCTTTATGTGTTATACGATTTACTTGCCTATAATCTACACACATTCGCATGCTACCATCCTTTTTCTTAACTAGCACTAGAGGTGCCGCCCAGGGGCTACAACTATCCCTTATCACCCCGGCTTTCTTCATGTCATGCAGCATTTCCTTAGCTTTCTGATAGTGGGCTGGAGGTATAGGCCTGTACCGCTCTTTGATGGGAGGATGACTGCCTGTAGGGATACGATGCTGTACTCCCTTAATTGTCCCAAAATCAAGTGGGTGCTTGCTAAATACTTGTGCGTACTCTTGTACCACCCGTAGTACCCCCTGTTTCTGGTGGACGGTAGTGGTGTCTGTCCCAATATGAAGCTGCTGACACCAGTCCGCTACCGGGGTTGCCGGATCATTATCCTCCGCTGGTTGGCAGGAGGCTAAGGACTCGGTTGTGAGGATAGAATTGTTATCTACGGCATGTAATTTAGCAACTGTAGCATAACGTGGCAAATTTACTTCATCGTCCCCCCAGTTGAGAAGTCGTACTGGTACTCTCCCATTTATTACTTCCACTACCCCTCTAGCAATCATGAGTGTAGGTCTGTGTTCTGAGCGATGGGGTTCTACTACTGCTTGGTAGTTCTGTCCTCTCACACCCATGGCTGCTCTACACCATATTAACATTTCGCTCATTGGGGGTATTACAATGGGGTTCGAGTCTGTGACCCGTACATTACCGATTTCACCATCTGTAAGCTTTGCTTGCTGCTGGCACATCAGGGCCCGGATCTCCCTCTGGATCACTCCCTTCTGCTTTGGCCTGGCAATTTCAGCGAGCTGTTGGAGCAAAAACACAACTTCTCCCAGACAGTTACTGATAATGTTAGTACCTAGTATCACATTTAAGGCATTCTCCTCATTTACAGTCTTTACCACTAAAAGTCCCTGATCCTTCAGCTCCACTCTGCCCACTTTTACGTTCACATTTTTGGCTCCAATTACTTCAACAGGGAGACCATTGGTGGCGTACACTGTCAAGTCAGGGCTCGGGGGCTGGAGACTGTCCATGGACCAAAATTTATTGTAAAGGACGTCAGGTATGATGGTCACCTGAGATCCCGTGTCCAACAGTGCAGGGATTGCAATCCCGTCCAGAATCATGGACAGGTAGGGCCGTCCACCCACGAACCTGCGGTTCCAGTCTAAGGGCCTGATGAGTCTACTCCTGGGTGTTGGCCCTCTGACCCAGGATCGGCTCGTTTAAAGGACATTGCTGAGCCATATGACCTTTTTGATTGCAGCGGTAGCAGATGATCTCTCGGCGAGGATGGCGTTGATCAGGAGTCGCTCCTGGGGGTGGTGTGGTCCTCCTCCGGTGAGGCGACGTCCTCCATTTCCTCCGGTTCATCCAAGGGACATCCTCCGGACAGTCGGCTAGTAGGATCTTCCCTCCTTCCTCTTTCCGCAGTTGCAGGGCCTCCATTACAGTGGCCAAGTTCTTAGTCAGCTGGCACACTTCTGAGCGCAGACATTCCAACTCACTAGGGGGCGCCACCTGCGTTTTAGCTTCTGCCACCTGCGGGGAAAAGGTGGGTACTGCCGGCTTAAGAGTGGCTTCACCCGGGTGATACTGATTTGCCACCTCAGGCTTTTCCAGGGGTCGCAGTCCTTTTATTGCCATGTCCTTGAGGGCATCAAAGGTGGCATCTGGATGATCCAAGGACCACCAGTTTACAGTCCTGCTTTCCTCTGGAGACCTCAGTCCCCGCACGAATTGCTCTTTCAACATTTGGCTCTCATCAATGGGACTTGTAGGGTTAGCCTGTTTAAGAGCTCGCAGGGCCCCCTGTAGTCGGCAGGCGTAGTCCCTAATACTGTCACCCGATTTCTGGAAGCACTGATAAAATGCCATCCGGAGATCCGTTTCTGTGCCGTCCTCAAAGATGGCCTGTAGCTTTAAGAGAATCGCAGGTACCGACTCCTGGTCTGCAATGGGCCAAGTCTCTACTTCTCTCTCAGCCGCACCAGCTAACTGTCCTATTACCACAGCAGCTTTTTGCTTCTCAGTCATGGAGTACATATCTAAGATGCTACATATTTTCCTTTTAAACCCTGGCAGGGTGTCGGGCTCGCCACTGTATTGGGGAAGCCACTTCGCTCCTGGCATGTATGGGAGCGCTAGGGGCATAAGCGGGACCACCGGACCAGGTGAGGGGCCCGCACCTCCATCCTGCACTGCAACGCCAAGCGGTGGGCTATTGGGGCCACCGGCGGGGGCCGCTCCGTCTGCTGGTTGCTGCGACATATTGATGCCCCCTTGGTTAATCTGAGCCTACCTCTTTTGCAGGCTGCAGCGTCGCAGGCACAGCGGTGGAGACAGGACCTTCGTGGCAGGCACAGCGGTGGAGACAGGACCTTCGTCGCAGGCACTCTGATGTCAGAGCGTTCACTTCCTGTTTCACAGGACCTGCCGCCGCGTCAGAGCTGGGGGCAGAGCCAGGCAACAGCGCGCTTTTTCAGGTACGCCCCCCTTCTTCACCAGCGCCTGAGGGCGCGAATATTGCGCTAAAGATGGCGGTATTATGGCGCCAACACAGCAAACAGTCTTTTCCGCACAAACAGTCAATATAGGCACACAGGACTCACAATTGCAAGTTTCGGATCCTGTTCGTGACGCCAAAGATGAGTCGCACCACTTAGTACCAGGGCAATGGGGTACTCGGCACCGAGCCCATGAAAGTCTATGGAGTTTGTCACTGGCAGCGGGACTCGGTCCGTGGCCCTGGGCGCTCATACAATGGGGGGAAGATATTTACAGGGGATTATTAGGATAGGTAGTTCGTGACGCCACCTGTGGTCTCTGGTCAATTGGACCAGCGCTGCTGTAAGGGTCTTCACAGGGGATGTTATGGGGCAGCTTGGTGGTAAGTCTCCCACAGGTGAGACTGGTCCCTGGAAGTCTATGGTGGTGATGATGTAGGGTGTAGATATAGATTCAGTCACACACATTGCAGTTTCTTTCCATACCTTTTACTGGCAGATGATTCAAGCAGATCCCGGGGAGCTGGTCGGGGTGGAGAGTGCACATTCGGGTAACAGCTGAGCAGGTTAGAGGCCTCCTTAACTTCAATATGGATGTGAGTCCAACTTGCCTGAAGCGAAGTTAACTCCGAATATCCAGCTTTCTCAATAGCTGTACTGCCCGGCCAATATTGTGGTGGAGCCTTCTATGTGGTGAGAACAGAGTCCTTCTATGCGGGGCCCTGCTAAAAGTCCTTGTTCCTCCTGACTCCGATTACGTATTGACACTTAAGGCTGCACTCTGCGACCTGTAGTCCAGATGCCTCGGTTATCTTGTTACTAAGCTTGAAACTGTAGCAACGCCTCGGACTCCGGTGTCCGGCAATTTAGTGCAGGCAATCCAATACCTAAAGCACTTCTCTATCTTCTCCACTGCCCTTCGCCCTGCTCTCGCTCTTAGCACAAGCAATTGTAACTTCGATGGTAATGTCAGCTTTCTTCTAGAGCTCGCTGAGCAGCTCTCAGTATCCTCCTTCCTCCAGCTTCTGTTGAGGTACTGATTAAGGGTAGCTCTGATTAGGCTAGGATGATCCACTTCACCCGTACTAGCCTCCACTTGCTTGTCAGGTGAGCTACGTTAGCTCTGCGAGGATTCAGTCCTCCCTTCTCTCTCTCCAAGTCCAGACTCCACTGGACTGAACTGCACTGTCCGAAGACAGGAAACTGACTGAACTCTGATTGCTAAGTGTCACTTCCTCTTGTACCCCTGATGGGTGTGTCTAAAAGTGTGAGTGAAGTGCATAAATATCAAGCTTTTGCGGTTACCTTCCTGTGCACTCTCCTGGATTTTATGTGTGCCTGCATAGCTGGGCTACACACAGTGAGCCCCCCTCCCCTGAACTCCTCTCTGGGAGATGTCCCCTGCAGTGAGCCCCCCTCCCCTGAACTCCTCTCTGGGAGATGTCCCCTGCAGTGAGCCTCCCCTCCCCCGACCTCCTCTCTGGGAGATGTCCCCTGCAGTGAGCATCTTCCTCTGACCTGTTCTCAGAAATGCTGCAGCCTGCTGGGAATGGCACAGTGTAGGAAGCAGAATACAGTACACACTGTAAGTCCTGCTCTTCCTCCACTGCTGTCTCCAGTGTGCAGTGTGGCCCCGGGCCCCTGACAACCGGTGAGCACTCACCACCATTGGGACCCGCCATGCAGGAGCACAGACAGAGACGTCAGCCAGTGAGCGCTCTCCTCAGTCTGGTGAGGAAAGCGTTCATTGGTCAGCGTCTCAGCCTGCATGACACACCTCCTTTTTAAACTCCTCACTCCACACTGCTCTCTGCCCTGCTCTGGGAGGGATTACAGCAGGAAGTGAGAGGGGCACGATGCTACGTAATACTGGTGCGGGCCCCTTAAACTCCCGCCCGCAATCTAGACTCTGGCCCCGTAGCGGCTGCATACTCTGCCGCTGTGGGCAGTACGCTTCTGCCTGCAGGGGCCCCCTTCCACCTCTGGGCCCCTGTGCAGTTGCACCGGCTGAACCGGCGATATGTCCGCCCCTGAGCCCCCAGCTGTCTGCTTTAGCGAGGCTGGTTGTCTAAAATGGGGGACCCCACACCATTTTTTCAATTATTTATTAAAATAATTAAAAATACGGCATGGGGACCCCTCTATTGTTGAAAACTAACGTTGCTGAAGCTGAGAGCTGAGGGTTGCAGCACCCAGCTGTGAGTTTTGCCTGGCTGGTTATCAAAAATACAGGGGAACTCACACATGGTTTTATTAAATTATTTATTTACAGCGCAGGAGCAGCTGATTAAGTACTCCCATCCGCCGCTCCTGCTCTCATTGTTATTAGCGGCAGCAGGTGTCAGCTGATGGGATCTGTAGTCTCATCAGCTGACACCAGTGACTGGAGGTAAACTTTTACCTCCGATCATAGCTGAGCTCTCACGCTCTCTTCTAACAGCATGGGAACTGCGGCTCTCTGACCGCCGGGGATGATTTCACCGCCGATCAGAAGTGCTACGCCGATGTTTTCCACGCTGTCACACAACTTGGGAAACACCTGCTTTTGTACTGTGTATGTTCGGCTATATTCGGCAATTTAATCTACTATTAAATTGATGAATATTGGAAATTTGTCGATCATGAGCCGAACCGAACATTGAAATATTCGCTCATCTCTAGTTAGCATCACACACAGTGCAGTCATCAGAGGTGGCACCCCAAGTACCCTTGTTTCCCCAAATCACAACTATCCAACCAGGCAACTGACTGTGGGGAACCACAGATGGGCGAGTCTGCAGAGCTATTCACACACTCTCATCCATGGGCATCAGAGTTATGCTCCAAAGATTCACAGAATCTACAGGAGGAAAGCATCTGTACCGATGCTCAAAATTTCAAGAGGAAGATAGGAGACACCAGACCCAACAATGCAGACGAGCTGAAGGCCGCTATCAAAGCAACCTGGGCTTCCATAACACCTCAGCAGTGTCACAGGCTGATCGCCTCCATGCCATGCCACAGTGATGTAGTAATTGATGCAAAAGGAGCCCGACCAAGTATTGAGTGCATTTACTGAACATACATTTCAGTAGGTGAAAATTTGGGATTTTAAAATCATTTTTCAAGCTGGTGTTATAAAGTATTCTAATTTACTGAGATAATGACTTTTGGTTCTTCATTGGCTGTAAGCCATAATCATCAACATTAACAGAAATAAACACATGAAATAGATCACTCTGTGTGTAATGACTATATAATATATGAGTTTCACTTTTTGCATTGAAGAACTGAAATAAATTAACTTTTTGATGACATTCTAATTTAATGAGAAGCACCTGTATGTGAAATTTGATTTGCATTACTGCAACATAGAATATACACAGTGACCTTTCTAAGATTGGACTCTAAACCTAATATATATGCCTCTCCCAGCCTAAAAGCCTACAAATTTAAAGGGCAGGTAGGATGCAGGTGGTGCTGGTCGATTTTTTTGTGTGTCGTATGCTATTGTAGGTGGTGACTAGAGTTGAGCGATACTTTCCGATATCCTAAAGTATCGGAATCGTAATGGTATCGCCGATATCACTAAAATATCGGCGATACCCGATACCGATACCGGAAGTCCCATGTAAGTCTATGGGAACAAAATATCGAAATTAAAAAAAAACCATTCTTGCCTTGTTGGTTAATTGTACATGAAGGAAAACAAGAAAGAGTAATGTAGAATGTATTGGGGGAGGTTGAGGAGACATTAAAGGCATAGATGTTTGACCCAATCCAATGGAATAGCATTAATTTTTTTTTTTTTAGGAAATACGTTCGGATTGACGAACAAATTGACAATGTTGTTAACCTTTTTTCTATTTTGTCAAATATGTCTGTTTCACAACTTCCATGGTCTTCACCTTTTTAACTTTTCACACACTTTCTCCTTCATAATTTTCAGCAGCATCATCTTTCTCATCAAATTATTCTTCATCTTCACCTTATTAATCTTCTAAAACTTCTTGCTATTCATCTTTTTGTTAACATTACTTATATTGTTCTTATTAAACAGTTATTATTCTTCATATTCTACTTCTTCATCTTCTTCCTATTCATCCTTTTCATCATATTCTTATTTGTGACAGACATTCCTGTACTTGTAATCTGTAAAACTCTGAATTTTCATCCTTCCGTTCTTGCTGTCACGAAAGATTTTAATTACAACAGTATTTGTCCGCGTTCAGTTTAGCCTGCAGCAGCATCAGGCATTTTCCAGGGGCACCACGAGGAGGAACGGACTCACCCCCATACACTGCTTAGTCTTCTTCTGCTTAGAATTTAGAGCATATATTTTGCTCTTCATTTTGGTCTTATACTTAATGTTCTTCTGCTTTTTGATCTTCTGCTTATTGTTCTTCTGTCTCTTGTTCTGTATCTTGTAGTTTGTCTTAACCTTCTTTGTCCTGTTGGTGATGGTACAAAAGCCAATGGAAGTAACGAGGACCAGCTGACTGTGCTGGAACCCGGAGGGTCAGCAGAAGGAAAAGAGCCAATGGCACAACCGAGGACCAGCTGACGTTACTGGGACAGGGTTACTAAGCAGGAGGTACCTGTGCTCCAAAGCACTACCAAGGACCAGCAGACGTTGCTGGAACTCGGATACCGACATGGAGGCACCTAGGCCAAAGGCACTGCGGAGAACCAGCTGACGGTACTGGAACCCGGATGGGTAGCAGAAGGTACAAGAACCAATGAAAGTAACGAGGACCAGCTGACTGTGCTGGAACCCGGAGGGTCAGCAGAAGGAAAAAAGCCAATGGCACAACCGAGGACCAGCTGACGTTACTGGGACAGGGTTACTAAGCAGGAGGTACCTGTGCTCCAAAGCACTACCAAGGACCAGCAGACGTTGCTGGAACTCGGATACCGACATGGAGGCACCTAGGCCAAAGGCACTGCGGAGAACCAGCTGACGGTACTGGAACCCGGATGGGTAGCAGAAGGTACCCATGGAAATTAAAGTTGAGGCAGCAGGACTGTTTGCCGTTCACACAGCAGGGGAACAGCTGACATTACTGAACCCCAGTAACACAGGAGCAAGTGTAGACTGTGCTAACAGCACTTCCGAGAAACAACTGGCGGTGTTGTAACCCAGGGATGAGAAGAGAACATGGTGGAGGCAGCAGGACTATTTGCCGTTCACACAGCAGGGGAACAGCTGACATTACTGAACCCCAGTAACACGGGAGCAAGTGTAGACTGTGCTAACAGCACTTCCGAGAAACAACTGGCGGTGTTGTAACCCAGGGATGAGAAGAGAACATGGTGGAGGCAGCAGGACTATTTGCCGTTCACACAGCAGGGGAACAGCTGACATTACTGAACCCCAGTAACACGGGAGCAAGTGTAGACTGTGCTAACAGCACTTCCGAGAAACAACTGGCGGTGTTGTAACCCAGGGATGAGAAGAGAACATGGTGGAGGCAGCAGGACTATTTGCCGTTCACACAGCAGGGGAACAGCTGACATTACTGAACCCCAGTAACACGGGAGCAAGTGTAGACTGTGCTAACAGCACTTCCGAGAAACAACTGGCGGTGTTGTAACCCAGGGATGAGAAGAGAACATGGTGGAGGCAGCAGGACTATTTGCCGTTCACACAGCAGGGGAACAGCTGACATTACTGAACCCCAGTAACACGGGAGCAAGTGTAGACTGTGCTAACAGCACTTCCGAGAAACAACTGGCGGTGTTGTAACCCAGGGATGAGAAGAGAACATGGTGGAGGCAGCAGGACTATTTGCCGTTCACACAGCAGGGGAACAGCTGACATTACTGAACCCCAGTAACACGGGAGCAAGTGTAGACTGTGCTAACAGCACTTCCGAGAAACAACTGGCGGTGTTGTAACCCAGGGATGAGAAGAGAACATGGTGGAGGCAGCAGGACTATTTGCCGTTCACACAGCAGGGGAACAGCTGACATTACTGAACCCCAGTAACACGGGAGCAAGTGTAGACTGTGCTAACAGCACTTCCGAGAAACAACTGGCGGTGTTGTAACCCAGGGATGAGAAGAGAACATGGTGGAGGCAGCAGGACTATTTGCCGTTCACACAGCAGGGGAACAGCTGACATTACTGAACCCCAGTAACACGGGAGCAAGTGTAGACTGTGCTAACAGCACTTCCGAGAAACAACTGGCGGTGTTGTAACCCAGGGATGAGAAGAGAACATGGTGGAGGCAGCAGGACTATTTGCCGTTCACACAGCAGGGGAACAGCTGACATTACTGAACCCCAGTAACACGGGAGCAAGTGTAGACTGTGCTAACAGCACTTCCGAGAAACAACTGGCGGTGTTGTAACCCAGGGATGAGAAGAGAACATGGTGGAGGCAGCAGGACTATTTGCCGTTCACACAGCAGGGGAACAGCTGACATTACTGAACCCCAGTAACACGGGCAAGTGTAGACTGTGCTAACAGCACTTCCGAGAAACAACTGGCGGTGTTGTAACCCAGGGATGAGAAGAGAACATGGTGGAGGCAGCAGGACTATTTGCCGTTCACACAGCAGGGGAACAGCTGACATTACTGAACCCCAGTAACACGGGAGCAAGTGTAGACTGTGCTAACAGCACTTCCGAGAAACAACTGGCGGTGTTGTAACCCAGGGATGAGAAGAGAACATGGTGGAGGCAGCAGGACTATTTGCCGTTCACACAGCAGGGGAACAGCTGACATTACTGAACCCCAGTAACACGGGAGCAAGTGTAGACTGTGCTAACAGCACTTCCGAGAAACAACTGGCGGTGTTGTAACCCAGGGATGAGAAGAGAACATGGTGGAGGCAGCAGGACTATTTGCCGTTCACACAGCAGGGGAACAGCTGACATTACTGAACCCCAGTAACACAGGAGCAAGTGTAGACTGTGCTAACAGCACTTCCGAGAAACAACTGGCGGTGTTGTAACCCAGGGATGAGAAGAGAACATGGTGGAGGCAGCAGGACTATTTGCCGTTCACACAGCAGGGGAACAGCTGACATTACTGAACCCCAGTAACACGGGAGCAAGTGTAGACTGTGCTAACAGCACTTCCGAGAAACAACTGGCGGTGTTGTAACCCAGGGATGAGAAGAGAACATGGTGGAGGCAGCAGGACTATTTGCCGTTCACACAGCAGGGGAACAGCTGACATTACTGAACCCCAGTAACACAGGAGCAAGTGTAGACTGTGCTAACAGCACTTCCGAGAAACAACTGGCGGTGTTGTAACCCAGGGATGAGAAGAGAACATGGTGGAGGCAGCAGGACTATTTGCCGTTCACACAGCAGGGGAACAGCTGACATTACTGAACCCCAGTAACACGGGAGCAAGTGTAGACTGTGCTAACAGCACTTCCGAGAAACAACTGGCGGTGTTGTAACCCAGGGATGAGAAGAGAACATGGTGGAGGCAGCAGGACTATTTGCCGTTCACACAGCAGGGGAACAGCTGACATTACTGAACCCCAGTAACACGGGAGCAAGTGTAGACTGTGCTAACAGCACTTCCGAGAAACAACTGGCGGTGTTGTAACCCAGGGATGAGAAGAGAACATGGTGGAGGCAGCAGGACTATTTGCCGTTCACAGCAGGGGAACAGCTGACATTACTGAACCCCAGTAACACGGGAGCAAGTGTAGACTGTGCTAACAGCACTTCCGAGAAACAACTGGCGGTGTTGTAACCCAGGGATGAGAAGAGAACATGGTGGAGGCAGCAGGACTATTTGCCGTTCACACAGCAGGGGAACAGCTGACATTACTGAACCCCAGTAACACAGGAGCAAGTGTAGACTGTGCTAACAGCACTTCCAAGCAACAACTGGCGGTGTTGGAGCCCAGGGTCAAGGAGGGTGTAGGCAGAGGCCTAGTATGAGACGTTTGAAGTTGAAGTTGTAGTTAGCAGCAGTAATTTTTGCCAGACACACAGCAGGGGAACAGCAGGCGTTACTGAACCCCACAAACACATCAGCGATTGTTTTCATCTGTGCATCTAACACTTCTGAGCAGCAACTGGCGCTGTTGAAGCCCAGGGTCAAGGAGGGTGTAGGCATAAAATATAGAGTTATTGCCTTGTTACGTGGCCATTGCAAATGTATGTACTTCAAACAAGAATAAATGAAGTTTTACTACAACAATAAAATGATAAATTTCAATTACAAGAATATAAAAATATTTATACTTGACAGTCCTCTGTGGTTGATAACGTTTAATGGCTAACTGAAAATATGGTAACAAATTCAAAGCTTTCGAGACTACTCAGGTGTCTTCATCAGGCTAAGAGTAAAGCCAAAAATGAAGAATCACATATTTCTACACACAACAGGACACAGGAATAGCTAAGACAAGTGAGGGAGGGACAAGTGAGGGGAGACCGGCAACAAAAAGGAGAACAAGGATGAATTATCAGCGCCACACAATCACAGATAAATTAATGAATTTAGCTGTGGCAAAAGACTTTTGTATGCCCGGTCATAGCATCATGGATATGGAATTACTGTTATTAAAATATAACTTCAAATATGAGAAACGTACAAAGGTTTCAGAATATAAGCTCATCATGACCTTTGACACTGTTAGTGATGGAATGAATAGATCACATGGATTTATGTCATTCTATATCAATTAAGGAATCTGCGTCTATGCCCTTCCAGGGTCATGAAAACCCCAAAAAATACGCCAATGAGAGGGCAATCAAACTTTCTATCCTTATCTAGGAACTGTTCGAATATTTATGTTCATCCCTGTGAGATAATGACAGTTCTGATACACGTCACTTACTTGTCTTACCTATTGCACTATTCCTGTGTCCTGTTGTGTATAGAAATATGTGATGCTTAATTTTTTTAGTTAGTCTTTCCCTGATGAAGAGACGTGAGTAGCCTTGAAAGCTTGCAATTTGTTTCCATCTTTTCAGTTATCCATAAAAAGGTATCAACCACTGCTGACTCTGAAGTCTAAATATTTTTCTATCTACTGGCTAACACGGTACAAAGATACACATGTTTTCTAATTTCAAGAAGGAAAAATAAAGAAAATACAAATATAAACGCATATATGCACATGCCAAAAATAAATGGAACAACACAACACCCAAAAAATTGGTAACAAAATATAGTGTTGTAAATTTAAGAATAAAAGTAAATTTTTTTTTTATGAATAATGCTTAAGGAACGCAATGTTAAACCATAACATAGTGAAGACAATGGATTTTGTAATAGTCACTCATCATCATCATCGCAAATTTTATGTGACAGTCACAGACAATTCAATTATTTAAGTTCATAAAATCGTAACTTTCTATAGCATGTATGACATGTCCAGCATGGACTCATCAATGTGATTGATGACACAATAATGTACAATAAAAAATAAGCATTTAAAAAAACATTAGGCATTGTTTGTCACAATTTAAGTGTGTGCCTGCAAGTGTAGGTGAAACAAAGGCTACGGATAGCAAAGGTATATTCTATGTCTGTATCACACAGTGGACAGCCTCTGATGGGTAATGCCGATGTTATACTGTACGTCAATAAAGTCTGCGGCTGAAATCATGCATTTTTTGCTTGTAGAGTGTTGAAGAGGGTAAAAGAATGTCTGGTTGCGCAAAGCTTTATCCGTCAACACTACCTTCCTACTGTCACGCGTAGGGTAGGGTAGCGTGTGGCAATTAGCTGACTATCAAATGTGAGGTTAGGCTGCGTTATTGCGCACTAGGGACGCCAAAAAAAAGTACAGCAGTAATAATTTAATGTGTAATACTACACCTATGACAAACCAAAAAATTACGTTCCCTCTTTAACAATGTACAAGACTAACAAGCCTAATGGTTGACACTGACTTAATTGAGATACAGTATTACATCAACATTGTCCATGAGTAACTATGCACTGTGATACCTATATACCAGTATTAATTTATATCTCTTGTGGTTGTTTCAACAGCACTTGCAGGTATAAGTACCTATTGTCAGTATGCATGATGCACTTTCTAGATGTAATAATTTATTATTGGACATTATTACCATGTTTACATGCTGGCCATTTCATATATGGTGTTTGAAGTTACAGTTGGCATCAGTATGTGTATTTTATAATGTCTGTCATAAATAAAACTCGTGATGATGATGATGAGGATGTAATGATTCGTACATCCATTGAGTGCATTATCTTACAGGTACAGATAAAGTTCCTTAAAAAGCATTAATTCATAAGTCTGAAATGTACTTTTATGCATTAATTTCAAAATGTGAAGAGTAGACTATGTTTTATTTTTTGTTACCATTTCTAATAGACATGTGCAGATATGCGCTGTGATGACAAATTATTATTTGTCCATATTTGTCATAAAAATTTATCATTCTAGGCCTGCAAAACTTCACAATTTCATGTTTTCAGCATAACAAGCAGGGTGACGGCTCTTCCCTATTTGGAGCATGTTGGTCATGTGTTTTTCTGTCCATGTGTCGGGAACAGGAGACTTCTTGCCGTTGACACAGCAGGGGAACAGCTGGCGTTACTGAACCCCACTAACAGTAGAGCTTGTGTTTTGTTCTGTGGACACGACACTTCTGAGCAGCAACTGGCAGTGTTGGAGCCCAGGGAGTAGAGTTCAGGTGGTAGAAAGATGAACATAACAGGAGACATGGATAACGTTGCGAACCAGTTATTTAATCTGAAAACGGACAGACAAATTCTGGCGAGATCCATGCCTTGTTCATTTTCAGAAAAGTAAGCCGGTCTACATTATCGGAGGATAGTCGCATGCGACGGTCTGTTAGTACACCACCTGCAGCACTAAAGACGCGCTCCGATAATACACTGGCAGCAGGGCAAGCCAGCACCTCCAATGCATACTGGCTAAGCTCTGGCCATGTATCCAGCTTAGAGACCCAAAACTTGAATGGGGAAGAGCCATCTGGGAGTACACTGAGAGGCAAAGCCAAGTAGTCTGTCACCATCTGACGGATACGTTGCCTCCCGCTGACTGGAGCCCTCTCGGATGGTGTAGACATTTGTGGCGCTGCCACAAAACTTTGCCACATTTTGAACATACTGGTCTTTCCCTGTGCAGAGGCACTGCGTGTGCTCCCTCTTGTTGCAGAGCTCTCTACACTGCCTCGACGCACAGAGCTGCTTTGTAAAGCAGTAGCAGCAGCAGTGCTCTCGGCAGTAAGGTAGAACATTAAGGATTGCACCAGTGTGTCTTGGTACTCCCGCATTTTACGCTCCCGGTTCAACGGTGTGATGAGGCTTTTGACGTTGTCCCGGTAGCGAGGGTCTAGGAGGGTGTACACCCAATAATCAGACGTCGTGAGAATGTGGGCGATGCGGCGGTCGTTTCTTAGGCACTGCAGCATGAAATCAACCATGTGCTGCAGACTCCCAACTGGCAAAGAAACGCTGTCCTCTGCAAGAGGCGTTATCTCTGCCTGCTCTGCATCACCCCACCCTCGCTCTACATACTGACTAGAGCGTTGTGTACCTCCCTCTGGAGCGATGTCTTCCTCCTCCATTGACTCCTCCTCCTCATCCTCCTCACAAAGTGAGCCCTGCCCAGCCCTTTGTGAGGAACCACGTTGCGCTGACTTTCCAGAAGGTGATGGAATTTGTGACTCCTCATCCTCCACCTCTTCCAAAACCTCATCCCTTATTGCTTGCAGTGTTTTTTGAAGCAGGCAGATAAGGGGGACAGTCAGGCTGACTAGTGCATCATCTGCACTCGCCATCCGCGTTGACTCATCAAACGCACGCAAAACGTGGCACATGTCCTTCATAGTGGCCCACTCATTAATGGTGAAGTGTGGACGGCGCAAATTGCGTGTTGATTGCGCCTGATGCAGCTGATACTCCATAACTGCTGGCTGCTGCTCACACAACCGCTCCAACATATGTAACGTTGAATTCCACCTGGTGGATACGTCACATATGATGCGATGTTCAGGAAGGCGCAATCTGCGTTGCAGAGCTGCAATGCGCGATCTGGCCATGCTGGAACGTCGCAAGTGAGCGCACTCTAGGCGGACCTTGTGCAGCAGTGCATCAAGATCCGGATAGTCCCTCAAAAAACTCTGCACGACCAAGTTGAGCACATGTGCCAGACATGGTATGTGAGTGAGGTTGCCAAGGCCCAGAGCTGCCACCAGATTTCGGCCATTGTCACACACTACCAAGCCTGGCTGGAGATTCGCTGGCAAAAACCACACGTCGCTCTCCTGCTTGATGGCATTCCAGACCTCCTGCGCTGTGTGGCTTCGATTCCCCATGGGAATTAATTTCAGAACGGCCTGTTGCCGTTTGGCCACGGCTGTGCTCATATCGGTCGCATCAGGTAAGCGTCCACGGGTCCATGTGGAGGTAGACCGTGACGGCTCCTGCAGCGATGATTCTGAGGAACTGGAGTAGGAGGAGGAGTCAATGTGGACAGACTTGATTCCGGCAATCCTTGGAGTTGGCAGAACACGTACAGCGCCACTCGCAAGATCTGTACCCGGCTCCACAACATTCACCCAATGGGCAGTGAGTGAAAGGTATCGTCCCTGGCCATGGGTACTGGTCCACGCATCGGTGGTCAGGTGGACCTTGCTACTGACGGCGTTTAGTAGCGCATGTTTAATTTTTGCCTCAACATGCTTTTGCAGACCAGGGACGGCTTGCCTGCTGAAATAAAATCGGCTGGGCACATTGTATTGTGGGACTGCCAATGCCATTAATTCACGGAAACTGTCAGTCTCCACCAGCCTGAATGACAGCATTTCAAGGGACAGGAGTTTTGCAATGACAGCATTCAGAGCCTGTGCTCGTGGATGGTTTGCCGAGTATGGCCGTCTTTTATCCCATGCCTGTGCTACCGATGGCTGTTTTGTGGCCTGGGTGTGTGAGGATGACAGGGAACTTGCACCTGTGGGTGGAATAACACTGTGTCTCTGGACAACAGTGACAGAGGTTCTTCCATGGCGATCCTTTGAGGAAGCCTTACCAGCTGTGTGTGAACTGGAGGAAGAGGCTCCAACAGGAGCTGAAGATGTAGGTGCTGCTGTAGGTTGGCCTACATCTCCAGTGTGTCTTTGTAACTCAACAAAGTGCTTTGACCGCACATGTTTCCCATATTTGTTGTATTAAGGTTACTGACACTTTTACCTCTTTTAATTTTTTGATTACACAGCTTGCATTTGACATAGCAAATATCATCTGCAACTGTATCAAAAAAGGACCACGCAGAGCAAGTCCTGGGAGCGCCCGGTTTGGCTGTTGTAAGAGAACTGCTCCGAACGGGTGCCAAACTGGAGGCTACAGGCAAGCGAGTCTGCAGCCTACCTCTCCCTACTGTTTGGACCGTTGGTGCAATCTCTTCCTCAGAGCTGCTCCCACCACCTTCCTGTTCCTCACGCCATGTTGGGTCTTGGACCTCATCATCTCCACCACTACCCTCTTCCAACACCTGCTGTTGTTGGGTGGTCTGGCCAGCACCATGCTCATCAGAAACTGGCAACTGAGTCTCATCATCATCAGATGCGTTCTGCGGTGTGCTGACCATCGGCACTGGCTCACCCGCCTCTTCAGATTCAGAGAGACACAGCTGTTGCGCATCACTGCATACTGCCTCTTCTTCACATTCCAGAATGCTGCTTGGCTGGGCCCCTGTTTCCAAGCCAACAGATTCTGAGAACAGAAGCAGAGACTCAGCTGGCTCCTGTACAGAGCTCTCTGACTGCCTGGGCAATTTGGCAGGCGGTGAAGAGACTGATGGTTGTTCAACAGTGCTGTGGTCCTGAGAGGAGGTGGAAGGTATTGAAGTCGATGCATTGGCTGCCATCCAACCAACAACGGCTTCAATTTGTTCTTCACGCAGCAGGGGGGTACGCTGAGCTCCTACAAAAGTGCGCATAAAGGAACGCTCACGGGGAAAACTGGTGGATGCTGTGTCACTGGGTGCGGCAGCAGCCACAGAATCCCCACGTCCTCTCCCTGCTGCAAATCCACGGCCTCGACCACGACCACGTGCCTTACTCACTGACTTCTTCATCTTGGTAGATTGATAAAGAAAGTCAGAAAAGTTAAGGCCTAAGTGTGGTTATTCCTCACAGACTACAGTGAACCCTGCAGACAACTGTTCAGTATCTGTGAAAGGCCCCTTTGTGTACTTCTATAGTGTTTGCAACCAATGTATTGTATACGGATGGAAGCGCGTCACACTAATAGATTAGATTTTTTTCCACTAAAATGGAGCAGCACCAATTAGAGAAAAATGTGAAGGATGAGGCAGTGACACACGCTCAGCAGACTACAACCGGCAGTGGTTGAAGTACAAACTGGAGCGTAATCTGCACTCACAAAATGAAAAGCTCACAGACTACAGTGAACACTGAAACACAACTATTCACTATCTGTGAAAAGCTCCTTTGTGTACTTCTATAGTGTTTGCAACCAATGTATTGTATACGGATGGAAGCGCGTCACACTAATAGATTAGATTTTTTTCCACTAAAATGGAGCAGCACCAATTAGAGAAAAATGTGAAGGATGAGGCAGTGACACACGCTCAGCAGACTACAACCGGCAGTGGTTGAAGTACAAACTGGAGCGTAATCTGCACTCACAAAATGAAAAGCTCACAGACTACAGTGAACACTGAAACACAACTATTCACTATCTGTGAAAAGCTCCTTTGTGTACTTCTATAGTGTTTGCAACCAATGTATTGTATACGGATGGAAGCGCGTCACACTAATAGATTAGATTTTTTTCCACTAAAATGGAGCAGCACCAATTAGAGAAAAATGTGAAGGATGAGGCAGTGACACACGCTCAGCAGACTACAACCGGCAGTGGTTGAAGTACAAACTGGAGCGTAATCTGCACTCACAAAATGAAAAGCTCACAGACTACAGTGAACACTGAAACACAACTATTCACTATCTGTGAAAAGCTCCTTTGTGTACTTCTATAGTGTTTGCAACCAATGTATTGTATACGGATGGAAGCGCGTCACACTAATAGATTAGATTTTTTTCCACTAAAATGGAGCAGCACCAATTAGAGAAAAATGTGAAGGATGAGGCAGTGACACACGCTCAGCAGACTACAACCGGCAGTGGTTGAAGTACAAACTGGAGCGTAATCTGCACTCACAAAATGAAAAGCTCACAGACTACAGTGAACACTGAAACACAACTATTCACTATCTGTGAAAAGCTCCTTTGTGTACTTCTATAGTGTTTGCAACCAATGTATTGTATACGGATGGAAGCGCGTCACACTAATAGATTAGATTTTTTTCCACTAAAATGGAGCAGCACCAATTAGAGAAAAATGTGAAGGATGAGGCAGTGACACACGCTCAGCAGACTACAACCGGCAGTGGTTGAAGTACAAACTGGAGCGTAATCTGCACTCACAAAATGAAAAGCTCACAGACTACAGTGAACACTGAAACACAACTATTCACTATCTGTGAAAAGCTCCTTTGTGTACTTCTATAGTGTTTGCAACCAATGTATTGTATACGGATGGAAGCGCGTCACACTAATAGATTAGATTTTTTTCCACTAAAATGGAGCAGCACCAATTAGAGAAAAATGTGAAGGATGAGGCAGTGACACACGCTCAGCAGACTACAACCGGCAGTGGTTGAAGTACAAACTGGAGCGTAATCTGCACTCACAAAATGAAAAGCTCACAGACTACAGTGAACACTGAAACACAACTATTCACTATCTGTGAAAAGCTCCTTTGTGTACTTCTATAGTGTTTGCAACCAATGTATTGTATACGGATGGAAGCGCGTCACACTAATAGATTAGATTTTTTTCCACTAAAATGGAGCAGCACCAATTAGAGAAAAATGTGAAGGATGAGGCAGTGACACACGCTCAGCAGACTACAACCGGCAGTGGTTGAAGTACAAACTGGAGCGTAATCTGCACTCACAAAATGAAAAGCTCACAGACTACAGTGAACACTGAAACACAACTATTCACTATCTGTGAAAAGCTCCTTTGTGTACTTCTATAGTGTTTGCAACCAATGTATTGTATACGGATGGAAGCGCGTCACACTAATAGATTAGATTTTTTTCCACTAAAATGGAGCAGCACCAATTAGAGAAAAATGTGAAGGATGAGGCAGTGACACACGCTCAGCAGACTACAACCGGCAGTGGTTGAAGAACTAACTGGAGCGTGATCTGCACTCAAAAAATCAAAACCTCACAGACTGCAGTGAACACTGAAACACAACTATTCACTATCTGTGAAAAGCTCCTTTGTGTACTTCTATAGTGTTTGCAACCAATGTATTGTATACGGATGGAAGCACGTCACACTAATAGATTTGATTTTTTTCTAATATAATGGAGCTGCACCAATTCCACTAAATAAAATAAAAAAAAAAAGAGTCAGTGACACGTGCAGATGCCTACAAACAGCGGTGGATGCAGAGCAAACTGCAGCGTCACCTGCACTGTCACACACACACCTTGCACAGAGCTGTTAAAACAACACTGGCAAAATGAAGCTTTACACAGCGGTTGGTAAACTAGCCTGCCTCAAGCACAGTAGTACACAAAATCGCAATATCTAACTGTCCCTCAGAGTTAGCAGAGTAGCGTTCTGTCCCTTACTGAGTTCACAGCACAGTGACGCTAAAATGGCGGCGGCGCCTTTTATAGTGCATTCTGACATCATTTCAGCAGCCAATCACAGCCATGCCATTAGTTAAGATGACCGCAGCATTACAGGATGTGCCCACACTTCGTAGGATTCCTCATTGGCTGACTAAAATCACATTGCCTCTCAAAGAATTATGGGAACTTCCGATTCCGGTATACGATATGGAAAAAGTATCGGAATTAAGTATCGGAATTCCGATAACGCGAATATCGGCCGATACCCGATACTTGCGGTATCGGAATGCTCAACACTAGTGGTGACTGCTCCATATTTAGCAGAGAAATCTTCACATCAGTCTATGGGTGTTTTCACATTGCGCTCTGTGTCCCCATTGGGGCATACATCCAAAATCCTGTCAAAACGGGGTCTGGACGCATGTGCCGATGGGCAATAGACTGTAATGCTGATGGACGAATGTATAAGTGCTCAGCCGAGCATCAATTTTGGGAGTGTACTCGCCTACAGGAGATGGATACTCAGACATAATAGACTACGTCTGAGTGTCCGCCTCCTGTAGGTGTACACTACGGAAAGAAGTACATAGCAGAGCTCACGCTCAGTTCATGTTCGCTCTGCCATAACCATTACAG
Organism: Oophaga sylvatica; assembly: GCA_033576555.1. Lineage (NCBI taxonomy): Eukaryota > Metazoa > Chordata > Amphibia > Anura > Dendrobatidae > Oophaga > Oophaga sylvatica. Next base: position 98,394,041 of record JARQOD010000003.1, read on the forward strand.
TCTATGGCTCCATCTGTGTATGCGTCCGGACCCCGTTTTGCAGGGGATTTCAGACGTATGCCCCGAAGGGGACACAGCGCAATGTGAAAGCGCCCTAAGGCTTCATGCTGAGGAGAATAAATCGGATTTATGCTTGCTGATTCTGGATCAGATAGCTGACGGACAGCATCATGAGCCATGTCATACAATAGATCTGTCCAGATGAATGATATCTCTCTCGGTTGGACTGTCATTGAGAATAAAATTGCAGCATGCACCACTTTAGTCAGATTTGGCCCATAAATGTGCAATGATTAGATGATTACTCTCTTTGTCAGAATTTACTGTGGTTCTGGCATTGCATTCATGATCTAGGAAGCCACACAATGATGGTGGAGGAGGAGGGCAGCATAAAACCAAGTGTAGGCAGTAAGATTACATATTCTTATGATGCTGGAGCCTCCAGGAATCGACCATATACCAAATTTAATACAATCATTGATGTCTTGCTATTAGCTTCTGAGATGCGATATCAGAAAATCTATATAAATGGCTTCTTCAGCCGCACACTTCTCCGTGTCACTGGGAGGACGGTGTAATCACAGCGGAGAATCACCGTGCTCCGTCCTGCGTAACGCAAACCGATTGGGACCTAATTCAGAAACAGTCTGCATTGATTTATGTCAGTTCTGAAAAAACTAAGTACGTCATCCTCCTGTGATTGCGAAGATCTGTCCGTACCTGGTTTATCCTCGGTGTAACTGTAAATCTGCCCAGAGAAATAATGTGAAATTACAGAAATTACAGAAATGTCTGGGATGATTTAGAGAATCCTGCTTTGAGCAGGGGGTTGGACCAGAAGGCCCAGGAGGTCCCTTCCAACTCTACCATTCTATGATTCTATGATTATTCAGCTCACACAGCTGATGGGCTGTTACAATGTATCAGCCTGCAACTTCATTCCGATCACTACTATGGAAGGAGTCTTATGGGGGCACTGTTATGGGGGAATTATGATCAGACTTTTATGGGATATAAAGATGGGGCTCTGATGGGGAAATTTATAAGGAATTATGATGGGGCTCTTTTATGGGGTTTAATAGTGGGATTGTTATGGGGGCACAGTTGAACTGTAATGGAGGAGCCTGTTATGGGTCATGCACTGGTATGGAGAACTGTTGTTGGCACGCTTATGTTGACAGGCATTCTTAAAGAGCTACCCCTGTTATAGGACACTGAAATTAAGGCTTTATGGCTTTCACTCAAAGAGACTGTGCACACTTTGCATTTCTGTGTGTAGTTTTTGTCACAAAACCTGAAGCCTTTCCTAGCACCAGCAAACTGAATGAGATCCCTGTAGTCTCATGCACACGTTGGTTTAAATCTGCAGCATGTCCATTCTTTTAGCGTTTTTGCTGCATATTTCACGCTCTCTAATGAGTGAGGAAAAATGCGCAACAAAGATGCATGTAAAATACACGTAAAAATGCAGAAAAATAAATGTATTTTGCAAAGCGTTTTTTCCTGCTAATGCATCAACATTTGCAGCAGAATTGCGTTGGCAGGAAAAACACTGCATATTATATGTGCATTTTTGGAAATTGAAAAGGGCACAGGTTTACAAAGGGCATCACTGTTTTTTTTCTGTAAGGGACGGGTTAATCTTATCAAGCTCCATAATAACACTGAATAAATATCAGGTCTGAATATTAAAATTGCAAAAGTAAAATAGGACTTCAAATATACTGGTCTTTTATTACATGGATATAGACAAATCCAAAAATCACCCACCACAACCCTACTTGTACCCATTTATTGCCCTAGTGGCCATTCTGGGCATTCATTTGGGCAATCAATGAGTATACGTAGCTATAATGGGCTTGAGTTTGCTGGATCTGGCACTGCTGCTTTTGCGTAGCCATAAATAATATACCGTATATCTCCTTAATTGGACTCAATACAGCAAATCTATGGATTCAATCCTCAGTCCAAGAAGAATGCCCAGGAGTACGCCTTTTCATGCTGCCACTTCTTTATCTGTGAAAGGTTTGAGGTGTTTTTTTAAAGAGAAATTCTAAGTCGCATAACATTTCCTTGGCAGAGATCTCTGTATAATCAATGAATGATCTGTACTTATGTCATATTACAGAAAGGGTATACAGACACATAATCAGCAGAAAATATCTGTCTACTAGGGGGTAGTGGGGATGTTGGACTGTCTTAACAGATCATTTCTTTCAATGGATTTCTAGAATTGTCACAGCGCCTCTAATCAGCTGATCAATGGGAGTGTTGGGAACAGACCCACCACCAGTGGCGTAACTAGAGTCTGATGAATCCCAGTGCAAAATTTAGACCGGGACCCCGTATCCTGATTATATATTGTGGTAGATCGACTCACTCGGCTGCACACAGGTGCACGGTAGACAGTGACACAGGTGCACGGTTTCTTTAAATCTTCTGTTGGTTTATTGTACAGGTGGCATAAACCAACAAGAAGTGAAAATAAACACAGCTCTTCAGGCAAAACAAGAAACTAAAACAAAATGGGGTACAGTCTCTGCATCTGTGGGGATCCACCAGCTCAGGATAACAGCCATACAATGGTTCAGTTTTTCCTTCTCAGGACACAAAACACTGGAGATGCTCTCTCCAGCTCTCCTGAACAATCACTGCCTCTAGAGGTCAGCTATTTAACCCCTTCACCCCCAAGGGTGGTTTGCACGTTAATGACCGGGCCAATTTTTACAATTCTGACCACTGTCTCTTTATGAGGTTATAACTCTGGAACGCTTCAACGGATATTCGCGATTCTGAGATTGTTTTCTCGTGACATATTGTACTTCACGTTAGTGGTAAAATTTCTTCCATATACCTTGCGTTTATTTTTGAAAAAAATGCAAATATGGCGAAAATTTTGAAAATTTTGCAATTTTCAAAATTTGAATTTTTTTTCCCTTAAAACAGAGAAATATGTCATACAAAATAGTTAAGAAATAACATTTCCCACATGTCTACTTTACATCAGCACAATTTTGGAACCAAAATTTTTTTTTGTTAGGAAATTATAAGGGTTAAAAGTTGACCAGTGATTTCTCATTTTTACAACAAAATTTACAAAGCCATTTTTTTAGGGAACACCTCACGTTTGAAGTCACTTTGAGGGGTCTATATAGCAGAAAATACCCAAAAGTGACACCATTCTAAAAACTGCACCCCTCAAGGTACTCAAAACAACATTCAAGAATTTTATTAACCCTTCAGGTGCTTCACAGGAGCTGAAGCAACGTGGAACGAAAAAATGAATATTTAACTTTTTAGCCACAAAAATGATCTTTTACAAACTTTTTTTTATTTTCACAAGAGTAAAAGGAGAAAATGGAGAGATAAAGTTGTTGTGCAATTTCTCCTGAGTACGCCAATACCCCATATGTGGGTGAAAACCACTGTTTGGGCACACGGCAGAGTTCGTAAGGGAAGGAGCGCCGTTTGACTTTTTCAAACTAAAATTGGCTGGAGTTGAGATTGGACGCCATGTCGTGTTTGGAGAGCCCCTGATGTGCCTAAACAGTGGAAACCCCCCACAAGTGACACGATTTCGGAAACTAGACCCCCTAAGGAACTTATCTAGATCTGTTGTGAGCACTTTGAACCCCCAAGTGTTTCACAAACTTTTATAATGCCTGGGTGTGAAAAAAAAAAAAAAACAATTTTCCACAAAAATGATTTTTTAGTCCCAAATTTTTGATTTTTCCCAAGGAAATTGGACCCCAAAAGTTGTTGACAAATTTGTCCTGAGTACGCTGATACCCAATATGTGGGGGGGGGGAAACTGTTTGGGCGCATGGCAGGGCTTGGAAAGGAAGCAGTAACGTTTTGGAATGCAAACATTGATGGGGGTCATGTTCCACTTGTAGTGCCCCAGATGAGCCTGAACAGTGGAAACCCCCCACAAGTGACCCCATTTTGGAAGCTAGACCCCCTAAGGAACTTATCTAGATCTTTGGTGAGCACTTTGAACCCCCAAGTGCTTCACACAAGTTTATAATGCCCGGGCATGAAAATAAAAAATCCTATTTATTTCCCACAAAAATTATCTCTTAGTCACTAATTTTTTATTTTCCCATAGGTAACAGGAGAAATTGGACCTCAAAAGTTGTTGTCCAATTTGTCCTGAGTACGCTGATACCCCATATGTGGGGGGGAACCACTGTTTGGGCGCACGGCAGATCTCAGAAGGGAAGGAGCACCATTTGACTTTTTCCAACCAAAATTGGCTGGAATTGAGATTAGACGCCATGTTGCATTTGGAGAGTCCCTGATGTGCCTAAACAGTGGAAACCCCCACAAGTGACCCCATTTGGGAAACTAGACCCCCTAAGGAACTTATCTAGATCTTTGGTGAGCAATTTGAACCCCCAAGTGCTTCACACAAGTTTATAACGTAGAGCCGTAAAATTAAAAAATCATATTTTTTCCACAAAATTGATCTTTTCACCCCAATTTTTATTTTCCCAAGGGTAACAAGACTCCAAAAGTTATTGTGCAATTTGTCCTGAGTACGCTGATACCCCATATGTGGGGGTAAACCACTGTTTGGGTGCATGGCAGAGTTTGGAAGGGAAGGAGCGCCGTTTGACTTTTTCAACGCAGAATTGGCTGGATGCCATGTCTTGTTTGGAGAGCACCTGATCTGCATAAACAGTGGAAACCCACCACAAATGACACCATTTTGGAAACTAGACCCCTCAAGGAACTTATCTAGATGTGTGGTGAGCACTTTGAACCCCAAGTGCTTCACAGAAGTTTATAACGTACAGCCGTAAAATAAAAAATCTTTTTTTTTTTTTTTACAAAAATGATTTTTTTTGCCCCAATATTTTATTTTCACAAGGGTAACAGGAGAAATTGGACCCAAAAGTTGTTGTCCAATTTGTCCTGAGTACGCTGATACCCAATATGTGGGAGTAAACTACTGTATGGGCGCACGTCGGGGCTCGGAAGGGAAGTAGTGACGTTTTGGATTGCAGACTTTGATGGATTGGTCTGGGGGCGTCATGTCGCATTTGGAGAGCCCCTGATGCGCCTAAACAGTGGAAACCCCCCACAAGTGACCCCATTTTGGAAAATAGACCCCACAAGGAACTTATCTAGATGTGTGGTGAGCACTTTGAAGCCCGAAGTGCTTCACAGAAGTTTATAGCGTACAGCCGTAAAAATAAAAAATCCTTTTTTTTAACAAAAATGATTTTTTCGCCCCAAATATTTTATTTTCAAAAGGGTAACAGGAGAAATTGGACCCCAAAAGTTGTTGTCCAATTTGTCCTGAGTACGCTGATACCCAATATGTGGGAGAAAACTACTGTATGGGCGCACGTCAGGGCTCGGAAGGGAAGTAGTGACGTTTTGGATTACAGACTTTGATGGAATGGTCTGGGGGCGTCATGTCGCATTTGGAGAGCCCCTGATGCGCCTAAACAGTGGAAACCCCCCACAAGTGACCGCATTTTGGAAAATAGACCCCACAAGGAACTTATCTAGATGTGTGGTGAGCGCTATGAAGCCCCAAGTGCTTCACAAAAGTTTATAACATACAGCCGTAAAAACAAAAAAAATCATTTTTTTTTTACAAAAATGATATTTTCGCCCCCAGTTTTTTATTTTCCCAAGGGTAACAGAAGAAATAGGACAAATTGCACAATAACTCTTGGGGTACAGAGTACGCTGATACCCCATACGTGGGGGTAAACTACTGTTTGGGCGCATGGCAGAGCTCAGAAGTGAAGGAGCACCGTTCGACTTTTTCAACGCAGAATTGACTGGAATTGAGATCAGACGCCATGTCACATTTGGAGAGCCCCTGATGTGCCTAAACAGCGGAAACCCCCCAATTCTAACTCCAACCCTAACCCCAACACACCCCTAACCCTAGTCCCAACCCTAACCACAAACCTAACCCTAACACACCCCTAACCCTAATCCCAACCCTAACCCTAACGTTAGCGCCAACCCTAACCCTAACTTTAGCAGCAACCCTAACCCTAATGGAAAAATGGAAATAAATACATTTTTTTAATTTTATTATTTTTCCCTAACTAAGGGGGTGATAAAGGGGGGTTTGATTTACTATTTATAGTGGGTTTTTATGATTGGCAGCTGTCACGCTAAAAGACGCTTTTTATTGCAAAAAGTAGTTTTTTGCATCACCACATTTTGAGAGCTATAATTTTTGCATATTTTGGCCCACAGAGTCATGTGAGGTCTTATTTTTTGCGGGACGAGGTGACGTTTTTATTTGTACCATTTTTGAGCATGTGACGTTTTTTGATCGCTTTTTATTTCGATTTTTGGGAGGTTAGAATGAACAAAAATCAGCAATTCATGAATTTCTTTTGGGGGAGGCGTTTATATCGTTTCGCGTGTGTAAAATTGATAAAGCAGTTTTATTCTTCGGGTCAGTACGATTACGGCGATACCTCATTTATATCATTTTTTATGTTTTGGGGCTTTTATAGAATAAAAGCAATTTTATCTAAAAAATTATTATTTTTGCATCGCTTTATTCTGCGAGCTATAACTTTTTTATTTTTTTGCTGATGATGCTGTATGATGGCTCGTTTTTTGCGGGACAAGATGATGTTTTCAGCGGTACCATGTTTATTTATATCGGTCTTTTTGATCGCGTGTTATTCCACTTTTTGTTCGGCGGTATGATGATAAAGCATTGATTTTTTGCTTAGTTTTTTTTTTTTTTTTTAAGGGGTTCACTAAAGGGGTTAACTAGTGGGATAGTTTTATAGGGGGTTCGTTATGGACGCGGCGATACCAAATATGTGTACTTTTATTGTTTTGTTTTTTTTATTTACAGGAAGAAATGAATTTATTGGGGAATATATATTTTTTTTTTTATGATTTTTTTTACCACTTTTTATTTTCATTTTTTTAACTTTTTTACTTTGTCCCAGGGTGGGACATCACTGTATTTTAGCAGATCGCTGGTGTGACAGTGTGCACAGCACTCTGTCACACCAGCGATCGCTCTGGCATCGCTGCAGGCTTCTCAGTGCCTGCTCTCAGCAGGCACTGAGAAGCCGCCTCCCTGCAGGACCCCGGCGCCATCTTGGATCCGGGGACCTGGAGGGAGGACGGACCCTAGGAACAGCGCGACACATCGCGCTGCTCTGAGGGTCTCAGGGGAGCGCGCAGGGAGTTTGATCGCGGTGTGCCAGGGGTTAATGTGCCGGGAGCGGTCCGTGACCGCTCCTGACACATAGTGCTGGGTGTCAGCTGTGATAATCAGCTGACACCCTGCCGCGATCGGCTGCGCTCCCCCCGGGAGCGCGTCCGATCGCACGGGACGTACTATCCAGTCCCCGGTCATACGGGCCCAGGTACCATGGACGGGATAGTACGTCCGATGGCAGTAAGGGGTTAAAGGGAATCTGTCACCCCAATTTTACCATATCAACTAAAGATATGGCTGAATAGTGCGTCCCATAACAAAGCTATCGGTATTTACCTTATATCATGATACCCCGTTTTCATAACAAAATACCTTAGTAAAGTACGTATTTGGCGCTGTCAATCAGGGCGGTCAGGTCAGGAGGGCGGAGTTTTCTCTGTCCTCCCCCCCGCTCCTCTGCATCACTTGCGTATGGCCGTCTGTGAATACCACAGACGGCGTTCTGCTTCCCGCGATTGTTCATTTTGAAATTCGGCGCCGCGCATGCGCAGTGTGCTTTGCCCAACAGTGGGCAAAGCATAAAATCATTACAGCTCATGCGCTACTCTTTCCTTGCCCCGGAAGTCGTCCAAGGCAAGCAGTCATTTCCGGGGCAAGAAAAGAGTAGCACATGCGCTGTAATGATTTTATGCTTTGCCCACTGTTGGGCAAAGCAGGCTGCGCATGCGCGGGGCCGAATTTGAAATGCGCAATTGCGGGAAGCCGAACGCCATCTGTGGGATTCACAGACGGCCCTACGCAAGTGATGCCGAGGAGCGGGGGGGAGGACAGAAAAAACGCCGCCCTCCTTACCTGACCGCCCTGATTGACAGCGCCAAATACAAACTTTACTAAGGTATTTTGATATGAAAACGGGGGTATCATGATATAAGGTAAATACAGATAGCTTTGTTATGGGACGCACTATTCAGCCATATCTTTAGTTGGTATGGCAAAATTGGGGTGACAGATTCCCTTTAAGCCCCAGACAACCTCCAACCCGCTCTATGGTTGTCCACAAAAAAACCCAGTCCTTTAAACTTAATGTGCTGGAGGAAAACTTCTGGGTTTTATATCACTGAAACCAATAACCACAGCGATTCATATCACACTCATGTCTTTCATCTTGGTATACATGTGCCTTCCATCCTTGTATTTATGTCCCTCATCCTGGCCCCATCCTAATATACATACCCCCCATCCTGGTATATGTCCCCTGTTCTGCTGCTGTTTTTTAATGTATAGAAGAAGATAAATCATTATACTCACCAAGGGCAAAGTCATGGGGCCCCATAGCAGAAGTATAATGCACTCCCATGATCCTTCATATAGTATAATGAACAGCCCATAGTCCTCCCTATAGTATAATGCACCCCTCATAGTCCTCCATATAATATAATGCACCCCCATAGTCCTTCATATACTATTATGCACTCCCATAGTCTTCCATATAATATAATTCACCTCCATATTGTATAATGCATCACATAGTCCTCCATATAGTATAATGCACAGCCGATAGTCATCCATGTACTATAATGTCCCAATAATCCTTCATATAGTATACTGCACAGCCCATAGTCCTCTATATAGCATAATGCACTCCCCATAGTCCTCTATAAAGGATAAAGCACTCCTCATAGTCTTAATAGTAAGCATAGTATAATGCACAGCCCATAGATATCCATGTAGTATAATGCAGAGCCCATAATCATCCATAGGGAGACGGATGTGGAAACCATAAACAAGATGAAAAGAGTCCATTTATATTAAAAATACAATATTTTGTTGAAAACATTAAATATTCAATAGAAAACGACAAAAATGGGGTACATATAGTGCAATCGTCAGACGCAAAAGTGCAGTTATAAAACACAGGGACGCCCTAACCCATGGAGCCAAAAGTGGCAAATATAGATGCAAAGGAATACCAATATAACCACCTTAAGACCAGTTAGCTGGAACTTGCCATATGTAACCTCCAGGAGGGGATACAATTTTTGTCGTTTTCTATTGAATATTTAATGTTTTCAATAAAATATTGTATTTTTAATATAAACGGATTCTTTTGTTTGTGGTTTCCTCATCCCTCTCCCTATGCCTCTTGCTAAGCGATCGGTCCATAGTTTTGTCCTTTACGAAGCAACTAGATTTGATATTGAAACATAGAAAAGCACAGTAGAACAAACGTATAAAAATACTCTGTTGTAAAAAAGTAACAGTAAACAGCTAGTGCTGGTAAAAAGATGATAAAACACAGGGTATTTGGTTGATAAGTTTTTTGCAAAAAATGTATACTAAGCCACTCTACCAAACGTCAAGATATATCTCTATCAGAGCAGTCCCTGACTAATGTATTTAATCTCTAACTGATGTATTTAAAAACCTGGTCATGTGTATATTACCTATATGAGCAGGATTCAGAAAGGTAATGTCCAATGTGGACACGCTGCAGAGAACGGCCTTTATGTGCATGCACACAGTGAACACCGGAAGACTGAAACATAGAAAAGCACAGTAAACAAATGTATAAAAATACTAAGCCGCTCTACCAAACATATAAAAATACTCTGCTGTAAAAAAGTAACAGTAAACAGCAAGTGCTAGTAAAAAGATGATAAAACACAGGGTATTTGGTTGATACTTTTTTTGCAAAAAATGTATACTAAGCCGCTCTACCAAACATATAAAAATACCCTGCTGTACTGTTACTTTTTTACAACAGAGTATTTTTATACGTTTGTTTTACTGTGATTTCTATGTTTCAGTCTTCCGGTGGTGTGAACAATGTCCCTACAGGCTTGTTCACTGTGTGCATGGCTCATGTATTTGTGTTTGTATTCAATTGTTTTCTTGTTTTTGCAAGACTATGGAGGTTTTCCCCCCTCCTTTGTGAGCCATGCACATGAAGGCCGTTCTCTGCAGTGTGTCCACATTGGACATTACCTTTCTGAACCCTGCTCATATAGGTACTATACACATGACCAGGTTTTTAAATACATCAGTTAGGGATTAAATACATTAGTCAGGGACTGCTCTGATACGGGTATACCTTGACGTTTAGTAGAGCGGCTTAGTATACATTTTTTGTAAAAAAATGTATCAACTAAATACCCTGTGTTTTATCATCTTTTACTAGCACTTGCTGTCTACTGTTACTTTTTTACAACAGAGTATTTTTATACGTTTGTTTTACTGTGCTTTTCTATGTTTCAGTCTTCCGGTGGTGTGAACAATGTCCCTACAGACTTGTTCGCTGTGTACATGGCTCATGTGTTTGTGTTTAGATTTGATATTGGTTGGATATAATTGTATGGATATGTTGCCATGTTGCTGCTTTTCATCAGCTTTTTTTTACCATAATCATCCATGTAGTATAATGCACAGCCCATAGTCATACATGTAGTATAATGCACGGCCCCATAGTCATCCATATAGTATAATGTACAGCCCACAGTCACCCATGTAGTAAAATGCACAGCCCATAATCATGCTTGTAGTATAATGCACAACCTATAGTCCAGACATGTAGTGTAATGCACAGTCCATAGTCGTCCATGTAGTAGTATGGCCACCATCTACTGACTGATTTAAGCAAAAAAAAAAAAAGATTGTTCTCACCCTCCCTGCTCTCCGACTTCTATTGAAGTCGACAGCTGACTTCAGTCTGCAAGTGACGGGAGCGCATGACGTCACTGCAATTTGCCCCCATTCACGTGCACGCCGATGTCAGCTGCTGGCCTCCGACTGCCCGACAAAATCAACACAATGGGTCTGTGCACTGCAATACACCAGCTAAATGTGCATCCGAGGACGCACATCCAGCTGAAGGATTTTCTAGCGGTTGTTAAGTCCCTACCTACCACCAATCTGATACTGATGTACCATTTTAAGACTATATTAATTATCAATATTAAAGTCTTAGAAAATACATTTTATTGCATATTTGACCACTAGGTGGTGTATTTGGTCTAAAATTAAAACAAAAGTGTTCATTGTATATTTATTATCTGCTCTGGTAAAAGCAGTTGGAGTTTATCATGTTTTGCATCAGAATGTTGAACCATTTTATAAAACTTTTAGTTGTTAGACTCATGTATAAAAGTTGCGCTCCATGCTTAAAGCATTTTGCACTAAGTACATCATTTTTCTATTGAGCTTGCCAAAAGAGGCTTTTTTTAAAATGTCACAGAAAATGTCATAAAATCACTCAGTAGGGGGTTGGTGTAAAAATTGCAAAATCAATTCTATACAGGAGTCTTACATCTAAAGATGCAACAAATTTATCAAACAGCTTAAAGGGGTTGTCTGGTCAAAACCGATACACTGATACTGACACTCTGCGTGATGCAGACTTAGGCTGGAGTCACACACAACCACAAAAAATCGGTCCGTTTTAGACGGTCGACAATCGGATCAAATAAAAACATCACACATCCTTCTGGCATCCGATTTTCCTTCAAAGATGCGATTTAATCGCATGTGTGTGTACCTTGTAACATCCGATTTTCATCCGACTTGCGAGATTTTCTCGCAGGCTTGCAAAACTGACATATAATGGATCCAAAAGAATAGTATTTAAATGCCAAAAGAAAGAATAGATATATACACATAGAGCACATATATATATATATACATGTCATTGTGACATATATATATACATATATTTATAATTATTACACTTCTACATACTGTTATAGCCGCTAATTCAATTGCCGGCTTCAGTGAAATCACAGAAGCCGACATGAAATGATACATTGTTTCCACACATTTAACCATGTAATTTCATGTATTTTTATATATGTTTGAAACATACAATTACATGAGTATATGTGTGCTAAATTTCAGACATGTAGGGGTTAATTAAAGGTGTAAATTCGTTGAAAAAAAATGCGTGGGCTCCCGCTGTATTTTCTCCACCAGACAGACAAAGCAAGCGAGTGGGGGCAGATAATAATAGCCTAGGGAGGGTACATTTTTTTTGTGCCCCCCCTGGCTACTAACATCTGCCCCCAGACACCCCAGAAAGGGCAAATCTCTAATTAGATTCGCCCTTTCTGGCACTTTGCCCGTCTATTCCCATTGCCCTGTAGCGGTGGCGAATGGGTTAATAATCTGGCGTTAATGTCACCTTAGTATTGAAAGGTGACCTTAAGGCAGGTTAATAATTGATAGCTGTCAATTAGACAACTATCAATTATTAATCCTATTGTATGAAAGAAAAATCAAACACACACAGTTTAATAAAAAATAAGTTTAATTAAATAATCACACAGTTTTTGACCATATTTTATTTTACACTTAATCCGTGCGAAGCCATTGATCTCACCGACAATCGGTGACAATAAAAATACATGAAATTACATGGTTAAATGTGTGGAAACAATGTATCATTTCATGTCGGCTTCTGTGATTTCACAAAACCCGGCAATTGAATTAGCGGCTATTACAGTATGTAGAAGTCTAGGAACTATAAATATATGTATATATACATGTCACAATGACATGTATATATATATATATATATATATATATATATATATATGTGTTCTATGTGTATATATCTATTCTTTCTAGTCTTTATTAAAGCTGTCAGTGTGATTTTACAGTATAGCCGGGGATGAATTGCCGGCTTTTCTAAAGGACACCGATGCGATTTCATCGCAAGTCACACAGTGTGGTCCGTTTGTAATCCGATTTTTCATCGCTCCCATAGACTTGCATTGGCGATTGCACTCTGACGTTTAAAACGGACCACAAAAAATCGGATACTGGGAGCTGCTCCATAGATTAACATAGGTCCGACTGCAATGCGATTTTTCATCGCATTGCAGTCGTCCGATTCTGTCGCCAGTGTGACGCCGGCCTTATAACTCTCCCCAGCTCACACACTGTGCACTGTGGGGATCTGCCTGTTTCAGACCTGTGACCGGAGAGTATGTATGAGTTAGGCCAGGGTCACACTAGCGTTGAATACGGACGAGTGCTATGCGAGAAAACAATAATCTATCGGGCAGCTCCCATCACTGTTTTTTTTTTTCGGGCGTATTCTGCGTGCGAGAGAAATCGCAGCATGTTGCTATTGTACGCGTATATTGGCTGAGTCTCGCCAATGGAAGTCTGTGGGTGCAAGAAAAAAATCGGACATCACAAGGACCATCAGTGTAGCCTGTGAGAAATACTCAAGCATTTTCCTAATTTTAGCCCATTTTAGCCCAATTTAATTCAATGGGGAAAATCAGTGAGAAATGTAAAGCCATACGGATGTCATACAGATGTCATACGGACACATAGATGAGAGAAAATCGCATCATTGCATTGCAAACGCATTACACACGGATGACCATATGGAGAACACCTGTGCGACTCTCGGCAGTGAAACTCAGACCTATTTTTCATACGTTAAGTGTGACCCTAGCCTTATACCTACTCCCGGCGAGTGAGTGCAGCCTCGCTCTCTATACACTTGCATTGAGCGATGCTGGGCCCCATCTAGTGAGGTGGATGGCCAGTGGACGTGTCCAGCTAGAGGACACGACATCACTCCTTACAACTGTATGGAGAGCGAGGCAGTGCCCACTAGCTGGCAGTATGTATAACAAATACATACCCTCCGGTCCCAGGTGTGAAACCGGCAAATCCCCACAGCGCACAGTGCGTGCTCTGGGGGGATTCATAAGTCTGCAATCACACAGAGTGACTGCAGACTTATCGGTTTTTACCGGACAAGAGCTTTAAAAAACAGTCTCCTCATGAAAATTCCATCCAATATTTTTCACTTTTGTTGATACTGAAACTAAACAAATCTGCTGTACATTTATATTACATAATTGACTGGTAGGTGGCAATGTTTTTTCATACAATTCACTCTCTGTATCCAATCACTCGCTAGCTCATGACACCTGGACCTTAAAACATCTCCACAAATTATCAATCTCCACAATTTTTCTTACTGTCACTCTGATTCATTCTCGTCTGGACAACCGCAACTCTCTAGTAATTGGTCTCCCTCTAACCAAACTTTTTCCGCTCCTATCTGTCCTGAATGCAGCAACCAGGATCATATTTCTGTCCATCCGCTACACCGATACCTCCACCCTGTGCCAGTCATTGCACTGATTACCCATGTTTTATAGAGTACAACATAAACTTATCACACTCACCCACAAAGATCTCTACTGTCTGTAGCAAAGCCAGGTAGGATAGGATTAAATCCCAACTGGAGGATTTGATTAAAGGAACCTGCATAGCTTTTTACTAGAAGCAGGAGGTGGGTTCACTTGGTGCAGAGGCGTATCTATGTTTTCCAGTACCTGTGACGTACTCCCCCTGCCCTCCATTTCTCCCCTCCCCAAGCATATATTCGATTTGCACAATTAATCACTTGCCAACGAGCTGCATTAATTCTCTGAATGTTCAGTAAAAACCTGAGAGAAGCAGGAAGCGAATCTAGTTGTCACGTGACCGTAAGTATGAGCATCGCATTTGAGTGAAGTGGCCATGTGATGACTGCTGGAATGTGCAAGCAAAGCTGAATCCTGACAGTCAGTATATTACACACTGTTAGGATTGGCTACAGGGCTTCATTTTATAATTAAACGGCTTGTCCAGGTTTGAGATGAAAGTCTGCAGTCACTCTATGTGACTGCAGGCTTCTGAATTCTCACAGATCATGCACTGCACACATTTAGGGTTCTCCCTTACCGATGGCAAGAGTGGACGGTCATAACAGCACAAGTATGAGATTTGTATACTTCTGGCCACGCATGTCTAGTCGGCACGTACACAAATCGCCGGCAAAAGAGAATCCTAACAGCGGAAGTGTGCACTGTAAGGCTAAGTTCATATTTGCATATATGTGCGCAGCGTGTCATCTGCATAACAAACTCATTCAAAGACGCATGCAAACGCATGTTTATGCAGCGTTTTTTATCGCCATCATCTTACACATGACGCAAAAAAATGCCGCGTTTGTATGAGTTTTTGCATGCATTTGCGTTGTTTATGCGCATGCGTTCGATATTTCCAGGTACTGTAATCAGTTCCTGGACATGCGCAGTCTGCAGTCGGCATGCGCATCGAACGCATCCATGCACATGTCCTTGCGTATCAATGCATTCCCTTAGACAGTAATGCATTTTTTTTACGCACTCATGCGCATGACTGCGCATATTTGACGGATTTTTGAAGCTTCAAAAAATGCAACATGTTGAGCTCGCCAGACACTGCCGCACACCGCGAAACGACGCATGCAAACGCATGTCCCTGCATACACCATGTTAAAGATATGTACGCAAGACGCATGCGGATCAAACGCTGCGCGTACAGACGCAAATGTGAAAGCAGCCTAAGAATTCAGAAGTCTGCAGTCACAGAGAATGAATGCAGACTCATCACAAACTTGAACAACCCCTTTAATGCTCCTAACATAAATACAAATACAGTATGCTAATTAGTCAGTATCACAAAAAAATATTGCATCCTGGTACCTTATAAACTATGTTCCAAATTATTATGCAAATTGGTTTTTAGTGTCATAGCGTTTTTTGTTTTTTTTTGTAAATGAAACCCATTATTGTGTCTCACGGTTCTTTGGATCACTGAAATCAATCTCAGATACCTGTGATAATTAGTTTGCCATGTGTGTTATGAATGTGCTAGAGATGGTTTCTGAGCAGAGGCTCCCTCTGGTGGTTACAGACAGTACTGAACCTTTCAGCGAGTAATGGCAATCTGGGATCACAGACTGGTCTGATATAAGGGAGGTTCCCTCCCATGATGGTTACCGGTGATCAATTGTTCTTGTCTCAATTGTGGTTCCTGGTTCATTTGGAAGTTTGCTGAGTCTTGCCTGCATCTTCTGCTATCAGATAAGATATTTTCTGCTTTTATTTTTGTGCTTGCTTTTTGAATTGTTCCCTGCACTTTTGTGGAGGTCAGCCAGGTCCCCTCCGGGGGCTTGTGCTCCTCTCAGTTTATCTGGAGCCACTGTTGTTTGTTCATTTGCTTTTTCCTGTTTTTTCAGTGGCTGCAGCTTAGTTTTGTTACACCAGAGAACTGATTTAGGTGGTAGAGATCGTGTTATCTCAGGTGTTTTTGCAATCAGAAGAGTTGGTATTTTTTAGGGGGTTTTTTTGGATTGCAGTGAGTATCCTTTCCTGTACTTTTCTGTTTAGACAGATTGGGCCCCAGCGTTTGCTCATTCTATTTTCTGTCTGTGTCCGTGCTTCTTCTTGTCTAACCGCCATTATATGTTTGGGGGCTTCCTATTTTCTTTGGGGATCTGCTCCGGGGCAGATAGCTTTCATCTTTCTGCCTTTAGGTGTAGTTATCTCTTAGGCTGTGACGAGGCGTCTAGGAACAACGTAGGAATGCTCCACGGCTACCTCTAGTTGTGTGGTTAGTTCAGGTTACTGCAATCCAATAGGTTCCAGCCTCTCTGGTGTATTGCCGTTTTTGCTTATTCTCCTCAGCTACCAAAACATAACACATGTGAGCCCAATAAAAGGAAAACAGGATGTTCCACACTATTAAGCAGGCCAGAGTTTTCAATTAAAATGGGAAAGAAAAAGGATCTCTCTGCTGCTGAAAAGCATCAAATAGTGCAATGCCTTGGTCAAGGGATGAAAACATTACATATTTCTCGAAAACTTAAGCATGATCATCGTACTGTTAAGAGATTTGTGGCTGATTCTGAGCACAGACGTGTTCGTGCTGATAAAGGCAGAATGAGGAAGGTTTCTGCCAGGCAAGTTCATCGGATTAAGAGAGCAGCTGCTGAAAAGCCATTACAAACCAGCAAACAGATATTTGAAGCTGCTGGTGCCTCTGGAGTCCCTCGAACCACAAGGTGTGGGATCCTTCAAAGGCTTGCTGTGGTGCATAAACCTACGATACGGCCACCCCTAAACAGTGCTCACAAGCAGAAACGGTTGCAGTGGGCCCAGACATACATGAAGACTAATTTTCAAACAGTCTTGTTTACTGATGAGTGTTGAGCAACCCTGGATGGTTCAGATGGATGGAGTAGTGGATGGTTCCTGGATGGCCACCATGTCCCAACAAGGCTGCAACATAATCAAGGAGGTGGAGGAGACATGTTTTGGGCCGGAATCATAGGGAAACAGCTGGTAGGGCCCTTTAAGGTTCCTGAAGTGTGAAAATGACCTCTGCAAAGTATGTAGAGTTTCTGACTGACAACTTTCTTCCATGGTATAAAAAGCAGAAACATGCCTTCAGGAGCAAAATCATCTTCATGCATGACAATGCACCATCTCTTGCTGCAAAGAATACCTCTGAGTCATTGGCTGCTATGGGCATAAAGGGAGATAAACTCATGGTGTGGCCAGCATCTTCCCCTGACCTCAACCCTATAGAGAACCTTTGGAGTATCATCAAGCAAAATATCTATGAGGGTGGGAGGCAGTTCACTTCAAAACAGCAGCTCTGGGAGGCTTCATGCAAAGAAATACAAGCAGAAACTCTCCAAAAACTCACAAGTTCAATGGATGAAAGAATTGTGAAGGTGATATCAAAGAAGGGTTCCTATGTTAACATGTAACTTGGCCTGTTAGGATGTTTTGGAGTTAGGCTACTTTCACACTTGCGTTTTTTTGCGCAGCACATCGTGCTCTATCGGACGCATGCGCAATGTTCCCCTATCTTTAACATGGCGGGCGCAGGGTCTAGCGCTTGCACGCATTCATCTGCATTTGTTGTGCGCTGCGCATTTTCCAGGTGTGCGCCAATACGCGCTAGACGCTACATACGCAAAAAATAACATTGCAGTCTATGGGTGCGCTGGCTTGCGCATGGCTTTGCACTCGTCAGCGCTTTTGCGCGCACGTGATTTTGGAGTAAATAATGTCTAACTTGTTTAAACAACCCCCTACACAAGCAACATTGTGAGGAGTGTAGATAAAAAGGTGATAGAGACAGAGATGATAGAGACAGATGATAGAGACAGAGATGATAGAGACAGAGATGATAGAGACAGAGATGATAGAGACAGAGATGATAGAGACAGATGATAGAGACAGAGATGATAGAGACAGATGATAGAGACAGATGATAGAGACAGAGTTGATAGAAATGTGACACGTAGACAACCCATGCGCCGAAAAAACGCAAACGCATGCAAAAATGCTTGAAATCGCATACAAACGCTGCGTTTTTTGGTCGTAATGCGCACGCGGATGCGACTAAATATCGCAGCGTTTATAAGCGTTTGCATGTGTTTTTTTAATGCGTTTCATGTGCGCACGATGCGCTGCGCATAAAAACACAAGTGTGAAAGTAGCCTTAAGTAGCTTTTTTGTTCAGTGAATGTGACCTCCTAATGCTGCAAATTCCACAAATGAGCATTGTCAGTTCTTTAAAACAGATCAAATGTTCAGAAATTCTACTGTGCCTAATAATTTTGAACAGTGCATTTTGAGTTTTTTTCCATTTTGGAGATTATACTGTTATCATTGGGAGGTTTCTTCAATAAAATTCGATGTATACTCTAACGGGTGATGACTTTTATTAGACTGACTGTCATTTGCACCGACCACTTAGGAAAATCAGAGAAAAATATAATTTGCATAATAATTTGGAACATAGTGTAGATGATGTTGTCTCTTTCCTGTCTTCATCTTGTCCAGACCCCATGATGACTTTTCTTATCCTCAGCTCGTCTCTGCAGATTTCCATCTTCTCCAGTCTTCTGCAGCAAATCTCCACACGATACCCTTAAAAATAACTGTGTCATTATAATGCTCCTGAGTAAAAATATCTGTCCTACGCTGAGCTCCTGAATAAATAATTGCTCCTCATTGTGTTCCCTGGACAAAATATGACCCACACGCTGTCCCTCTTATGGTACATGCCTTCCACACTGCCCTCTCCTTTCCATAATGGGCTCCCTTGTCACACTGTCCCCTCACACTGTGTCCCTTCAATAGGGCTCAGTCTATATACCATGCCCTCATCACATTCCCCCTCCTTGGCTTACTTTCCCCTCCTGGATATGCCCTTACACTGTCTGCCCTCATAGTACCCCCACACTACTCAGTCTTTATTTCTCCCTCCCTCCTCATACTGTCTTCTAATATATTTACTCCCTCACACTCCATACTGCCTCCTCACACATCCCCTCCTACTCCCCATAATGTGTCTGCATGACCCCATCACCCTAGCTTCCCATACTGTGTCTGCATGCATTTTTCCCCTCGCTACTCATACTGTCTGCATCCATCCCCTCACTCACTCGCCATACTTTGTTCACATACATTCCCCCTTCGCTCTCCCTACTGTGTTCACACTCATTCTCCCAATTCTGTGTCCGCACCAATCCCCCCACTCACCATACTGTGTCTGCACCCATCCTCGCTCATACATCCCCCCTCACTCCTCATACTGTGTCTGCACCTATCCCCCCACTCACCATACTGTCTGCACCCATTCCCCCATACTGTTTCCTCATACATGCCCCCATACATGTTACACTAAATCTCCGTGACATCTACCCCCCCTCCACACTAAATATCTTCACACTAAATCCCCCCATTACACTTAATCTTCGGTGTCTTCAGCTCCTCTAGTCTGGAGCACTTGCCAACAATGTACTTCGCGCCACTGTGCTCTGGCAAGTGACGTCAGCAGTGTGATCATTTGACCTGATCACGCTGCAGACATCAGTTTGACCCAGCAGTCAGAGCTTCAATTGTACTCATGTCAGCTCAGAGAATGCGGCCGACTCCCAGTCCAGGGGCCGGCAAAATGCAGCAGCCAGGGGATATTCCTTGGACGGCCGCATTAGGTAGCATGACTGTACCCTCCTGCCGGCTGCATCCTGGACAGATGCCCATCCTGCTTCCCCTATACTGTATATGCCTTCGGCTTGGTGGGCAGTGTGCTGGGAACTGAACCAGAGACTGGATTCTGCTGGGAGCTACAGAATTTGTTACTGACTAAACTGAGCCTCAGGATTGCCGCATGGGTGAGAGGCTGTGTTCTGTCCCAGGGAAGAGAGACGAAAAGACCTCTTTGTTCTGGTCTCTCTGAAAGAACTTGAGAGACATTTATTGGTGAGCCCACATGTACCTGCATATGGACTGTTTATTTTGTTCCTTTATGCCAAAGAAAGGCTGTTGTTTTCCATTCTGCTGGAAGTTTATACACTTCAATGAACCTCCCTGTTTACCTCAGAAACTATGTGCCTGTGTGAATGTTATCAGCTGTCTAAAAGCAAGTCAATCCCTGAAATTGGTGTTTTGGATGCGGGCACCGAAACTCAAGAAGCACATTTGATTGCAGAATAAAGTCTGTATGTCCTGGGTAAAGGCAGCATCAGCATTGAAAATGCAGCCAGAAAGTATGGAGGACTTGTGAAGCAATTAGTGCAGGTGTAGCAGCAGCAGATACAATAACAGCAGCAGTAGCATCAGCAGCAAATGGCTCTCTTGGCGGAAACTGTTTGAGGCAGGGAGACTGCAGTTTCCACCAGCCAAAAGTTCAGTATCCATGTGAGGAGAACAGTACTGGAGGCCTTGCAGAAAATGACTCTTGACTGTATTTGAGTGGGTGGCAGACAGGGAAAAACTGCCCCCAAAGCAGTGGGCAGAGGTCCTGGTGCCGTATCTTACTGGGGAACCATAGAAAGTATACTATGACCTTGCTGTGCCGGTTGCCAATGAGTACGACAAGCTGAAGGTGGAGATTATGGCACATTTGGACATAGTCCTGGCAGTCCAAATGCACCTCTGGCGCTGCCAAAAGGACAAACCTTCCTGGTCTCAAATGTTAGACCTGTTACACCAGGTGCAAAAATGGCTGCAGCCCGATACCTGATCTTCAGCACAGATGGTGGATAGGTTGGTAGTAGAACAATTTATCCATTCACTACCAAAATCCATGCAAAGCTGTGTTGCCCAAGGAGATTCCCAGAATGCAGATGACCTAGTGAGCCTGGTTGAAAGATGTTTTGCAGCAGAGAACTCCCTAAGCAGTCAAGGAGCCTGAGTTCCCCTGTTAGGGAGAATCAAAAGAAGAAGTCCAATGCCAGTGTCTGAGCGCTGCACAAACCCCCAGGAGGAGGCAGAATCAGGTTCAAGGAGTACCTCGTCATATTATCTGTTGGAGGTATTGAGACCCTGGCCACATGTCAGCCCAATGTCCCTTGACCTCGGAGCTGATGGACTGCAACATGAGTTTGCACTGCTGCTACTTCACCTACTCTGCCCTACAAATTTGGCCAAGCATAAAGATCTGTTGTGTCAAGGGACCAAAGTGAAGGGCCAGGTAAAAGAGTGCCTCCTCAAGGCATGATCCAGGGGGACAAACAATTTAAATCTGGGGAATGGGTGAAGGTTTTGGTGTCCACAGAGGGGAACAAATTTCTCAAGTGGCAAGGGCCATATGAACTGATGGAACGGATTGGTGAGAGCCACTATAAAGTTTACCAACCAGTGGAAAGAAAGCCCCACAGGTATGTCCTATCAGCCTGGTCAAGCCTTGTGGGACAGAGTTAAATGTGGGTTGGCAGATGGTGCCCACTTCATGGTTTTGGGCAGAGGGGGAGGGTATGTAGAAAACCCAGGTAGGACAAGGTTAAATCCCAATTCTCTAGGGTTGGATTAAAGGCACTTGAATAGCTTTATACTAAAAGCAGGAAGTAGGTTCACTTGTTGGGCAGTGTGCTGGGGAACTGAGCCAGGGAGTAGATTCTGTTGGCAGTTGCAGAATATCGTTTGTTGCAGACTAAATTGAGCAAGGTGAAGTATCAAAATTGCAGCACAGAGACTGTGGTCTGTGCCTGGGAAGAGAGGTGAAAAGACCTTTTGGTACTGGTCTCTCTGACAGAACTTGAGAAACAGCTGGACATTTATTAGTGAGCCTGCATTTGCCTGTATATGGACTGTTTATTTTGTTTCTTTATGCCATAGAAAGACTGTTTGTTTTCCTTTCTGCTGGAAGTTTATACACTTAAGTAAATTTCCCTGTTTGACCAAGAAACTATGTGCCTGTTTGAATGCTACCAGCTGCCTAAAAGCGAGTAAATACTAGCATGTCCTATATCTCTTCCTCATCTCTGTTTACCACCCTATCTATGCTATCCATTCTGCTAATGATCTAAGACTAACATCCTATATAATCCAACCCTCACACTCTCATGTGCTGCACCAAATCTCTGGAATGCACTACCCAGACAGTCCGGTTTATTCCCAGTGTCCACAGTTTTATTACGTTTTACTTATAGAGCACCATCATATTCCATAGCACTTTACAGATATTGTCATCACTGTCCCCATTGAGGCTCACAACCTAAATTCCCTATCAGTGTTGTTTTGTGGTGTAGAAGGAAACCAGAGAACACGGAGGAAACTCAAACACGGGGAGAATATACAAACTCCTTGTGGATGTTGTTCTTGCTAGGATTTGAAACCAGGACCCCAGCGCTGCAATGCTCCAGTGCTAACCACTGAGTCATGGTGCTGGCTTTATATGTATAGTCAGCATATTATATGTGTACATGTGTGCACTGTGTCTTATTTATGTATATATTGTTTCATTGTTTGTATACTTGTATATTTGTTTAGTTTGTGTATATATGTGCATGTATATACTGTATGTCTTTATATCCATATGTGTGTATATACTGTATCTGTACACCATTTCTGAAACTACAGCTATTGTGCCAGGTGTATTAGCTGTGACTCAGCGCGCACACACAATAACAGTGAGAAATACACTTTACGTATGCATTAATAGCACATCTCTTTAGGTAGGTGTGTCATCTCACCTCCTGGTCCTTTCTATCATCTGTTCCCCCCACCTCCATGCAGTCTGTAGCACTTTTCTTTATCTGGAAATACACATATACTGGCTGGTGACCATTGAATGCAGCTTTACAAGAATACATTTGTTTATTAAATTGGTGGCTGGGTAATTCAATACAGCACTTTTTTTTTACTTTTTGTGTCACCGCTGTTACCTCATAGATTGTCATCACAGTACATACCTCAGCTGCTGCAGAACCTCATGTATGCATATACATATTACCTGCAATATATCATCATAATACATACCTCAAGCTGCTGGTCAATATTGTATCATACCTCGGCTGCTGCAGGACAACTTAAGACTTATTATAGGGCTGCATGGTGGCTCAGTGGTTAGCACTGCAGCCTTGCAGCGCTGGGGTCTGGGGTTCAAATCCCACCAAGGACAACATCTGCAAGGAGTTTGTATATTCTCCTATGCGTGGGTTTCCTCCGGTTTCATCCCACATTCCAAAGACATACTGATAGGGAATTTAGATTGTTAATGGGGCTATATAAATGAGTAAAATAAATAAAAAATAAATAAATTACAACTGCTGCAGAGCTTCAAAGAGCACACCTCAGCTGCTGTCCAACCTGGACATACGCGCTGCAACTGATGCAGAATCTCATAACACAGACCTCAACCATTGCAGACCTTTTTTTCAAAATATGAAACTATTTCCTATTAATCTGTCAATGGAAGACAAGAAGTTCATCTTTTCTATTTAAAATGAGGTCTTGCAGCAGCTGAGATGTATTTTATAAACCCACGGTTATAGCTGTATTACCTTTTCTTGCCATTGGAGAGCGCCATATAACTTCATTCTCCGACACTGCACTTTCCAACACCACCTGCTGCTGTACATAGTGAAGCTGGGCTGTCAGTCATCCCTGTACCTGTGTCCTGTTCTATAAGTGGATAGTCTGATATGTTGGAGAATGAGGAGGAGTCGCAACTATCAATGAATGTAAAACATCCGAGGATTGCCTTAAATCGGCTGCCACACACTGATCAAGTCCAGATGCAGTGAGCAGAGCAAAGTGCAGGCAGGTGCTACAACATTTACAAGCAGGCAAAAAGCAAGGAGGCAGCTGAAAATCCAGAAGAAGGATAAGCTGCCTGGTCTTCATGTTGGGGGTCCCTCTGACCAAACTCTTTGAAAAGTCAAGGCGTGAGTCCCATCCTAATGAGAGATGATGTAGGACCATCTATAAGAAGGCTCATCTGTCACAAAGAGAGGAGGTGACCACCCCCAGGGCTGTGCTATCTGAGCCCCTTCACAAAGCCTCAGACATGAATGCGTCCAATGACCTGATCTTCATTCATTCCCTCCAGCTCAATGGGACACTGCTGGACTTCAATGAGACCCTGCTGCACAACAACATGAGCATTAAGTTCTGCGAGCAGGTCTTCATTAAGACGGAGGTCTTCTTGACTCTGGGGATTATCAGTCTGCTGGAAAACATCTTGGTCATCCTGGCCATCCTGAAGAACAAGAACCTTCACTCTCCCATGTACTTTTTCCTCTGCAGTTTGGCAGTTGCAGACATGTTGGTCAGCGTCTCGAATGCCTTGGAAACTATTGTTATTGCGTGCAGAATAAGTATCTAGATATAGGGGACAAGCTGCTGCAGCAGTTGGATGACGTGTTTGATTCCTTGATCTGTATATCTCTTGTAGCTTCTATCTGCAACCTCTTGGTCATTGCCATTGACCGATACATCACCATATTTTACGCTTTACGCTACCATAGCATCATGACGGTCAAAAAAGCCTTAGCTTTGATCATGGTCATCTGGGTGTCCTGCATCATATGCGGTATCGTATTTATTGTCTTTTCCGAGAGCAAAACGGTCATTGTGTGTCTCATCACCATGTTCTTCACTATGCTTGTCCTTATGGCCACGATGTATGTCCACATGTTCCTCTTCGCACGTCTCCACGTAAAGCGGATTGCGGCACTGCCGGTGGATGGAGTGGTGCAGCAGCGGACGTGCATGAAAGGCGCCATCACCATCACCATTCTATTGGGGGTATTTGTCGTGTGTTGGGCGCCGTTTTTCCTCCACCTCATCCTTATCATCTCCTGTCCTGCCAACTCCTACTGCGTCTGCTACGGTGCCTACTTTAACACTTATCTGATCCTCATCATGTGTAACTCTGTCATTGACCCTCTGATCTATGCTTTCCGCAGCCTCGAGATGCGCAAAACTTTCAAGGAGATTATTTGTTGCTATGGGATGAATTTTGGAAAATGTGGCTGAACCCGATGTGTTTCACAATGTCATTGATAACAAAACATTAGGCAGAAGTTCATGTTAAACGGAATCTGTCACCCCAATATTGCCATATCAGATAAAGATATGGCTGAATAGTGCGTCCCATAACAAAGCTAACGGTAGGTATCATATATCCTGATACCCCCTTTTTCATATCAAAATACCTTTGTAAACTTCGGTTTTTACGCTGTCAATCACGGTGGTCAGGTCAGGAGGGTGGTGTTTTCTCTCGCTCTCCCCCCCACTCCTCGGCATCAGTTGCGTATCGCCGTCTGTGAATCCCACAGACGGCGTTCGGCTTCCCACAATTGCACAATTCAAATTCGGGCCGGCGCATGCGCAGTGTGCTTTGCCCAACAGTGGCGCACTATTCAGCCATATCTTTATCTGATATGGCAATATTGGGGTGACAGATTCCCTTTAATCAATGCTGCATTGCTATAGTATACACACAGATGGGCAGACAGGAAAGAAAATTGGAACTATTGATGAAAACCTGAGTCGTGTGCTCACTCCCAGCCCCTGACCAGTTCCATCCTCAATGCTCCTAGTTAGTCACTATGTATTATTAGGTCACAGCTTGATGTAATTAAACATCCCCTCAAGAATATCTGCTCAGTAGTTACCATCTCAAGGTTCACTTTTTTGATCTTACAAAACTGTCATTTTTAATCTATCTACTAGAATATAATTTAAATAACATTTCCATCTATGAGATAGTAAGTCAGTGCAAAATATTTTTGAAGCTGAGATAACTCGGTGATAAGAGATGTTTAACTTTCAGAGATAAGTTAGACTGTAAGAAGATAGGTCCATATTTTGACATATTAATCCAGCATAATTAGAAAATATTACAAACTGAGATAATAAGTCTGACATTTAAATAATATTTGACTCAACAAGTAGTTGCTGTCAGATATATCAGATTCTGACATACGCCATACTGTGAGATAGTATGTCTGGTCTAATATTCTAAATAATTACTATGAGATAATATTGGAGGCTGTGAGATAATAAAGTCAGATAATAAGATAACATTTGACTCTGAGATAATAAGTCCTTGCTGTGCGATATATTAGGTTCTGAGATAATAAGTCAGATAGTGAGATAATACTTCTGTTATTTTGATTTCTTAAATCAGTTTTATTACATGATCTAAGATAAGTTAGGTCTGATATAAGGCTGGATCATTTTTGAGCCTCTGAGATAAAATGTTATATGAAATAATAATATATTAGAGTCTGAGAAATATGGGTCAGCCCTTTGATATCCAAAATGAGGGTTATTAGATAATATTATAGGATTTCAGACAATAAGTCTGTCCTCTGAGACAGTAAGTCAGTTCTTCTGAGTGTCATGAGAATAGAACAAATTTATCTCTGAAGTTGTAAGTCAGTAATGTGAGATAATATTTCTGGGTCTGACACATTAACTCAGACAATGAGATAATACTATGGGATCTAAGAGAATAAGTCAGTTCTCTGAAAGTGCTTAAATAATGAGACATGATTTGATATTTCTGATTCTAAGAAAATAAGTCACTGCTATAGTAATGACAATAAGTCAGTGCTAATATTTTAGACTCTATGTTAATAATCAGACTGAGATACTAGAGGTGCTTCTCACAAAATTAGAATATCATCAAAAAGTTAATTTATTTCAGTTCTTCAATACAAAAAGTGAAACTCATATATTATATAGAGTCATTACAGAGTGATCTATTTCACGTGTTTATTTCTGTTAATGCTGATGATTATGGCTTAGAGCCAATGAAAACCCAAAAGTCATTATCTCAGTAAATTAGAATACTTTATAACACCAGCTTGAAAAATGATTTTAAAATCAAAATGCTGGCCTACTGAAATGTATGTACAGTAAATGCACTCAATACTTGGTCGGGGCTCCTTTTGCATCAATTACTGCATCAATGTGGCGTGGCATGGAGGCGATCAGCCTGTGGCACTGCTGAGGTGTTATGGAAGCCCAGGTTGCTTTGATAGCAGCCTTCAGCTTGTCTGCATTGTGGGGTCTGGTGTCTCTCATCTTCCTCTTGACAATCCACTATAGATTCTCTATGGGGTTAAGGTGAGGCGAGTTTGCTGCCAATCAATCACAGTGATACTGTTGTCTGTAAACCAGGTATTGGTACTTTTGGCAGTGTGGACAGGTGCCAAGTCCTGCTGGAGAATGAAATTTCCATCTCCAAAAAGCTTGTCAGCAGAGGGAAGCATGAAGTGCTCTAAAATTTCCGGGTAGACAGCTGCGCTAACTTTGGTCTTGATAAAGCACAGTGGACCTACACCAGCAGATGACATGGTCCCCAAACCATCACTGATTGTGGAAACTTCACACTAGACCTCAAGCAGCTTGGATTGTGTGTCTCTCCACACTTCCTCCAGACTCCGGGACCTTGATTTCCAAATGAAATGCAAAATTTACTTTCATCTGAAAACAACACCTTGGACCACTGAGCAACAGTCCAGTTCTTTTTCTCCTTGGCCCAGGTGTTGTCTATTGGTCATGAGTGGCTTTGCACAAGGAATGTGACACTTGTAGCCCATGTCCTGGATACATCTATGTGTGGTGGCTCTTGAAGCAATGACTCCAGCAGCAGTCCACTCCTTGTGAATCTCCCCTAAATTTTTGAACGGCCTTTTCTTAACAATCCTTTCAAGGCTGCGGTTATCACGGTTGCTTGTGCACCTTTTTCTACCACACTTTTTCCTTCCACTCAGCTTGCCATTAATATGCTTGGATACAGCACTCTGAACAGCCAGCTTCTTTAGCAATGACCTTTTGTAGCTTACCCTCCTTGTGGAGTGTGTCAGTGACAAACTTCTGGACATCTGTCAAGTCAGCAGTCTTCCCCATGATTGTGGAGCTACTGAAACAGACTAAGGGACCTTTTTAAACATGTAGGAAACCTTTGCAGGTGTTTTTTGTTAATTATTCTCATTTACTAAGATATAATAAATTTTGGGTTATCATTGGCTGTAAGCCATAATCATCAACATTAACAGAAATAAACGTGAAATTAAATAGATCACTCTGTAATGACTCTATAAAATATGAGTTTCAGTTTTTGTATTGAAGAACTGAAATAAATTAACTTTTTGATTATATTCTAATTTTGTGAGATGTATTTGCATTTCAGTGCTTTATACTGACTTTGATATATTAAATCAGATCGGTGCATTGAGATATTTGACTCTGAGATGTTAACTCAGTGCTATGATTTAATATTTAAGTCTTTGAGATAATAAGTCAAACTCAGATAATACTTAAAGCTTTAGTATATTAAGTCAGCACTCTGAGAGAATATTGCTTGATCCGATACAATAATATGAAGATATGATAGGGTTCAGTTTCTAAACTATTATCTCATAGTTCTGGCTTATCATTTCATACACTGGGATAATACATTTGTGCTTCTAGATAATGTGAAAGGGCTCTCTGAGATAACAAAGTCAGTGCTGTGAGGTAATACCTCAGGATTGCTTTCCAGTAATGTTTAAGAATTGTAAAAGTAACTTTTAGTGCCTTTAGTTATATATTTCGCTGTTCTAGGATTTTCAGCACTTTAGCTGCAATGTAGTATTTAATGTAATTATTTAAAGGGGAATTCCACCTTTAATTTTCTTCTGATACATCATAGAGAGTTTGAACCCAAAATGAAGAAAATATGGCAAAGAAGGCAAAAATGTAACAAATATTCAAAAATATTTATTTTTGCCTCTTTATTCTCGCGCCTTATATGAGCCTCACACGTGCCTCCATGATAGATATTGCTTACATCACCACACCCACCAGAAAAAAAAATTACAGGGGAATTTCCAGTAAAAAATCTTCAGCCATATTTGCTCAATATTAGTGGGTGCTCGTCCATGGATCATTTGAAGTTTTATGTTGACTTGTCATCTACACAACCCCCAACGTGCATTTTCTATTTTGCTATAATCTGTTTTTTGATGGAATTTAAAATCAAAGTCATAAAGGGTCCAGCCTTCAAACGACCCAACATCAGTGAAGGAGGGTATTTCGATGTTCATGGCAAATTATGGAAAATTCCCTTTAAGTTTTTTTTCTCTCTCCATTGCAGTACAGTGATGCATGAATCAAGCTAATTCATAGGACTAAATACTCTTAAAGGTACACTAACTGAAAATAGCAGGAACACAATAAAAAGCTGAATTTTTAGAGAGGAGGAAAATCTTATACCATTTATCCCTACAAATGTAGAGTCTCTCATCACTGGAAATATGACATTGAGAATTAATCACTGGCGTGGAATGGGGTTTCTGCACTCATTGCCAATAATTGTATAGCCTTTCCCTAGGTTGATAACAGGGAACAATATACTACACTCTCATAAATTTGAATTTAGCATCCCTTTAAGAAATATTTCTCCTGTCCAAGAGACATCCAATGGCTTTTCGGATACCTTTTGCAGACTGTGTCTTAGGCCAGTTTCACATGTCCTGATATTTCCGGTACCTAAAAAATCGGTACCGGAGATATCAGTGTCCGTGTGTCCTTTTGTGTACTATGTGCGGCACATGTGTGGCAACCGTGTGCCACCCGTGTGCCGCATCAGTACCACACGGACGGCCGCTGGGGAAGCAGAACTTCAGTAAGCGCTGTCCCCCTGCAGCTGGTGCTGAAGCCGGCTGTAATTCCCCCTGCTCTGCCTGCGAGCAGAGGAGAACGATGAGTGGTATATTAATACACCGCTCTTCGTTCTCCTCTGCTCGCAGGCAGAGCAGGGGGAATTACAGCCGGCTTCAGCACCAGCTGCAGGGGGACAGCGGCTTACAGTAGCCGCTTCTTCCCCGGCGGTCGTTTTCCGGTCCGTGTGTCCGTGTCAAAACGGATATGTCTACATGTTTGGCACACGGACACACGGTCCGTGTGAAAACACGCACATGTGCATAGACACAGATTATAATGTGTCTACGTTTGTACGTGTCTCCGGTACGTATAAAAACTGTCACATACGTATCGGAAACACAGACGTGTGAAACCGGCCTTAGATCATTAACCCGTCACCCTCCCAAATTCCACTTATCTAAAGAATCTCAATCCTATTCATCAAGCAAAGACTGAATCGCTGGAGACATCTTTCCCTGGTGATTGCATATTATCATGCCTGTAGTATCTGGCGAGTCAGCACTCATAAACTACTTGTAAGACTGATGTACAACTCAAATATTTATAAAGCAGGATTACCAATGCAAAAGTGCCTGACACGGGAAAGCGGAGGGACCGGTCTGTGAGCCGCTAATTACAGACTATAGAGGTGACCTGAGATGGATCTGAAATATTGATATATACATCATACATACAGTATATGAGAATAACATTTTATGCTGGAGCCTACACGTCTTTAATGAAGGTTCTTGGAAAACATCACCATCCAGGAAAGTATAAAAATTCCTCTGTATGACTGGTGACAGGGAACTACAGGCTGTAATAACCGCTCACACCTTCATGGACTTGTCAAGAAAAAGCCTTGCAAAAAAGTTGATGGATTGGATAGTTCTTGGGAAGTAATGTGTCTTCTGTATCCAGCTCAAGGTGCCAATTGACCATAGGACTAAAAGTCTCAGCAGGGGTTAAACTTAAGGATTCTTGTCCAAAGAGAGTCATCTCTTACCTAATGAAACGGAAGTCCATGGAGTGAACTAAGTGGATGATTATCAAAATAGCACAGTGTTCATGAAAGTGTCCTACAAGCTTTGACCACCTACAGATAAAATCATTATCTACAAACTTGCATTGAAAGTGGGGCTCGAAAGAAAGTTATGGACCAGTAGACTCCAAAACTAGAGAAATCTTCAGAAAAAAGTGATGGAGGCAAGGGAGGGAGGCAAAGAACTTCTTTTACAGGCATCCAAAGTTACAACTAAGTGATATACCTTATCGTCAGCTGTTTAATTCACTATTGTAAGTAGATGAATTCTGGACTAAATGGAAGAGTGGACCAGGAGAACCAGCATCTACTACTGCCACCCAATTCACCTTTGGAAATGTTGGCTTTTTTTTTTTTTAAACATGGCTTCTGGACTAAAAAATTGTAATATTTTGCTAAATGACAAGGAAAGAAGAAACAGGATAAATACGCATATATTTATGTTTACAAAAAAAGGACAAAGCCAATTAAATCGATTCTACATATTTATGATATATGTATATGCACATTTGTCACATGCATCAACGCATCACCTCTTAACATTTTCTTAAAGGAATTAATCACAGCTTCTACCGTAATTCGTGCTTTGCAGAACAAAAAGAATGTAAAAAGCTGCACTTCATATCTCTACCACTAGGCGGAGCTTTAATGTAATGTACTACATGTGTCTGAATGAAAGCACTTTGTTCCCATTGCGGTCCTTAATATCTCAACAGCACAATATGTGGTCACGCATGGTATTACATGTAAAAAAAAATATGAATGGTTGTAACGTGAAATGTTTTTCTGTACTTGGAGCCACCATTATGAACAATAGAAAGGCACATATTTAGTGTTAATAATATATAATGTTCCTATCCTATTAAAACTACTAGGAAATCCTTCAGGTCCTTATAAGTCATCTACATCCATCAAAGATGGTTTTGTCATTTAGTTTACCCATCTCCTTTGATTTGGTCCATTGAAAATAAAGGGGTTGCACAGTGGCAGTTTTCATCCAAAAACAGTGCCACACATGTCCACAGGTTGTGCCAGGTATTGCACCTCAGCCTAATACACTTCAGTGGAGTTGGACTGTACTACCCATTCTGATACATCTGGATATGTAAATATCATTTATGTAAGGTACTTTTAATTCCATAGATAATGGCAACATTGGTGAATAAGCTGAAGGTTGAATACCTCTGGTTAACAAACTGCAAATCTGCAGCACAGAGTATTTTTAGCAGATGTGTTTTTGTATGTAAATTGAGCCAAAATGTAATAATTGAACAGTCTGAAGTATACATATTACTAGGATATTCGGCAGATTTAATACAGATAATTGTCTATTATTCCCGTAATTGTAATGTCAGCGATGAGTGGAAATCTTTACACTGATAAGTGGTGTACAAAAAACTGAAGATCCTATTTTAAAACATTAGATCCTTTCAAGTCTGCTTATTAAAGCAATTCGTATCTAATTACAGGTAAAATGCTGTATAAAAGCTTTCTCTGTGTTATGTCTGTAACATTACAGAATTTTCTAGCAAGTTAATTTTTCATTTTTCATCGTTGTTCCACCTGGTTTGAAAGATCATTTAAGGTTTACAACATGCTTTTAGGTTTTTGAAAAAAAAATATACACATCTGCTTTACAAGGATGGACAAAATCTTAGTTTATCTTTATCTTGGCTCCTCATGGGCGGGGTAAACCTTTCTAAGGCTCAACCAGCAGTGTTGTCAAAGAAGAGGGGAAAAAGAAGGTCAAGATGGAAAAAGGGGTTAAAAAACATCAAAGAGAACCTGTTTTGACTAGAATCTCTTGTGACCTCTCATCTCTATGTACATACTTGTCCATATGTGTTTCTTTGACAATATTTTCTTGCATAATTGTGAAGTTTGTGCTGCCCTCCACTTGTGATGTCTGTATGGTGAGCCACAGTGGCCTTTTTTTATACCGCAACAATATTGTTAAAAAAAAATATTAATTTTCCCTGAGTAAATCTCTACATTCTCAGGAGGATTATATTCAGGAGCCCTATACATGACCCCCTGTAGCATCCGGCGTATGTTATGTATGTGATCCATGTATGAAGCACATGTGAGCTTTTCCATAAAGTCACCGTTCTTTTAACCAGTCAATTGTTACATTTGTCAATGTTTCCTCAAATTGCAAATTTTAGAAAGAGTTGAAAAATGGAATGAGTGGGCAATTAATAATGGAGTCATTATGTTTTTTTTAAGCAAAGATCGGCACCAACAGGAACCAGTGTTACATATCAGGAACCAGCTGACAACTTGAGCCTTGGAGTCCTTCAGATTTGTGGAAAAACAACATAGCCACGTTCTGAATGACAAAGACAGACCATTTTCTACCTTTTGTCCTTATAGACAGATCATTCCTTTCAGATTAGATGTGTTGCAGCAATCAGCTTGTTGGTGCACTCTGCACCTATGGCAAAATGTCAAAGCTTATTTTAAATTAAAGGGGGCAAACCAGTGTGAGACATGTAATGACTGACAGTCTACAATCTGCTTTCTTGATTAACGTGTCTCACACTGGTAATGCCCTCTTTCATTTAAAATAATCTCTGGAGACAGATCCTCAGGGAGATCTATGTCCTGCCCATAGATCTTAACAGCTCATTTACATATTAAGAAAAACATGGGGATTTCTCAGGACATTCGGATCGCAGATATCAAAGTATCATTTTAGTCAACTTTCTATGACCTACATCTTCGGAGGGCAGATCTTGCTGACAGATTCCATAGTATTTTGGTATTTCACCAGATTTGGTTGGCGCTGCCTTCATCCAGAGACTCATAGCTGTGATCATCACACAGAAAATCAGGGGAAAAAGCACAGGTAATGTAAAGAGAGAAAACCTTGCAGTCTCTATTTTGGGGTTTGGTGATGGTGTGCAGCATTTTGAGCCATTTCTCTGAATCATATCGTCCTTTCTCTAATGTAAGTCACAGCGTTCAAGTTCAGAGATCAGCGGCGAAGAACAGAATACAAAGCTACAGCATGACAAAATCATTACTTCTAAATCGAGCCCTGACGTTGAGCTAATTCTCTAGAACTTTTCATGCCCATGCATTTCATAAAAGCTGAGTATTTTTCCACAGTGTCAGAACATGCATTAGGTTTTTACTGCAGCTTCAAAGATAGTAAAAAAAAACAACAAAAAACAAACAAGCTCAAAAATTCAAAATCATACAAAATATTATTGCCGTTTATGTAAGGGGCATTTTCAGCTTAAGTATATTATTCATCTGTTGTTGTCTTAGTTCCTTGCCAGGGTCCACTTTATATAAAGTGTTCATGAAATTACTGCTGACAACCAGACTTTATATCATGCCTGAGAGGTTGTCACAGCCCTGCCTCTTATTACTGATCTCACTAGAGATGAGTGCATTAGGCAAAATTCTAATTTGCCAGTGGAGGCGGAATTTCCCTGGAAATTCGATTCACAGAAAAGCTCTTCCTCTGTAAATGAATGTTTCTTAATATGCTCTTGAGTCTCTACAAATTCTAGAAAAATGTAAGGAAAAAATACTTCTGCTCACCGCTCACCTCTCTGGCCCCTCCGCTCCTCACCATCAACCACCCAATTCTTTATCACCACGGAGCACTGCACCTCTTCACATTAGGTCGCAACTTGCAGCCCTGATGAGGCTCGGAATATTTTTGCGAGAGCACGTGTAAGGTCATGATGGCACAAATTGCTCAGTGACCTTGCACCCATATGTGCTGTAACGTACCGGGACTTGTCGGGGCCTAGTCTCAAACTCAAATACTTATCACATGTAGCAATTAACCTTTTCATATGGAAACAAACTTAAAGCCCACGAGCAAAGTAAATTTTAATTAATAGATCTTAGCATATTTGAATAATATAATATGTCACGTAAGCGCAGTAAAAAGCATATGGTCCAATGGCATAATTTAAATTAGTAATAACAAAGGATATAAAATATTGAGCAATGCAGATAATAAAGTATGATGCCAACAAAAGTGCCCCCAAACACAGTATGACAGTGAATTCCTCCACAGTACCCTCCACAAGCACTTTCTCATGACCTTACGTTACCCCCCCTGGAAAGTATGGCGACCCCATCACAGTGTGATTCCCCAACTGTAATCTCCACACAGTATAATGGATCCCACAGTCATCCACACAGTATAATTAGCACCACATAGTCCTCTATACACTATAATGGGCCTTGTAATGCCTTCCATACAGAATAATGGCCCCACATACTCCTCCATACAGTATAAATGGGCCCTGCGTTGCCATCTATGCAGTATATTGGCCACACATGGTGTTCCATAAAGTATAATGGCTCCACATAGTCCTCCTTACAGTAGAATGGCACCAACATAGTCCTCACACAGTATGATGGCCCCACATAGTCCTCTGTACCATACATTGTCCTTTCATAGGCCTCTATTCACTGTAAGAAAATGCACCTTCAACCAGATGAGTGACTGTGAGGACTTCATTGTCCAGAGAGGTAAGCGGAGTATAAGTATTTTTTTTTACCTTTTGATAGCCAGCGGATGTCATTCTGGTGAACTTGCATGGAAGAGAATTACAAAAATTCTGCGTTTTGGAGAAGCAGAATTTTTATATTACAGCAGAATCCAATTCCACCAAAACATATTCTCATCTCTACAATATTGTAATATAATTACATTGTGATCTGACATGAGACTCCAACTCAAGCTATTCATCTATTACCGCTCACAATCAACTTCTAGATCATGTCTGACAGGTTGTCACTGCCGTGCCCTGGTTACTGACATCATTGTTGTGATATGATGTAAAGGTAATTTACTTACTATTATCAGACATTTGGTGCCCACTTCTTACCCTACAGTAACATCTATTAGTGCTGAAAACCAGATGCTATATCATGCTTTGGAGATTGTCACAGCCCCGTTACTGATATCACTGAATATAAGCCTTCAAGATGTCAGATGTAATTGTATACATTGTATACCTTGGTATTATCAAAGTAATAGCACAAGCCATAATGAAAACCAAACAACGTCCCCAATCTGGCCTTTTGTGCGCCAATCTTGATGAAATGTGCATAGAAGGCATTTGTCTATTAATGAACTTGCTACATTTTCTATTTGACCTCAAGATTTGTATATTGTAATTTAATGGTAAAAAAATTACCATAATTTTGAAAATGTAAGAAAATTTACCATAATTTTTTGCCATAATTTATTATACACGTTTTCTGGCATAAATTTGTCAGGTGTGCTTAGATGTACCCTAATCCACCAGAGCTCTGACCACTTTCAACAAGTTGAACTGCTGGCCGGTACTGGCATACAAACACCAAAACTCGATACATTTTTGCCAGGCTAAACGTTGCACAAACATTTTTTGATATTTCAAGCAGTTTTTACACCAAAAAACTGACATAAATTGCTTTTTGAATTGGCAGGGGCCATTGAATTGGAGAATGTATATAGTTGGACACTTGACCTAGTGAATTTTTAGAAATCCGGTCTGGTTCTATCATTTCACGCATGATGACCAATAGATCCACAATTACAGGGCACAAAGTAATCGGAGGGCTTGAGTATTTTTGCAGATGGCCAAAAGCATTTTAAATCAGCCTCATTTATTTTGTAAATGATCATAATGAATGAACAGTGGTGTTAACACACAGGATGCAAATTACTCACGTTCCACCATTTGGCATCTGTTTGCAAATGTGCTCAGTCTGATGCATTATGGTTTGCTTAAACATGGAGGCCGAGACTCCGTCTGACCTCATCTC
The DNA here is from genome assembly GCA_033576555.1 of Oophaga sylvatica. Lineage (NCBI taxonomy): Eukaryota > Metazoa > Chordata > Amphibia > Anura > Dendrobatidae > Oophaga > Oophaga sylvatica. Next base: position 98,430,801 of record JARQOD010000003.1, read on the forward strand.
CAATCTAGAGCCTTTCCATCATCTTCTAGAGTGACAGCACAGGGAGAGAAAAATTAAGGGACTGAAGAATTGCTTGTTTATTGGATTTCTTGTTTTCTTTCCTCCTCTGATAACCTCAAACTTCTTAAAACACAAAATAAATTGGTTTGATGCCTTTCCAGAAAAAAGTCATTATTGTTAAAAGAACTGTAAATTCTATTCATACTCCCCCTCGTATACCCGCTTGATCATTTCAAGGGTAGTAATTTTCACTTTCAGCAAAAAGACATTTGAATGGTAAAAGTGGCTCTATTTACAAGCATTATGTTATGGATCGAGGCGGAGACGTCGGTCCCAGCATCTCGCTCGGTCTAATACTGTGCAGAGGCTTGTTGCTGCCTCTCCTGGTTCCTGTATTATAACCAGTGTTGGAGCAGGCAGTTCTGGGACAAAGCCCTCGCTTTCTCCTTCTAAGCATGCCCAGGGCGAGGTCTTCCATTGGAGACCAAGGGTCACATGCTCAGGTACTGCAGCAACTCCTATTGGTCCGCCAGGAAGGTCCTGAAACTGCTTGTGTTCTGGAACAGTTTCTCATTGGTCCTTTTCTGGAAGGTCTTGTAGTTGCTGCTATAAAAGGGTTGCATGGCCGCACTGCCATGCGCTAGTATCAATTATGTTATGTGCTTTGCGCCAGTGTGGTCATGTACGCATGCGGTTAGGGCTCGGCTGAAATAAGCCCCTAGAATACCGGCACCTCCGGTGAGGAGTTTTGTATTCACGTGTTCAGGGCTTGGCTGAAATAGCCTCTAGAATACCGGCTACTCCAGTGAGGAGTTGGTTGTTTGCATGACCATGGACTGCTCTCCGCTCAGCAGTTATCTGTGTACTTCTGTGGTGTTAACAGGACACAGTCTCTATCTCAGCATCTATGTCAGCGACTCTGTGGTGTAACAGAGCTCGCTCATACCGCCATATAGTGCCACAACATCTATGTTTGCGACTCTGTGAAGTAACAGAGCTCGCTTATACCGCCATATCCTGTCATCTTACTAGCAGAAGGCTCTGCCTGCACGGTGGACCCCGGGCTGTGAACGTACGTATTATTTATATTTATTTGGTGCGTTCTGCCAGCCGTAACACATTATGTAGCCACTAGAGGGCCTCTGTGTACCTTCTGCTCCAGCACAACTATAGAAAAGGGCATGGAGTCGAGACCCTCACTCAACCTCCGATGAGATCTAGGAATAACAGATCAGAACAGAGAAGTGTTGAACCATTGAACCATTTTCATTATATCCCTCTTTAATATTGGGCTCAGTGGAGTGGACTCCTTTAGTTGAATTTACAGAGATTATAAAAAGGAAGCCAAACCCCCAAAATTCTATTCATTTGATAGAGATGAGCTGATCAATGTGCAGAGGATCAACTTCAAGCCAAATTTTCTAAAAAATCGTAGGTCCCTGTTAATTTGCATACTTTGCAATTTGATTCACGAGGGTTGCAAAAAATGTCTTTCTCTCTCCAGGGCAATATCTTGGGGGGTGGGGATGGTGTGACATTTTGCCCCTGGAACTGTCAGCTGAGAGAAGGTGCAAAACGCCAGCTCTCAGTATTAAATTATACTCATGCCTTTTGGGCATGAGTACAATTGAAGCCCTGACCACTGGAACTTCTGATGTCAGCTGATGTTACTCCTGCATCACAGAAGATGTGTTTAGTGGCAAGGTGAGTATAACAATAGACAGTATGGGCAAGAGGAGGGAGGGTTGAATATGTGAGAAGACAAATGGGCAGGATGGCTGGAATTGTGTGAGGAGACAGTATGGGCAGGGAGCTGGGAATGTGTGAGGAAACAATATGGGCAGGGAAGTTATATGTGAGGGGACAGTATGCGCCGGACAGAATGTGTTAGGAAACAGTATGGGTGGTGGGGTGGGGCTGGAAATGTCTATGGTGGGGTGGAGCTGGGAAAAAGTATAGGCAAGAGGGATAGGAATGTGTGAGGAGAAAGTATGGGCAGGGGAGGCTAAGACTGTGTGAGGAGACTGCATGGATAGCATTGCTTGTATTGTGTGAGAAGACAGTAGGGGGGCTTGTGATGTGTAAGGAGACAGTATTTGCTGAGGGGCCGGGAATGTGTGAGGAGACAGTATGGGCAGGGGAATTGTGAGATGAGACAGTATGAGCAGGGGAGCAGTGTGATGAGACAGGACAGGAAGGGAGGAATGTGTTAGGAGACTATAGAGGTGATGGGGCAGGTAATGTGTAGTAGATATTATGGGCAGGGGAGTTGGGAATGTGTTAGAAAAGAGTATGAGAGAGGGTCTGAGAATGTGTGAGAACTGTCTTCATATCTCCATACTGATGGATTGACTGGGATTGTGTGTCAGGAGACAATATGGGCAGGAGTGAATGTGTGAGTAGATAGTAGGGGTGGTGGGGTGGGGCTAGGAATGTATAAGGAGAAAGAATTGGCAGGGGGACTGGGAATGTGTAGGAGAAAGTGTGGGCTGGCTATGTGTGAGGTGACAGTGTGGTCATGGGGGCTGAGAATGTGTGATGAGGTATTATGGGCAAATGTACAGTGGGTTCGGAAAGTATGTGTGGAGAAAACTAGGCACAGCTCATCACCAGCCCAATACAATCTCAAGAGTTAAACATTGTGGTGGCAGCATCATACTATGGGGGTGTTTTTCAGCTGCAGGGACAGGATGACTGGTTGCAATTGAAGGAAACATGAATGCGGCCAAGTACAGAGATATCTTGGGTGAAAACCTCTTCCAGAGTGCTCTGGGCCTCAGACTTGGCCGAAGGTTCACCTTCCAACAAGACAATGACCCTAAGCACACAGCTAAAATAACAAAGGAGTGGCTTCAGAACAACTCTGTGACCATTCTTGACTAGCCCAGCCAGAGACCTGACATAAACCCTATTGAGCATCTCTGGAGAGACCTGAAACTGGCTGTCCACCAACGTTCACCATCCAACCTGATGGAACTGGAGAGGATCTGCGAGGAAGAATGGCAGAAGATCCCCAAATCCAGGTGTGAAAAACTTGTTGCATCATTCTCAAGAAGACTCATGGCTGTACTAGCTCATAAGGGTGCTTCTACTCAATACTGAGCAAAGGGTCTGAATACTTATGACCATGTATATTTCAGTTTTTCTTTTTTTATAAATTTGCAAAAATTTATACATTTATGTTTTTTTTCAGTCAAGATGGGGTACAGAGTGTTCATTAACCCCTCTCTGACATCAGACGTACTATCCCGTCCATGAAACCCGTGCCAATCTGACCATGGACAAGATAGTACGTCATAGGCGATCAGCTGCGCTCCCAGGGGGAGCGCAGCTAATCGCCGCCGGGTGTCAGCTGATTATCACAGCTGACACCCAGGACTGTGTGTCAGGAGCGGTCACGGACCGCTCCCGGCACATTAACCCCTGGCACACCACGATCAAACATGATCGCGGTGTACCAGGGGCACATGGGATGTGATCGCGCTGTTCTGAGGCCTTCCTCCCTCCAAGGACCCGGATCCAAGATGGCCGCCGGGTCCTGCAGGGAGGCGGCTTCCTCAGTGCCTGCTGAGAGCAGGCACTGAGAAGCCTGCAGCAGTGCCAGAGCGATCGCTGGTGTGACAGAGTGCTGTGCACACTTTCACACCAGCGATCTGACATTTTACAGTGATGTCCCACCCTGGGACAAAGTAAAAAAGTGAAAAAAATAAAAATAAACATGTTTTTAAAAAAAAAAAAAAATATTCCCCCAAAAATTCATTTTTTCCTGTAAATAAAAAAAAACAATAAAAGTACACATATTTGGTATAGCCGCGTCCGTAACGACCCCCTCAGAAAACTGTCCCACTAGTTAACCCCTTTAGTGAACCCCTTAAAAAAAAAAAACAAAGCAAAAAATCAATGCTTTATCATCATACCGCCGAATAAAAAGTGGAATAACACGCAATCAAAAAGACTGATATAAATAAACATGATACCGCTGAAAACGTCATCTTGTCCTGCAAAAAACGAGCCACCATACAGCATCATCAGCGAAAAAATAAAAAAGTTATAGCTCGCAGAATAAAGCGATGCAAAAATAATTATTTTTTATATAAAATTGTTTTTATTCTATAAAAGCACCAAAACATAAAAAAATGATATAAATGAGGTATCGCCGTAATCGTACTGACCCGAAGAATAAAACTGCTTTTTCAATTTTACCACACGCGGAACGGTATAAACGCCTCCCCAAAAATCGAACTTCCCAAAAATCGAAATAAAAAGCGATCAAAAAATGTCACGTGCTCAAAATGGTACCAATAAAAACATCAACTCGTATCGCAAAAAATAAGACCTCACATGACTCTGTGGGCCAAAATATGCAAAAATTATAGCTGTCAAAATGTGGTGATGCAAAAACTATTTTTTGCAATAAAAAGCGTCTTTTAGCGTGACAGCTGCCAATCATAAAAACCCGCTATAAATAGTAAATCAAACCCCCCTTTATCACCCCCTTAGTTAGGGAAAATAATAAAATTAAAAAAATTTATTTATTTCCATTTTCCCATTAGGGTTAGGGTTAGGGTTGCGGCTAAAGTTAGGGTTAGGGTTGGCACTAAAGTTGGGATTAGGGTTAGGGTTGGGATTAGGGTTAGGGGTGTGTTAGGGTTAGGTTTGTGGTTAGGGTTGGGACTAGGGTTAGGGGTGTGTTGGGGTTAGGGTTGGAGTTAGAATTGGGGGGTTTCCGCTGTTTAGGCACATCTGGGGCTCTCCAAATGTGACATGCCGTCTGATCTCAATTCCAGCCAATTCTGCGTTGAAAAAGTCAAACGGTGCTCCTTCACTTCTGAGCTCTGCCATGCGCCCAAACAGTAGTTTACCCCCACATATGGGGTATCAGCGTACTCTGGACCCCAAGAGTTATTGTGCAATTTGTCCTATTTCTTCTGTTACCCTTGGGAAAATAAAAAACTGGGGGCGAAAATATAATTTTTGTAAAAAATGATTTTTTTGTTGTTACGGCTGTACGTTATAAACTTCTGTGAAGCACTTGGGGCTTCATAGCGCTCACCACACATCTAGATAAGTTCCTTGTGGGGTCTATTTTCCAAAAAAAGGGTCCCTTGTGGGGGTTTTACACTGTTTAGGCGCATCAGGGGCTCTCCAAATGCGACATGACGCCCCAGACCATTCCATCAAAGTCTGCAATCCAAAATGTCACTACTTCCCTTCCAAGCCCTGACGTGCGCCCATACAGTAGTTTTCTCCCACATATTGGGTATCAGCATACTCAGGACAAATTGGACAACAACTTTTGGGGTCCAATTTCTCCTGTAACCCTTGTGAAAATAAAATATTGGGGCGAAAAAATCATTTTTGTAAAAAAAAAAGGATTTTTTATTTTACGGCTGTACGTTATAAACTTCTGTGAAGCACTTCACGGTTCAAAGTGCTCACCACACATCTAGATAAGTTCCTTGAGGGGTCTAGTTTACAAAATGGTGTCATTTGTTGGGGGTTTCCACTGTTTAGGCAGATCAGGAGCACTCCAAACACGACATGGCATCCAGCCAATTCTGCTTTGAAAAAGTCAAACTCTACCATGCACCCAAACAGTGGTTTACTGTTGTGAATGGGTTTGAGATGAGTTCTGAGCAGAGGCTCCCTCTGGTGGTTACAAGCGGTACTAGTGAGGATTGGGAATCAGGTGTTACTGATTGGTCTTATTTAAGGGAATCATTTTCCCATCAGGGTTGCCGGTGATCAATTGTTCTGGTCTGAATCCTTCTTTCCAGTTTCCCTTGTAGCCTGCTGTGTCGTGTCTGCATCTCCTGCTATCAGATAAGACAATTTCTTATTTTGTGTTTTTGCTATATTTTTGCATTTTGTCCTGCACTTCTGTGGGGGCCTTCTGGGTCCCCTCCGGGGGCTTTTGCCCTCTCAGTTTGGTCCTGCCACTGTGTTTTGTACTTTTGCTTTTTGCAGTTTTTTCAGTGTCTGCTGTTTTTGTTACACCAGAGAACTAATTTAGGTGGTAGAGGTCGTGTGATCTCAGGTGATTTTGAAATTAGTAGAGTTGGTGTTTTTCAGGGTTTTCTGGGATTGCAGTAAGTACCCTTCCTGTCCTTTTCTATTTAGATAGTTTGGGCCCCAGCGTTTGCTCATACTATTTTCTTTCTGTGTCAGTATTTCCTCTTGTCTAACCGCCATTACATGTTTGGGGGCTTTCTATTATCTTTGGGGTTCTGCTCCGGGGCAGATAGCTTTCCTATTTCTATCTTTAGGTGTAGTTAGTTTCTCAGGCTGTGACGAGGCGTCTAGGACCATCGTAGGAACGCTCCACGGCTGCCTCTAGTTGCGGTGGTTAGTCAGGGTACTGCAATCTCATAGATTCCAACTGCTCTGGTGTATTTCCTTTTTTACCTGCACTCCTCAGCTACCGTAACATAACAGTATCACCGGCCCATAAAAATTGTATGTACTCACAGAAGGGAAAAAATATTTTGAAGGAAGAAAAGTTGTCAGAGATATTTTTCTGTTTGTTGCATTTTTTTTTTTTTTTTTTTTTTCCCTCTGTATCTCTGGGTGCTGGGGAGGATCTTTTCTCTCAATGGAGTTTACACAGTTGTCTGGACGTGTGGATCAGCTTGCCACTGAGGTTCGGAGTATTGCTGCATATCTTGCTAGGTTGCCTGTTGTGGAACCTAGGATCCCCATGCCAGATTTGTTTTCAGGGGATCGAGCTAAGTTTCAGAATTTCAAAAATAATTGTAAATTGTTTCTTGCCTTAAAATCTAAGTCCTCAGGAAACGCAGCGCAGCAGGTTCAAATTATCATCTCTCTCCTGCGCGGCGATCCTCAGGATTGGGCTTTTTCCCTCACACCTGGGGATCCTGTTTTGAGTGATGTTGATGCATTTTTTCAGGCTTTGGGGTTATTGTACGATGAGCCTAATGTCACTGATCAAGCTGAAAAAGCCTTGTTGGCATTAAATCAGGGGCTTGATGACGCTGAGTTATACTGTCAGAGATTCCGTAGGTGGGCAGTCCTGACCAAATGGAATGACGACGCTTTGGCGGCCCTTTTCCGGAAGGGTCTGTCGGATAATGTAAAGGATGTTATGGTGGGATTCCCTGTCCCCTCTGGTCTCAATGATTCTATGTCATTAGCGATTCAAATTGACAGACGTTTGCGTGAGCGGAGAAGTATGCGTGGAGTGGTGTTGCCTTGTGAGCCAGCTGCTGAGCCCATGCAGTGTGATGGAGTGGTGTCTGGGGCACAGCGTCATGAGTTTCGAAAGCGCAATGGGTTATGTTTCTACTGTGGTGATGCCTCTCATGCTATTTCAGTCTGCCCTAAGCGGGGAAGACGTTTTGCACGCTCAGTTGTCTTGGGTAGTGTTCAGACTAAGTTTTTATTAACTGTCACTCTGATATGCTCTCTGTCCTCATTTTCTGCTCAGGCTTTCGTTGATTCTGGAGCAGCTATTAACCTGATGGATTATGATTTTGCTAAACGTTGTGGATTTCCCTTGATACCCCTACAGAAGTCTATTCCCCTACTGGGGATCGATTCTACCCCTTTGGCTGAGAATAAACCCCAGTTTTCTACTCAGGTGATAATGAGGGTTGAACCTGATCACCAGGAGTGCTGCAAATTTTTGGTTCTATATAATCTGCATGACATTATCGTGCTGGGTTTCCCTTGGTTACAGTCTCATAATCCTGTTTTGGATTGGAAATCTGTGTCTGTAACCAGTTGGGGCTGCCAATGTGTTAATACCAACACTCCTGTTTTTTCTGCCTCCCCCCAGGCTGAGGATGTTCCTGACTTTTTGTTTGATTTTTCTGATGTGTTTAGCGAAAGTAAATCTGCATCCTTACCTCCCCATAGGAGCTATGACTGCGCTATTGAATTAGTGCCAGGTAGTAAATTCCCTAAGGGTCGCCTTTTTAACTTGTCTGTACCTGAACATGACGCTATGCGGTCTTATATCAAGGAATCATTGGAGAAGGGTCATATCAGACCATCCTCTTCACCCTTAGGTGCCGGTTTTTTCTTTGTGGCCAAAAAAGATGGTTCATTAAGGCCGTGTATTGATTATCGTCTCTTGAACAATATTACTGTGAAATATCAATACCCGTTACCCTTGATTTCTGACCTGTTTTCCAGGGTGAAAAACGCTACTTGGTTTACCAAGCTTGACCTCAGGGGGGCGTATAACCTTATTCGCATTAAGCACGGGGATGAATGGAAGACGGCATTTAACACCCCTGAAGGGCATTTTGAGTACCTTGTGATGCCCTTTGGGCTCACTAATGCTCCTTCCGTCTTCCAGTCCTTCATGAATGACATTTTCAGGGATTTTGTGGACAAGTTTCTGATTGTTTATTTGGATGATATCTTGATTTTTTCTAATGACTGGGACTCTCATGTGAAACATGTTCGAACTGTATTCCAGATTTTGAGAGAGAATGCTCTGTATGTGAAGGGATCAAAGTGTCTTTTTGGCGTACAGAAGATCTCATTTCTGGGATTCATTTTGTCCCCATCTGTTATTGAAATGGACCCGGTCAAGGTTCAGGCCATCTGTGATTGGGTCCAACCTACTTCATTAAAGGCTCTTCAGAGATTTTTGGGTTTTGCCAATTTTTATCGTAAATTTATTGGTAATTTCTCTGTTATTGTTAAACCATTAACTGATTTGACCAGAAAGGGTTCTGATGTGGTGAATTGGCCTCCTGAGGCAGTCTCTGCGTTTCAGGAACTTAAGCAGAGATTCACTTCTGCTCCTGTTCTACGGCAGCCTGATGTTTCTCTGCCATTTCAGGTGGAGGTTGATGCCTCTGAAATTGGGGCAGGTGCCGTTTTGTCCCAAAAAGATCCAGAGACCTCTAAAAGTAACCCTTGTGCCTTTTTCTCTCGAAAATTTTCTCCTACTGAACGTAATTATGACGTGGGTAATCGGGAGTTATTGGCCATGAAGTGGGCTTTTGAAGAGTGGAGACATTGGCTGGAGGGAGCCAAACATCAGGTGGTGGTCCTTACGGACCATAAGAATCTGGTCTATCTGGAATCTGCCAAGCGACTCAATCCTAGACAGGCCAGGTGGGCCTTGTTTTTCACACGTTTTAATTTTGTGGTTTCCTTTCTTCCTGGCACTAAGAATGTTAAGGCGGATGCCCTCTCGAGGAGTTTCCTTGCGGACTCTCCTGAGCTATCTGATCCCTCTGTTATTTTGAAGGAGGGTGTAGTTCTTTCCGCCATCTCGCCTAATTTGAGACTTGCTCTGGAGGGGTGTCAGGAGGATAGGCCCGAGCGCTGCCCTGTTGGAAAATTGTTTGTCCCGGACCAATGGAAAAAGAGTGTGATGTCTGAGATTCATTGTTCCGCATTGGCTGGGCATCCCGGAATTTTTGGTACCAGAGACTTGGTTAGTCGGTCCTTTTGGTGGCCTACCTTGTCTCGCGATGTCAGGGAATTTGTGCAGTCCTGCGGGACTTGCTCTCGCTCCAAGCCTTGCTCTCGCTCTAGTGGTTTGTTGATGCCATTGCCTGTGCCCAAGAGACCATGGACCCATATCTCTATGGATTTCATTTCCGATCTTCCTGTTTCTCAGAGAATGACCACCATCTGGGTAATTTGTGATAGGTTTTCCAAAATGATACATCTTGTGCCATTACCTAAGTTGCCTTCCTCCTCTGAATTGGTGCCGTTGTTCCTTCAGCACGTGGTTCGTTTACACGGCATTCCTGAGAACATTGTGTCTGACAGAGGAGTCCAGTTTGTTTCCAGATTTTGGAGGACTTTTTGTTCTAAACTGGGTGTTCAATTGTCTTTCTCCTCGGCATTTCATCCTCAGACCAATGGTCAAACTGAGAGAACAAACCAGACATTGGAGACTTATCTAAGATGCTTTGTGTCTGCTGATCAGGATGACTGGGTCTCTTTTTTGCCTTTGGCTGAGTTTGCTCTTAATAATAGGGCTAGCTCTGCCACTTTGATGTCTCCGTTTTTCTGTAATTCTGGGTTTCACCCTCGATTTTCTTCAGGACAGACGGAGGCTTCTGTCTGTCCAGGTGTTGACTCTGTTGTTGAGCGTATGCAGCAGATTTGGGACCAGGTAGTGGAGAGGTTGTCCCTCTCTCAGGAGAAGGCCCAGCGGTTTGCTAACCGGCATAGGACTGATGGTCCTCGGTTTAAAGTGGGGGACTTGGTCTGGTTGTCCTCAAAGAATATTCCTATGAGAGTAGCATCTCCTAAATTTAAGCCTAGGTTCATTGGACCTTATAAGATCATGGAGATTATTAATCCTGTTTCTTTTCGTTTGCTTCTTCCAGGGACATTTAAGATCCATAACGTGTTCCACAAGTCCTTGTTGAAGAGGTTTGTTGAGCCAGTGGTTCCTGCTGCTGTGCCTCCTGACCCTGTTTTGGTTGAGGGCAATCTGGAGTATGTGGTTGAGAAAATATTGGATTCTCGTTTTTCTAGACGAAGACTCCAGTATTTGGTTAAATGGAGAGGTTATGGTCAGGAAGATAATTCTTGGGTGTTTGCTTCGGACATCCATGCTAGGAGACTTATCCGTGCGTATCATAGAACTCATCCTGACCGACCTGGTTGCTCAAATGAGGGTTCGGTGACCCCTCCTCAAGGGGGGGGTACTGTTGTGAATGGGTTTGAGATGAGTTCTGAGCAGAGGCTCCCTCTGGTGGTTACAAGCGGTACTAGTGAGGATTGGGAATCAGGTGTTACTGATTGGTCTTATTTAAGGGAATCATTTTCCCATCAGGGTTGCCGGTGATCAATTGTTCTGGTCTGAATCCTTCTTTCCAGTTTCCCTTGTAGCCTGCTGTGTCGTGTCTGCATCTCCTGCTATCAGATAAGACAATTTCTTATTTTGTGTTTTTGCTATATTTTTGCATTTTGTCCTGCACTTCTGTGGGGGCCTTCTGGGTCCCCTCCGGGGGCTTTTGCCCTCTCAGTTTGGTCCTGCCACTGTGTTTTGTACTTTTGCTTTTTGCAGTTTTTTCAGTGTCTGCTGTTTTTGTTACACCAGAGAACTAATTTAGGTGGTAGAGGTCGTGTGATCTCAGGTGATTTTGAAATTAGTAGAGTTGGTGTTTTTCAGGGTTTTCTGGGATTGCAGTAAGTACCCTTCCTGTCCTTTTCTATTTAGATAGTTTGGGCCCCAGCGTTTGCTCATACTATTTTCTTTCTGTGTCAGTATTTCCTCTTGTCTAACCGCCATTACATGTTTGGGGGCTTTCTATTATCTTTGGGGTTCTGCTCCGGGGCAGATAGCTTTCCTATTTCTATCTTTAGGTGTAGTTAGTTTCTCAGGCTGTGACGAGGCATCTAGGACCATCGTAGGAACGCTCCACGGCTGCCTCTAGTTGCGGTGGTTAGTCAGGGTACTGCATCTCATAGATTCCAACTGCTCTGGTGTATTTCCTTTTTTACCTGCACTCCTCAGCTACCGTAACATAACAGTTTACCCTCACATATGGGTATCAGTGTACTCAGGACAAATTGCACAATACCTTTTGGAGTCTTGTTACCCTTGGGAAAATAAAAATTTGGGTGAAAAGATCATTTTTGTGGAAAAAATATGATTTTTTAATTTTACGGCTCTACGTTATAAACTTGTGTGGAGCACTTGGGGGTTCAAATTGCTCACCAAAGATCTAGATAAGTTCCTTAGGGAGTCTAGTTTCCCAAATGGGGTCACTTGTGGGGGTTTCCACTATTTAGGCACATCAGGGGCTCTCCAAATTGCAACATGGCGTCCAATCTCAATTCCAGCCAATTTTGGTTGGAAAAAGTCAAATGGTGCTCTTTCCATTCCGAGCTCTGCCGTGTGCCCAAACAGTGGTTCCCCCCCACATATGGGGTATCAGCTTACTCAGGACAATTGGACAACAACTTTTGTGGTCCAATTTCTCCTGTTACCCATGGGAAAATAAAAAATTAGTGACTAAAAGATAATTTTTGTGGGAAAAAAATAGGATTTTTTATTTTCATGCCCGGGCATTATAAACTTGTGTGAAGCACTTGAGGGTTCAAAGTGCTCACCAAAGATCTAGATAAGTTCCTTAGGGGGTCTAGTTTCCAAAATGGGGTCACTTGTGGGGGGTTTCCACTGTTTAGGCTCATCTGGGGCACTGCAAACGGAACATGACCCCCATCAACGTCTGCATTCCAAAACGTTACTACTTCCTTTCCAAGCCCTGCCGTGCGCCCAAACAGTTTCCCCCACATATGGAGTATCAGCGTACTCAGGACAAATTGGACAACAACTTTTGGGGTCCAATTTCCATGGGAAAAATAAAAAATTTGGGACTAAAAAATCATTTTTGTGGAAAATTGTGTTTTTTTCACACCCAGGCATTATAAGCTTTTGTGAAACACTTGGGGGTTCAAAGTGCTCACAACATATCTAGATAAGTTCCTTAGGGGGTCTAGTTTCCAAAATTTTGTCACTTGTGGGGGGGTTTCCACTGTTTAGGCGCATCAGGGGCTCTACAAACGCAACATGGCGTCCAATCTCAATTCCAGTCAATTTTAGTTTGAAAAAGTCAAACGGCGTTCCTTCCCTTACGAGCTCTGCCGTGTACCCAAACAGTGGTTTTCCCCCACATATGGGGTATTGGTGTACTCAGGAGAAATTGTACAACAACTTTATCTGTCCATTTTCTCCTTTTACCCTTGTGAAAATAAAAAAAAGTTTGTAAAAGATCATTTTTTGTGGCTAAAAAGTTAAATACTCATTTTTTCCTTCCACGTTGCTTCAGCTCCTGTGAAGCACCTGAAGGGTTAATAAAATTCTTGAATGTGGTTTTCAGTACCTTGAGGGGAGCAGTTTTTAGAATGGTGTCACTTTTGGGTATTTTCTGCTATATAGACCCCTCAAAGTGACTTCAAATATGAGGTGGTCCCTAAAAAAATGGATTTGTAAATTTTGTTGTAAAAATGAGAAATCTTTTAACCCTTATAATTTCCTAACAAAAAAAAATTTTGGTTCCAAAATTGTGCTGATGTAAAGTAGACATGTGGGAAATGTTATTTCTTAACTAATTTGTGCGACATATTTCTCTGTTTTAAGGGAATAAAAATTCAATTGAAAATTGCAAAATTTTTGAAAATTTTCGCTATATTTGCGTTTTTTTCAAAAATAAACGCAAGTAATATCAAAGAAATTTTACCACTTACGTGAGTACAATATGTCATGAGAAAACAATCTGAGAATCGCGAAGATCCATTGAAGCGTTCCAGAGTTATAACCTCATAAAGAGACAATGGTCAGAATTGTAAAAATTGGCCCGGTCATTAACGTGCAAACCACCCTTGGGGGTGAAGGGGTTAATGAGAGAAAAATGAACTTTTTTAAATTTACCAAATGGCTGCAATGAAACAAAGAGTGAAAAATTTAAAAGGGGTCTGAATACTTTCCGTACACACTGTTTGAGGAGACAGTATGGGGGGGGGGGAAATGTGTTAAGAGACAGATAATCTACGCGAATAGGTGAATGGGAGTTTTCGCAGATCCGCTCATCTCTCCTTAGCCAAGTCTTACTAAAACGTTTTTGGAGTTTTATTGTCATATTGTTTTCTGGAACTAGGGATACAACCTGATCCCCAAAAAAGTATAGGCAATAAAAATACCCTTATTTGCACAGAACATCATTGAGGTACGCTCCTTTTCTTGAATGTCCAGTTATTGTGCTAGATATACCAAACATTTTTCAACAATTAGTGCACCATTGAGAGAGCTAACAAAAACAAGTGTAAATTCAAGTGGATTTCAGAATGCCAATCCTCGTTTTGATGCTATTAAAAGTGAACTGTGCTCAGCAATAACTTCGACGTACTTTGATCCAGTTTGAAGCACTGAAATGATAGTGGATGTTAGTCCAGTGAAGCGTGGGGCTATTTTAGCACAATACAAAGCTAACAATCCAGATATGAGCATCATATTTTACTGTAATGGCTTAATAATTATAGAAACTTAATATTTTCAACCTGAACAGGAGAACTTTGCATCAGAGATAAGTGGATCAGTGTCAACTCAGATTTGCCTGTTTGAGTATATTTTCCCAGAAAATTTGATTTGCAGAGAAGTATCTCTGCTAATTTAGCATCAGCTGTTTTGCTCTGGGTTCTCCTAGACCCAAGACCATAATAAACAAGAGATGTAAAGTAAAAAAAAATCCTTATATTCACCTTGCCAGTTACCTTTTCCTTCTATCCATTCCTTACCATCACCCATCTGGTCACTGATGCATCTTTTGCTAGCATCAGTCAGCAATAAAATCTCGAGGCCTCTTGTAGGGATGTGTACTGTGTTACCCTGTTCCTGCCCCTGAAGACAACAGATGCACTATGTGAATGCGCTTTTTTATGTGAAGTAGCTTTTGACTAGTGTAATGTATTATGGTGATGTACAGTATATAAAGTGTTAGCACATAATGTGAATATAACATAAGGATAAGTTTAGAACAGCATAGGATATAGAACAGATTAGCAGGTAGATAGAAAATGGCTAAGGTTAAGATTGGCCCAGTGGGAGTGCACTAGAGCTGATAAGAAGGGGGGGGGGGCATTTCCTGATTAGAGAAGTTCAGTGTCAGCCAGTGAAGTGTGGAGTGGGTTCAAGTTCAGATGGGGTGGTGGCAGGGTCGGACTGGCCCACTGGAGAACCGGAGGATTCTCCGGTGGGCCCTGGCATCTGGGGGGCCCTGGCACCTGCTGGCATACAGGGGCCAGTTGCCTAGGGCCCCCGCTGCTCAGGGGCCCCTAGCCGGTGGCGTGTCGCTAATAGCGGCACACCACGCAGCTGCCATGGGGGCCCCGTGCCAGCGGAGCAGCAGCGGGTGACAGGAGGCAGGAGCCCCTATCCCTGCTGCTAAAGAGAAATTAATATTCATTGCTTCCCACGCCCACATGGGCGTGGGAAGCAGTGAATATCGTTACTTACCTTTCACCCGCTCCAACCGCTGAGCGCCGCTGTCCTCGGGCCCTCTTGTTGCGATGTTCAGGCAGAGGGCGCGATGACGTCATTAGTGAGCGCCGCGCCCTCTGCCTGAGCATTCACTGCCGGAGGACCGAAGACAGCGGCGCTCAGCAGTGGACCCGGTGACAGGTAAATATCGCAGGTGCCGGGGCCCTGAGCCAGCGGTGACAACGGCACCTGTCCCCCATAGCGCGCCGGTGTCCCCACCTGCTCAGGACCATGGCACCTGGCCCCCAGCGACGAGAGGTGAGTATGTCTTTTTTTTGCAGCAGCAGCATATGAGGCCTATAAAATGCAGCATCTATGGGGGCACAGTCTGTGGAGCATCTATGGGGGCATAATCTATGG
The DNA here is from genome assembly GCA_033576555.1 of Oophaga sylvatica. Lineage (NCBI taxonomy): Eukaryota > Metazoa > Chordata > Amphibia > Anura > Dendrobatidae > Oophaga > Oophaga sylvatica. The sequence continues at coordinate 98,446,144 of JARQOD010000003.1, forward strand.
GGACATAATCTGTGGAGCATCTATGGGGGCATAATCTATGGGGCATAATCTGTGGGGGCATAATCTATGGGGGCATAATCTGTGGAGCATCTATGGGGGCATAATCTATGGAGCATCTATGGGGGCATAATCTGTGGAGCATCTATGGGGCATAATCTGTGGAGCATCTATGGGGGCATAATCTGTGGAGCATCTATGGGGGCATAATCTATGGAGCATCTATGGGGGCATAATCTGTGGAGCATCTATGGGGGTATAATCTATGGGGGCATAATCTGTGGAGCATCTATGGGGGCATAATCTATGGAGCATCTATGGGGGTATAATCTATGGAGCTTCTATGGGGGCATAATCTAAGGAGCATCTATGGGGCATAATCTATGGAGCATCTATGGGGGCATAATCTATGGGGCATCTATGGGGGCATAATTTATGGAGCATCTATGGGGGCACAATCTATGGAGCATCTATGGGGGCACAATCTATGGAGCTTCTATGGGGGCATAATCTAAGGAGCATTTATGGGGCATAATCTATGGAGCATCAATAGGGGCATAATCTATGGGGGCACAATCTATGGAGCATCTATGGGGCACAATCTATGGAGCTTCTATGGGGGCATAATCTAAGGAGCATCTATGGGGGCACAATCTATGGAGCATCTATGGTGATACAATCTATGGAGCTTCTATGGGGGCATAATCTAAGGAGCATCTATGGGGGCACAATCTATGGAGCTTCTATGGAGGCACAATCTATGGAGCTTCTATGGAGGCATAATCTATGGAGCTTCTATGGGGCATAATCTATGGGGGCATAATCTGTGGAGCATCTATGGGGCATAATCTATGGAGCATCTATGGGGGTATAATCTATGGAGCTTCTAAGGGGGCATAATCTAAGGAGCATCTATGGGGGCATAATCTATGGAGCATCTATGGGGCATAATCTATGGAGCATCTATGGGGGCACAATCTATGGAGCATCTATGGGGCACAATCTATGGAGCTTCTATGGGGGCATAATCTAAGGAGCATTTATGGGGGCATAATCTATAGAGCATCAATAGGGGCATAATCTATGGGGTCACAATCTATGGAGCATCTATGGGGGCATAATCTATGGAGCATCTATGGGGGTATAATCTATGGAGCTTCTATGGGGGCATAATCTAAGGAGCATCTATGGGGCATAATCTATGGAGCATCTATGGGGGCATAATCTATGGGGGCATAATCTATGGAGCATCTATGGGGGCACAATCTATGGAGCATCTATGGGGGCACAATCTATGGAGCTTCTATGGGGGCATAATCTATGGAGCATCAATAGGGGTATAATCTATGAGGGCACAATCTATGGAGCATCTATGAGGGCACAATCTATGGAGCATCTATGGGGGCACAATCTATGGAGCTTCTATGGGGGCATAATCTAAGGAGCATCTATGGGGGCATAATCTATGGAGCATCAATAGGGGTATAATCTATGAGGGCACAATCTATGGAGCATCTATGGGGGCACAATCTATGGAGCTTCTATGGGGGCATAATCTAAGGAGCATTTATGGGGTGTAAGACGGCGGTGTTCACACCATGCAGTAACTGAGGCAGTGACCCAAGCAAGTCCAAAATAAACAGCTGTTATTCAGCAACTCACGGATAAAACAGGAAAAGTCCTCCGGTACGCAGCCGGGTTAACATCAGTCCATAAACACTGGTTGCCGGGGACAACAGCCGCGCCGGGCCGAACAGAGCCTGACTGGTGCAGAGCCGTCCCAGGCCTGGGTTCAGCTACACACAGTCCTGTGGAGCTTTCCTGCTATGCTCCTTGCAGGGTCCCAACATAGAACACACAAACTCCTTAGTGCAGGAGTTTTAAAGACCTGTGGCAAAAGCCACTGGAAAACCCGGGTTGGAGAGAGGAGGCCGACCCACTGCCTCCTGTGACCTCCTCCAAGAAATGAAGGCCCTGCCGGATTTTACTTAATCTGCCTTAGCCAGGTAGTCTGACTAGGTCATTGCTCACCTTCATTCCTGCATTGCAGCCGCAGCTGTGTGTGTGACTGCAATGCACTCCAATGGCTTTAATAGGTCTCTGTACACATTCTGGGGGAAATATAACGTCCCTCGTAAACGATCCCGGTCACTGCCTCACATATTCCCCCCTCTGTTCAAACTTGTGGGGTTGAACATTTGCCACCATACAGGGTGCCCGGGACAGGGCATCCGCGCTTGCTTGCAACTTCCCAGGGCGATGTTCTACAGAGAAACTGAAATTTTGCAGTGACAGGAACCACCTGGTGACTCGCGCATTCCTCTCCTTTGCATTCCTCATCCATACCAAGGGTGAGTGGTCCGTCACCAAGCGGAACTGACGCCCGATTAAATAATAACGTAGTGATTCCAAGGCCCACTTAATAGCCAAACACTCCTTCTCTACTACGCTATAGTTTTTCTCTGCCGGGACAAGTTTTCTACTCAAGTAGGTGACCGGGTGCTCTTCACCATTCACTTTTTGTGACAACACCGCCCCTAGTCCTACCTCCGAGGCATCTGTCTGTACAATGAAGGTTTCATTGAAGTTGGGGCTGATGAGGACCGGCTGTCCACACAGGGCCAACTTCATGGACTGAAAGGCTTCTTCTGCCTGAGGGTTCCACCGAACCATTATCGTTTTCTTTCCTTTCAAGAGATCGGTTAGGGCCACCGTTCTCCCGGCAAAATTAGGTTTAAACCGGCGGTAATACCCAAGGATGCCAAGGAACGCCCTCACCTGTTTTGTACTCGATGGTTTAGG
>JARQOD010000003.1:98449042-98478595 GCA_033576555.1 Oophaga sylvatica
GGGGAATGTCACGGGTAGCGCAGCTCGATCCGTTGCCCTGGGCGCTCATTCAAAGGGGGATATTTACAGGGGATAATAGTAATTGTTCGTGACGCCACCTGTGGTTTCTGATCAGGGTGACTTGCGCTGCAGGGTGAATCCTCGAAGGGGTTGTAACTGGGCAGCAAGGTGTTAAGTCTCCCACAGGCGAGACTGATCCCTCGAGGTATATGGCGGTGCAGGGGTGCAGGTTCAATAAGGCAGACACACACAATGAGTCTCTTTCCATACCTTTACTGGTGATATTTGCAGGCACGTCCCAGGAGGCTGCTCAGGGTGGAGGATGCACGTCCAGTAATCACTGAGTAGGTGTAGGGCCTCCTTACGTCTTCATATGTGTGAGTTTCTAACTTGCATGAAGCTAAGTTTAACTCCGTGTGAATCAGCTACGCCCGGCTGACATTGTGGTAGAGCCTTCTTGTGGACAGAACTAAGTCCTCTATGGCTGATCAGGCCTGACTCCTGTTCTTCCTGACTACGGTTACGTATCAGCACTGAAGGGCCCCTCTGCGACCTGAAGTCCAGCAGGGTCTCCGGTTTCTCCCACTAGCCGTGAAGGTACTAGTAAGCTCGGACCCGGTGTCCGGTTGTGCAGAGTGGAGGTAAGCTATCGTTGCTATTTCTCCTCAGTCACTCTCTCTTTCCCTTTTTCCACTTGCCTGTCGTCCTACTCACACCTTTAGCATAAGCACAGGCAACAGTAGATGTCAGCTTCCTTCTCTTCACCGCTCTCCAAGCGTTGGCACGCTCGCTCTCTAACAGTACCTCAGTTGACTCGGTGTTACAAGTACTGCAGTTCCCCTTCCTTCACTTCTTTCTTAGGCTCTGTCCGAAGCAGCTATCAGGACCTTCCGTCAGACTGATCTGTGCACACTCCGAGAGTCACTTTCCACTTCCCTAGGGAACTAACAGTCAGCACGTTCTGAGGACCACACTGCTGCGTCTCTCTGGAATGTCTCAAAATGTCTACTGCTCTAACTCTCCACACCCTTAAATACTCTAAAGGGCTCCCTCTGGTGGCACTATAGGGAAATGTGAAGTGTGAATGAATATCGGGTGATTGTGAATTACCTTTCTGTGCATCCTTCTGGGTACATGTGGCACCAAGCGCAGCTGGGCCACACACCCGTTCATGTTGCAGCAGTGAAGTTTACTGTTGGAGAAACTGAGTAGTGTTATTTTTTGTGTCTTTTCCCACTGTTTGTCATATCTTCCTCGTGTTGTCTTATTATAGTAGTGGGACTAGTGTCTCACTGGCCTGTGCACTAGACAGGGTAAGTTCAGGTCCAGCAAGGGCTTAGGCACGTGATCGCGCACGGGGGGGAAGAACTCGTCTAGGAACGATAGGGAGTGCAGGGATCTTACTCCGGTTTATGTTAGGTTTCCTGGTACATCTTCACTGGTGTTTTGCCACACACTGGGCATCCTCTTGGCCCCAGCATGACAGCACACAACTGTTACTTGCCACAGGCGAGTTTGAATGAGCATCAAATGCTTGAAATAAAGTTGTTTACTAACAATTTTGGAGAGGTGCCAACAATCGTTCTGCCCATTTTTGGGATTTTATTTGAAATTATGTCCAATTTTCCTTTATTTCTGTTGTTTTTTTATGCTGTCCCAATACACACAAAGGAAATAAACATATTCAATTGTTCCAGAAATGAAGTACCTTATATACTCGAGTATAAGCTGAGATTTTCAGCCTGTTTTTTAGGCTGAAAGTGCCCCTCTTGGCTTATACTCGAGTCATTGTCCCAGGGTGTAGGCGGGGGAGGGGGAGAGCAGGAGCCAGCGGCTGTCAGATCATACTCACCCCCTCCTGGCGCAATCTCTGCACTTCCCTGCTTCTCAGATGGCGCCGCAGCTCTTCCTGTGTTCAGTGGTCACGTTGTACCGCTCATTAAAGTAATGAATATACACAAGTCACCACTCCCATAGGCGTGGAGAACATATTTATTATTTTAATGAGCGGTACCACGTGACCGCGGAAAACTGGAAGGAGCTGCCGGCGCCCGAGACCATCAGAGAAGCAAGAAGTGCAGAGACCGTGCCAGTAGAGGGTAAGTATGATGGGGAGAATGGGGGGAGCCATGCGATATTCACTTGTCCCCGTTCCACCGCAGCGCTCCGCTCTGTCTTCCACATCCTCTGGCTGTGACGTTCAGGTCAGAGGGCGCGATGACGTTGTTAGTACGTGCCCTCTGCCTGAACAGTCGCTGCAGAGAGCAGGAAGACAGAGCGGCGCGCGTTGGTGGAACGGGGACAGGTGAATTTTGCAGGTGCCGGGGCCCTGAGCCAGCGGCGACACCATCACCTGGGCCCCATAGCACACCGGTATTCCACCTGCTCAGGACACCGGCACCTGGCCCCCAGCGATGAGAGGCGAGTATGTCATTTTTTTTTAATCGCAGCAGCAGCATATGGGGCATATATATACATGGAGCATCTTATGGTGCCATCAACCTTTATGGAGCAGCATATGGGGCATATTATTCTATGGAGCATCTTATGGGGCAGCATATGGGGCATATTCTATGGAGCATCTTATGGGGCCATCAACCTTTATGGAGCAGCATATGGGGCATATTATTCTATTGAGCATCTTATGGGGCCATCATTAACCTTTTATGCAGGATTATATAGGCATATTTTAATATGGAGCATCTTATGGGGCCATTATTAACCTTTGTGTAGCTTTATATGGGGCATATTTTTTGTATGGAGCATCTTATGGGGCCCATCAAGAACTTTATGGAGCATTATATGCGGCGTATTTTGTATGGAGCATCTTATGGGGCCATTATTAACCTTTGTGCAGCATTATATGGGGCGTATTTTGTATGGAGCATCTTATGGGGTCCATCAAGAACTTTATGGAGCATTATATGGGGCTCCTGATTCAATATGGATATTTAAAAACATTTAACCTACTGAAATCTCAATTAACTTTACTTTTATTGGTATCTATTTTTATTTTTGAAATTTACCAGTAGCTGCTCCATGTCTCACCCTCGGCTTATACTCGAGTCATTAAGTTTTCCCAGTTTTTTGTGGCAAAATTATACTACTCATTATACTCGAGTATACACGGTATTTCTCCCAGAAAATTATTGCAATTTCAAGGGTGTCAACGGTATTGGCCATGACTTTATGTTACTATATCAGTTACCCAGAAATTAAGTATCAAGACTTATTTAATAAGCAAAGTCCTCTGTTCAAACTATATGGCTATATCGCTAACGTGGTTCTCATACAAAGCTGATACAGCTGTATTGATGAAAATGAATATATTTACTGCACTATAACAATATTGCCCTGCAGTGATACAACATAAAGGATGAAGAGGGGCATGGGGCGGTTGCTTCGGGCACCAAATTGTATAGAGGTGACAACATTTTGGGTCTCCACATGGTCAATAAGATGCCGAGCTAGTCCCTAATTAAAGTTCACCGCGTCTACTGACAGCGAACCCAGAACAAAGCACACATGAGTTTCACTAAGACAGCTGGTTCCCTGCTGACAGTAGTACCTATACATAGTTCAAAAAGGAGAGATGACTTAGTCATTGGCTACTGTACTTTGCACTGACAGAAACTGAGGTGACAAGGCAGTCAGTTTGATTATACTGAGCCCCTTGTTATCTCAGTGGCTACCTATGCAGAGCACAATAGCCAAAGACAAAGTCATCTCAACTGTTCCACTGCTGCATAGGCAGAAATAGAAATATTGTAATATAGGCTATGCAGTGAATAAAGGCATAAGGTGTAAACACACTGCACAGTTCTCAGAAAGAGTGTTTCTAGAAACATTGAAAATTGGGAAGTGTAAACAGGTTGCTAATCAGGTTTCATATTCTTTTAGGCTTGCTTGAAAATCATTTGTTCTCAGCAGTGCATCGTCCTGTGTAGACAATTAATTGCAACAACTAGGGATGAGTGAACGTGCTCGGTGATACTTGGCTATCACTCGACTATCACAGTGCTCCAATATGCTTGTAACTCAGTGAGATATGGGTGATGCTCAAGTTAAAACTCAAATCCCCGCCCTCACATCTTTGGCACCTGTTACGCAACCAATAAACAGTCGGGGACTGCCTGGGAGTCACTGTAATGCTGTAGCCATTTTAGTTGTGGCATTACTGTGATTGGCTGGCCATATGACATCATCAGGGATTATAAAAGGACAGAAGCTGCATGGCTCTGCACACTGATGCCATTGGACAGCTCTGTGACAGTTCATATAGGAGGGAGAGAGTGCTTGTCTTGGCCTGTGTGCACAGTATAACGAATTAGAGGCCTGCAGTGTTGATATTGGTGCTGAAGCTGAGCCATCATACTAACAGACCTTCTATCGTTTGCAGCACATACAATCTGCATTTATCCTAGGGAGGGAGAGAGAGTCACAGAAGCAGGGAGAGTGACAGAATCCAGTCTGTAGACAGGGATTAGGCCTGTACAGTCTGTTGGCAAATGTATAGCTGCAGTTTTTTTGTGGGGGATTCAAAAAATTTAATATATTTTGATCCATTAAGTATTAGGTCCTTTTATGTGTTGTATAACACAACCAAAACTCATTGAAACATTTTCCTGGGCTACATTTCTCAGCCATACACTATTCCGTAGTGTGCAGTAAATTTCTGTTATCTCTAAAACTGCTAAAAAGCTTTTAAAAATTTTATAGGCTACTATTTCTCAGGCATAGTGTTACGTAGTCTGTGAATATTTCTGTGATCTATAAAACTGAGAAATAGCACTGAAACTTTTTTTTGAATTGTATTTAATTGTTATCCTTACACTTTTGCGTTCTTTCAGCTATACTACGGTGGAGTAAACGCTCAAAAACTGCTTCGATTGCAGCAGGTGACCATTTTTTTTTTTTTTTATAACCCCTTCATGACCCAGCCTATTTTGACCTTAAAGACCTTGCCATTTTTTGCAATTCTGACCAGTGTCCCTTTATGAGGTAATAACTCAGGAACGCTTCAACGGATCCTAGCGATTCTGAGATTGTTTTTTCGTGACATATTGGGCTTCATGTTCGTGGTGAATTTAGGTCGATAATTTTGGTGTTTATTTGTGAAAAAAATGGAACTTTGGCCAAAATTTTGAAAATTTCGCAATTTTTAAATTTTGAATTTTTATTCTGTTAAACCAGAGAGTTATGTGACAAATAGTTAATAAATAACATTTTCCACATGTCTACTTTACATCAGCACAATTTTGGGAACATTTTTTTTTGTTAGGAAGTTATAAGGGTTAAAAGTTGACCAGCGATTTCTCATTTCTACAGCAAAATTTACAAAACCATTTTTTTTAGGGACCACCTCACATTTGAAGTCACTTTGAGGGGTCTATATGGCAGAAAATACCCAAAATTGACACCATTATAAAAACTACACCCCTCAAGCTACTCAAAACTATATTCAAGAAGATTATTAACCCTTCAGGTGCTTCACAGGAACTAAAGCAACTTAGAAGGAAAAAATGGACATTTTAATTTTTCCAACAAAATTTTTCTTTTAGCATCAATTTTTTCATTTTTACATGGGCAACAGGATAAAATGGACCTTAAAATTTGTTGGGCAATTTCTCCTGAGTACACAGATACCTCATATGTGGTCATAAACTACTGTTTGGGCGCACGGCAGGGCTCAGAAGGGAAGGAGCGCCATTTGACTTTTTGAATGTAAAATATGCTGGAATATTTAGCGGTTGCCATGTCGCATTTGGAGAGTCCCTGTGTGCCTAAACATTGGAGCTCCCCCACAAGTGACCCCATTTTGGCAACTAGACCCCTCAAGGAACTTATCTAGATGCAGAGTGAGCACTTTGAACCCCCAGGTGCTTCACAAATTGATCCGAAAAAAAAGAAAGTACTTTTTTTCACAAAAATTTTCTTTTAGCCTCAGTTTTTTCATTTTCACATGGGCATCAGGATAAAATGGATCCTAAAATTTGTTGGGCAATTTATCCTGAGTACACTGATACCTCATATGTGGTCATAAACCACTTTTTGGGCGCACGGCAGGGCTCAGAAGGAAAGGAGCGCGATTTGACTTTTTGAATGGAAAATATGCTGGAATATTTAGCGGCTGCAATGTCGCATTTGGAGAGTCCCTGTGTGCCTAAACATGGGAGCTCCCCCACAAGTGACCCCATTTTGGAAACTAGACCCCCCAAAAAACTTATCTAGATGCACAGTGAGCACTTTGAAACCCCAGGTCCTTCACAAATTGATCCGTAAAAAAAAAGAAAGTACTTTTTTTTCACAAAAATTTTCTTTTAGCCTCAGTTTTTTCATTTTCACATGGGCAACAGATAAATTGGATCCTAAAATTTGTTGGGCAATTTCTCCTGAGTACACAGATACCTCACATGTGGTCATAAATCACTGTTTGGGTGCACGGCTGGGCCCAGAAGGGAAGGAGCGCCATTTGACTTTAGGCTAAGTGCACACGATCAGAATAATTGCGTTTTTTTTCGCGGTTTTTCCGCGGTTTTCCGCTGTAAAAACGCGATAAAAACGCAAGCATTAAGCATCCTATACTGTTAATTGATTCCGCATGTTTTGGCCACATGTTGCGTTTTTTTCCGCGAAAAAAACGCTTTGCGGAAAAAATAGCAACATGTTCATTAATTTAGCGTAACCGCGGTGATTCCGCCGCATAGGAATGCATTGAACGCTTATCTTTCCGCATGTGGCTATGCCCACTATGCGCAATGTAAGCGGTTCATGTGCGGATGGTACCCAGGGTCTGGAGCAGAGGAGACTCTCCTCCAGGCCCTGGGTACCATATCCCTGGTAAAACAATAATTAAAATAAAAATAATGATATTCTCACCTTCCGGCGGCCCCGCAGCCTTCCGCGGCCCCCGCACCTTCCCGCCTTCAGCGACGCTCCCGGCAACTTCCGGTCCCAAGAGTCCTTTGCGAGAATCACCCAGATGGCATAGCGTCTCGCGAGATGCTACGTCATCGTGTGATTTGTTGCAAAGCACTCCTGGGACCGGAAGTTGCCGGGCGTCGCTGAAGGCGGGAAGGCTGCGGGGGCCGCCGGAAGGTGAGAATATCATTATTTATTATTTTTTTTATTATTTTTACATTAGATCTTTTTACTATTGATGCGACATAGGCGGCATCAATAGTAAAAAGTTGGTCACACTTGTCAAACACTATGTTTGACTCGTGTGACCAACCTGTCAATCAGTTTTCCAAGCGATGTACAGATCGCTAGGAAAACGCTAGCATTCTGCAAGCTAATTACGCTTGCAAAACGCTATTATCTGGCGGGAATCAGCATAAAAAAACGTTGCGTATTTCCTGCGGGAGAAGTGCGGGATTGCCGCGGAAATTTCCGCGGCAATTCCGCAACGTGTGAACTTAGCCTTAGAATGAAAAATTAGCTCCAATCCTTAGCGGACACCATGGCGCCTTTGGAGAGCCCCTGTGTACCTAAACAGTGAAAAACCCCCACATGTGACACCATTTTGGAAACTAGACCCCTTATGGAACTTATCTAGATGTGTTGTGAGCACTCTGAACCCCCAAGTGCTTCACAGAAGCTTTAACGCAGAGCAGTGAAAAAAAAAATTTTTTTTTCCTCAAAAATGATTTTTTTAGCCCGCTATTTTTATTTTTACAAGGGTAACAGGAAAAATTGGACCACAAAAGTTGTTGTGCAATTTGTCCTGAGTACACTGGTACCCCATATGTGGGGGGAACCACTGTTTTGGCGCATGGGAGAGCTCAGAAGGGAAGGAGCGCAATTTTGGAATGCAGACTTGATGGAATGTTCTGCGGGCATCATGTTGCGTTTGCAGAGCCCCTGATGTGCCTAAACAGTAGAAACCCCCCACAAGTGACCCTATTTTGGAAACTAGACCCCCAAGGAGCTTATCTAGATGTGTAGTGAGCACTTTGAACCCCCAAGTGCTTCACAGTAGTTTATAAACACAGAGCAGTGAAAATAAAAAAATCTTTTTTGTTTCTCAAAAATCATTTTTTAGCCCACTATTTTTTATTTTCCCAAGGGTAACAGGATAAATTGGACCCCAAAAGTTGTTGTCCAGTTTTTCCTGAGTATGCTGGTGCCCCATATGTGGGGGGCAACCACTGTTTGGGCGCACGGCAGGGCTCAGAAGGGAAGGAGCGCCATTTTACTTTTTGAATGGAAAATTAGCTCCAATCGTTAGCGGACACCTTGTCGTGTTTGGAGAGCCCCTGTATGCTTATACTTTGGAGCTCCCCCACAAATGACCCAATTTTGGAAACTCGACCCCCTAAGGAACTTATCTAGATGCACAGTGAGCACTTTGAACCTCCAGGTGCTTCACAGAAGTTTATAACGCAGAGCCGTGAAAATAAAAAAATCATTTTTTTTCTCAAAAAAAGATTTTTTAGCCCACTATTTTTTATTTTCACAATGGTTACAGGAGAAATTGGACCCCAAAAGTTGTTGTCCAATTTGTCCTAAGTACGCTAGTACCCCATATGTGGGGGGAACCTCTGTTTGGACACACGTCAGGGCTTGGAAGGGATGTAGCAACGCTTTGAAATGCCGACTTGATGGAATGGTCTGCGGGCGGGCAGAGCCCCTGATGTGCCTAAACAGTAGAAACCCCCCACAAGTGACCACATTTTGTAAACTAGACCCCTCAAGGAACTTATCTAGATGTGTGGTGAGCACCTTGAACCCCCACGTGCTTCACAGAAGTTTATTATGCAGAGCCGTGAAAATAAAAAATATTTTTTTTCTTCAAAAACTGATTTTTTTAACCCGCAATTTTTATTTTCACAAGGGTAATAGGAGAAATTGGACCACAAAAGTTGTTGTACAGTTTGTCCTGAGTACACTGGTACCCCATATGTGTGGGGAACCACTGTTTTGGCGCATGGGAGAGCTCAGAAGGGAAGGAGCGCCATTTTGGAATGCAGACTTGATGGAATGTTCTGCGGGCGTCATGGACCCCCAAGGAGCTTATCTAGATGTGTAGTTAGCACTTTGAACCCCCAAGGGCTACACAGAAGTTTATAACGCCGGGGCATGAAAATAAAAAAATCATATTTTTTCCACAAACAAGATCTTTTAGTCCCCAATTTTTTTATTTTCCCAAGGGTAACAGGAGAAATTAGACCTCAAAAGTTGTTGTCCAATTTGTCCTGAGTACGCTGATATCCCATATGTTGGAGAAAACTACTGTATGGGCACACGTCGGGGCTCGGAAGGGAAGTAGTGACGTTTTGAAATGCCGACTTGATGGAATGGTCTGCGGGCGTCATGTTACGCTTGCAGAGCCCCTGATGTGCCTAAACAGTAGAAACTCCCGACAAGTGACCCCATTTTGGAAACTAGACCCCGCAAGGAACTTATCTAGATGTGTGGTGAGCACTTTGAACCCCAAGGGCTACACAGAAGTTTATAACGCCTGGGCATGAAAATAAAAAAATCATATTTTTTCCACAAACATGATCTTTTAGTCCCCAATTTTTTTATTTTCCCAAGGGTAACAGGAGAAATTAGACCTCAAAAGTTGTTGTCCAATTTGTCCTGAGTACGCTGATATCCCATATGTGGGAGAAAACTACTGTATGGGCACACGTCGAGGCTCGGAAGGGAAGTAGTGATGTTTTGAAATGCAGACTTGATGGAATGGTCTGCGGGTGTCATGTTACGTTTGCAGAGCCCATGATGTGCCTAAACAGTAGAAACCCCCCCAAGTGACCCCATTTTGGAAACTAGATCCCCCAAGGAACTCCTATAGATGTGTGGTAAGCACTTTGAATCTCCAAGTTCTTCACAGAAGTTTATAACGCAGAGTCGTGAAAATAAAAAATCTTTTTTTTTTACACAAAAATAACTTTTTTAGTCCCCAAATTTTTTTCCCAAGGTGACAGGAGAAATTAGACCCCCAAAGTTGTTGTGCAATTTTTCCCGAGTACGCTGATACCCCATATGTTGGGGTAAACCACTGTTTGGGCACACGTCGGGGCTTGGAATAAAGGGAGCACTGTTTGACTTTTTGAACGCAAAATTTGCAGGAATCAATGGTGGCGCCATGTCGCGTATGGAGACCCCCTGATGTGCGTAAATAGTGGAAACCCCTCAATTCTAACTCCAACCCTAACCCCAACACACCCCTAACCCCAACCCTAACCTCTACACACCCCTAACCCTAATACAAACCCTAACCATAACCCTAACCCCAACACACCCCTAACCCTAATCCCAACTCTAACCATAAACCTAACCACAAGCCTAACCCTAATCCCAACCCCTAACCCCAAAACACCCCTAACACTTATCCTAACTCTAACCATAACCACAAACCTAACCCTAATCCCAACCCTAACCCTAATTCCAACCCTAACCCTAATTCCAACCCTTACCCAAATTCCAACCCTAACCCAAATTCCAACCCTAACCCAAATTCTAACCGTAACCCTAATTCTAACCCTAACCCTAATTCTAACCCTAATGCTAACCCTAACCCTAGTTCTAACCCTAACCCTAAGGCTGGGTTCATATTGCGTTTTACCAGCCCGTTCAACACGTAGCGTTGACGGGCTGGTAACGGTAAAGCATAACGCGATCGTGTTATGCTATACCGCTAGCGCAGAGGAATTCAGCCATGATTCAGCAATGATTCATCTGTGCTAGCGGTGACGGAGCCCAGACTCTGCAGCCCGCGTCCAAGGCTCCGTCACTGAATGACGGCACGTCGCGAACGCATGCCGCTTTACGGCATGCGTTGCGATGCGCACACAAATGGGGTGAATGGCAGCGTTAACAGACTGCGTTACACCGCATTATACCGCGGTGAAACGCAGTCCATCTAACGGACTGCCATAATGCAATATGAACCCAGCGTAACCCTAACCCTGAGGCCCCGTGCACACGTTGCGGATTCACTTGCGGATTTTTCTAAAATTCGCAGGTAAAATGACCTGCGTTTTACCTGCATATTTAGCACAGATTTGCTGCGGTTTTTCCCTGCGGTTTTACACCTATAATGGAATAGGTGTAAAATCGCTGCGGAATCCGCACAAAGAATTGACATGCTGCGCATTTAAAACCGCAGCAAATCCGCGCTGAAAAATCTGCAGCATGTGCACAGCGTTTTTTTTTACCATTTATTTGCATTGTACTGTACATGGTTTCTGGATCTGCTGTGGATCCGCAGCACGAAATCCGCTACTGATCCGCAGCAAAATCCGCAACGTGTGCACAGGGCCTAATAGGAAAAAAAAAATTCTTTATTTTATTATTTGTCCCTACCTATGACAGGGGGTTAATTTATTTTTATTTTATTTTGATCACTGTGACAGTTAATCACAGTGATCAAAATAAATTTCTGGACTCTGCAGGGCGCACTGCGCATGCGCCGGCCGGCGGGCGCACTGCGCATGCGCCCTCCATTTTCCAAGATGGCGGCGCCCATGAAGAATCCCGGGCAGCCGCCGGGGCGGATCCAGGGACATCGGTGTACGGGAGAGGTGAGTAGGGGGGTCGGAAGATGAGGGGGGGATCGGAAGGTGGGGGCAGCGGAGGCTAGGAGGAGGGGGACAGATAGTGACAGCGGTGACCGATCACCTCTATCTTTCGGTGGCGGCGGCCGATCGCCGCCGTGACTCGATGTGGGGGGGTTAGATCGCGGTCTCCAGCCATGGCAGATGCTATTGCAGCATCGGCCATGGCTGGATTGTAATATTTCACCAATTTCATTGGTGAAATATTACAGATTGCTCTGATTGGCTGTTTCACTTTTAACAGCCAATCAGAGCAATCGTAGCCACGTGGGGGTTAAGCCACCCCCACTGTGGTGATGCACTAAGGGTCCTGTGCCTGCGGGTCAGGTGACCTTTCAGTGACCCTGGTCACCCGACCCGCAGGAACATGAAAATAAAGGGGTTGAAAATAAACTTGGTTTCAAGAGACCTAGCAATTACAAAATACGTAAGTCATGCATTAAGGAACAGGGGAGTGGAAATGATGAGATGGTGCATGCAGATGCCGAGGACATGGGGAAGGTATGACTACGCCCGTTGCTGGAACACCAGAAACATGCCCATTCATGACATATATTTTACCTGTCCCACAGCCACAAAAACATGATGGTGGGGAACATCAAATTTGGGATAAGGAGGATGATGAAACAGTTGCTGCTAAGTCTTTTTGATGTTAAATCATGAAGTCAGGGGAACCAGTGTGCATTGGTGGAAGACGAGGTGATGGATGACGTAATCACCGACCCAACCTGCAAAGCTGCCACGCAGGGAAAAAACAGCAGTGCTGAGAGGGACAGATCGGCAGTACCGAAGAGTTCTGAGAGTAACAAAATGGCCATTTGCAACCCGTGCTATGCCAAGATCAGCAGGAGCATGACCACTAAGAACCTAACCACCAGCAGCATGGTCAGGCACATGTCATCAAAGCACCAGACTCGGGTCCACGATTGGTTCCATCGGGTGACACTTCTTCCTCTTCCCTTGTGCTAGGTGCTTCCCAAACTCCTGTCCAAAACACTGGTGCAGATGCCTCTCGCCCTGCACCTGTGCTTAAACATTCTGACTTGCCATCATCAGGCACTTCCAAATCCATGTCCCAGTCCAGCGTTCAGTTGTCCTTACCCGAGGCCTTGAAAGGAAAAAGAAAGTTCACAGCCACCCACACACAAGCCCAAATGCTAAAAGGGTACATATCCAGGCTGCTTGCAGTGGAAATGTTGCCATTTATGCTGGTAGACAGGGAAGATTTCTGACAACTCATGGCAGCAGCAGTCCCATGGTACTTGGTCCCCAGCTGCCACTTTTTCTCCCGGTGGGTCATCCCCGCCTTGTACCAGCACGTGTCCAGGACCTTCACCCGTGCCCTTATCAATGCACTAGCTGGCATTGTCCACTTAACGACCAACATGTGGGCAAGCTCTTGTTGCCAGGGATGCTACATTTTCCTGATGGCACACTGGGTGAACATTGTGGAAGCTGGAGCCGACTCACACCCTGGCACGGTGCATGTGCTCCCAACGCCGAGTATTGTTGGCCCTACTTCTATCAGGGTTTCCTCCACCTCGTACAGCAGTTCCTGCACCCCCTCCTGCTCCTCCTTATCCTCCATCTCCGATGTGCTATCTCAGAGCACGTCGTCCACATCAGCCAGAAGCTGGAAGCTCTGCAGCACTGCTTCAGCAAAGCGGCAACAGACTCTGATGAAGATAATTTGTCTTGGAGACAAAACGCACAACGCAGCAAAGTTACTTAAAGGAATAACAGACCAGACAGATCTGTGGTTTTGCCGCTGAATTTCCAATCAGGAATGGTTGTGTGTGATACTGGTGTAACCTGGTGGCGGCTTTGAATCTTGGCAAGCTCACACACGTACCATACTTGGCACTAGTGCTCAACTTGGTAGCTCAGCGGATTCTGAAAACATACCCAGATTTGCCATAGCTTCTGGTCAAGGTACGCCACGCCAGCGCCCATTTCAGCAAGTCAGCTATAGCTGCCGCTGGTCAGGCTGTAGTGCATGCAAGTGCCAGCTCACCAACTGCTGTGCTATATCACCACCCTCTTTTACTCCACACTACACATGCTGGCAAGCATTTGTGAGCAGAAGCCAGTGGTTGAGTAGCAGCTCCAACTCGTCCGCCGGTATTCTGTCAGCCTCCGCACACAGCAACTGAAGAGTTGGCTTGGATGTCTGATATTTGTTTGCTTCTCCAAGACTTTGAGGACTCCACAAAGATGGTGAGTGATGATGACGCCGTACGTATATGGGGTGAGGATGGGAATGAGGAAGAAGAGAGGGAGAAGGAGGAGAAGATAAAGAGCTGTCATCATGGTGGAGACAGGGAAGTGTCAGCTGTATGGAGCTCGACACATACGGCTGATTTTTTTGTGCCACTGCTTTTCCCGTGGCCCTCGCATTACATTTATCTTGGCCAAAAAAAAGTACTAGTTGTTCACACTACTAGACCCAAACTACAAGGATAATTTTTCATCTTTTCTTCCTGAGGTGGAGAGGCCTTCTAAAATGGTAGTATACCAAAAAGCCATTGTGGAAAATAAGTTGAAAAAATTCCCATCAGGCAACGCTAGCAGCAGGGTCAAGCTTTCTTGCCCAACCAAGGAGGAGAGGCCAGTGAAACACAAATATAGAATGAAAGATAACAAAGGAAATGCTAAAAGATGGCAGGTTTATCTGTATAATTGATTATATAATTATAATAAATAAAATAAGTAAAAGTAATATCCCTGCAACCAAGAAGCTGGACCAAAGTAGTGGTATGTGGACAGTCGGAAATTAGAAAGAACTAAAAAGCTAAAAACGCGGAAGAAAGACGACCATACTGTCCCGTATATTATGATGAAAAAATATATAGTTTATTATATTAAACAGGTACAATAACAGAAAAAAAACATCAATGATAATAATGTATAATAAAATTACATACAAACAAGGACACACACCCAGGTGAGTAAAAAACAGTAAAACTGGGTAAGAAAAAATGCCAGGGTAATATGCACAACCAAATATTGGTAAAAATTGTAAGAACCAATTCTACACAGTATAAAAGGGGCGCTTACCATCGCTTACCATCCCCCTGCATTTTCTCTACAGCCTCCTCTCTCTTGGTAAGAATTATTTTTGCACAGGATTAGGAATTTTACCATTAGGGACGCTTCTTTACATATGTGCGAGGGGTAACATGGATTTTATTATGATTTGCACAGCATTTACATTTATCATACAAGTGTGAATGGTTATATTGATCTTTTTTGATTGGTCATGATTGTCAATTTTCACTAACATTGTGTTGTTATATATTCACATGTGTATGTTTACCCATGTTTTATATCACCTGCGTACCAATGTTTTTGGATTTACCTATATGGATGGTGCCTGCCAATGTGTGACATATTAACACTTATATTGTCAATTGTTATTTACATGGTCATATTAACTTTACTGTGACCTGTCACACTTTGGCAATCATTGTCTATTTTGTGCTGTCAATTTATTTATACAGGTGATATCATTGATCCTATGTATTCACCCTTGATTTACCAATGTTCTGGAGGCAATTGAGTATTATGTGAGGTGGTTCTTTCTTGTCATTGTCACCGGATGTACTTTGTTACTATTAACATTTTTGATACGAATGGTTGTTATTAATACAAATTCTATTTTATATGATTCATAAAAATGCCGTCTAGCTCTTTGTTCTCTTAGTTTACAGTATAAAAGAACTACCGTATTTTTCAGACCATAAGACGCACTTTTTTCCCCAAATTTTTTTGGGAAAATGGGGGTGCGTCTTATGGTTGCAATATACCGTATTTTTCGGACTATAAGACACACCGGACCATAAGACGCACCCCAAATTTTGGGGTGAAAATAGCAGAAAAAAAGATTTTTACAATATGGGGGTCCATCTTATTGTCTGAATTTTAAGGTATCTGAGGGCCGGCTGTGGTACAGCAGGGGTTGCGGCAGTGGTGTGGCAGAGGTGCGGTGATGCTGACACAGGGTCCCTTCCTCAGGCGAGGTGACGCCGCGGCCCGGTGTCCAAGGCAAGCAGGAAAGCCGGGTTAACTACAAGTTACCGGGGGTTGCGGCAGTGGTGCGGCATTAGAGAGGCACGGTGGGCGGCGTGCACCTGAGCAGTGTCCCTTCCTCAGGTGTGGTGACGCCACGGCACGGTGTTCACGGAGAGCAGAGAGGAGAGCAGATCCAGGTTTGTCGGTGGTGGCGGCCATCTTCCTGAGGTGGCGCGTGCGCAGATAGAGTTCTC
The DNA here is from genome assembly GCA_033576555.1 of Oophaga sylvatica. Taxonomy (NCBI): domain Eukaryota; kingdom Metazoa; phylum Chordata; class Amphibia; order Anura; family Dendrobatidae; genus Oophaga; species Oophaga sylvatica. The sequence continues at coordinate 98,464,872 of JARQOD010000003.1, forward strand.
TGCTTCCTGGGGCTTCAGGAAAATTGCCGAGGGAGGCAGTGCGTGCGCTGATGGAGATTGCGGCGGCCATTTTCCTGAAGCCGAGCTCTCAATCTGTGAACTCGGCTTCAGGATAATGGCCGCCGCGATCTCTATCTGCGTACGCACGGCCTCCCGACTCCATTTTCCTGAAGCCACAGGAAGCAGAGTACGCTATCTGCGCACGTGCCGCCTCAGGAAGATGGCCGCCACCACCGAGAAACCCGGTGGTAAACCCTTTTCTATCTTTAGGCTAATTTAACTCTCCGGCTGTGTCGAGGCGTCTAGGTCATCATATGTACGTCCCACGGCTGCTTCTAGTTGTGCGGTTAGTTTAGGGGTCTGCAATCCACTAGATACCAACCTCTCTGGGTGACTGGCTGCCTTGGCTATTTTGCTACTGTCCTCCTCGGCTACCGAATCACAACAGGAGCCACTCTACTTATGTTTGCATAACAGATACAAATGCACAGCTTTGCCATTAATTCTGTTTGTGCCTCTAAATAGAACAAATGGAATGTACGCAAATGTGAACTTAGCCTTACATCAGTATTTTCTTAAACAATGCCTTATCTTGGGGAGTAAGGGGTTTAATATTGGATCAGTGGTTTTGCCTTGCCCCAAGCATAGCAACCTACGCTACACCTCTGCAACCCTCTATGTACAAAATTAAAATTACTATAATACTGTTACAGTAAAGATGTATATCTTCGTACCGTGTTAGCCAGTAGATAGAAAAATATTTAGAGTTGAGAGTCCTCAGTGGTTGATACCTTTTAATGGCTAACTGAAAAGATGGTAACAAATTGCAAGCTTTCGAGACTACTCAGGTCTCTTCATCAGGCTGAACTAATACAAAATCTGAAGAATCACATATTTATACACAAAAACACAGAAAAAATGCAATAGGTAAGACAAGTGACGTGAAGCAGAATAGTCATTATGGCAGAGGGATGAGCATAAATATTGGAACAGTTCATAGATAAGGAGAGAAAGTTTTATTACCCTCTGATTGGGGTCTGGTAATGTTTTGTGATGTTTTCACAGGGTATTTGGAGTAAATTCCTTAATTGATGTAATAGGCCATAAAACCATGTGACAGGTTCATTCCAGCATTAAGAGTGTCAAAGGTCTCCATCAATTTGTATTCGCAAATTCTTCTCTGTCTCTGAGATGTGAATCTGCTTCTTAGTACCAGTATTTTCATATCTGACATGCTATGATCAGGGGAGCAAAAATGTTTTGCCACAGGTAGATCCATTCTTTTTTCTCTTATTGTGTGGCGATGAGAATTCATCCTTGTTCTCAGTTTTTGCCCGGTCTCTCCCACATACAGACCCCCAGTTGGACATTTAGTACATATAATTAGGTACACAACATTAGATGTGATGCAGCTGAAAGTACCTGGTATCTTGTAGTCCTGATGTGAGTTGGGGATCTTTATCTTGTCCGTGGTCATTATAAATGGACAGGTTTTGCATTTCTTCTAATTGCAAGGCAAGGTTCCTGCAGCTGTTGGGGAGGACAGGGAACTTCTGACAATGATGCTTCTTAGATTTGGGGGCTGTCTAAAACACAGTAGTGGGGGGTCTGGAAATATGGATTGTAACCGGGCATCTTTTTGTAGTAAAGGTTGTAGTTTCCGTGCAGCTCCCCTTAGCACCTCCAGATTTGGATTGTAGGTGACCACTAGAGGCACCCGGTTATTTTCTTCTTTAGCTTTGTAATGTAGCAGGTGATCCCTTGATATTCTGGTGGCTCTTGTAATTTGGTTTTCAATTGTTCTTGGATGGTAGCCCTGATTTAAAAAGGTCTTTCTTAGACTTAGAAAGACCTTTTTAAATCAGGGCTACCATCCAAGAACAATTGAAAACCAAATTACAAGAGCCACCAGAATATCAAGGGATCACCTGCTACATTACAAAGCTAAAGAAGAAAATAACCGGGTGCCTCTAGTGGTCACCTACAATCCAAATCTGGAGGTGCTAAGGGGAGCTGCACGGAAACTACAACCTTTACTACAAAAAGATGCCCGGTTACAATCCATATTTCCAGACCCCCCACTACTGTGTTTTAGACAGCCCCCAAATCTAAGAAGCATCATTGTCAGAAGTTCCCTGTCCTCCCCAACAGCTGCAGGAACCTTGCCTTGCAATCAGAAGAAATGCAAAACCTGTCCATTTATAATGACCACGGACAAGATAAAGATCCCCAACTCACATCAGGACTACAAGATACCAGGTACTTTCAGCTGCATCACATCTAATGTTGTGTACCTAATTATATGTACTAAATGTCCAACTGGGGTCTGTATGTGGGAGAGACCGGGCAAAAACTGAGAACAAGGATGAATTCTCATCGCCACACAATAAGAGAAAAAAGAATGGATCTACCTGTGGCAAAACATTTTTGCTCCCCTGATCATAGCATGTCAGATATGAAAATACTGGTACTAAGAAGCAGATTCACATCTCAGAGACAGAGAAGAATTTGCGAATACAAATTGATGGTGACCTTTGACACTCTTAATGCTGGAATGAACCTGTCACATGGTTTTATGGCCTATTACATCAATTAAGGAATTTACTCCAAATACCCCGTGAAAACAACACAAAACATTACCAGACCCCAATCAGAGGGTAATAAAACTTTCTCTCCTTATCTATGAACTGTTCCAATATTTATGCTCATCTCTCTGCCATAATGACTATTCTGCTTCACGTCACTTGTCTTACCTATTGCATTTTTTCTGTGTTTTTGTGTATAAATATGTGATTCTTCAGATTTTGTATTAGTTCAGCCTGATGAAGAGACCTGAGTAGTCTCGAAAGCTTGCAATTTGTTACCATCTTTTCAGTTAGCCATTAAAAGGTATCAACCACTGAGGACTCTCAACTCTAAATATTTTTCTATAATACTGTTAGGAGTCAACATTTGTTGGGGGATTGAGGAAAGTATAGGGTAGTTGGGCTGGGGGCAAAACAAATGAAGGTCTTACATTTACTTCCTGCCCTACATTGTGCCACTTTGCATACCCTCCACTCCGGTCACTGATGACTTCAGAGCTTGACTGCCTGAATAGTCTCTACGAAGGTCCATTCTGGTGGCCAAACTTGCAGGCTTGAAACAGTGTAGTCCAGTGGCGGACATACAGCAGATGCAACCAGTGCAACTGCACCAGGGTCCGGAGATGGAGGGGTTCCCTGAAGGCAGGAGCATACTGCCCATAGCGGCAGACCATGCAGCCGCTATGGGGACACTCAGTCAAGATTGCGGGCGGGAGTGAGAGGGGCCCAATGTTATGCAGCATTGGGCTCCTCTCACTCCCTCTTGTAATCAAGTAAATACCCAGAGCTGGGGAGACTGCTCTGCGTGGAGAGCAGGAGTTCAAAAAGGGGCCTGTCATGCATGGAGAGACGCTGGCCAATGAACGCTTTCCCCAGTAGACTGATGAGAGCGCTCACTGGCTGCCATCTCTGTCCTCCTGCAATGCGCGTCCACTTGTCTGAGGAATTTGCCTGCTCACACCTCCATGGGTATTCAGCTCCGCTTGGAGCCACCGTTTGGAGACGTGCTCTCACGAAACCACAACACCCACTGTCTCTCAAGTCAAGTTATTTAAGCCTGACCATTTGTTGATTATATGACGGTGACATCATCACAGGCACTGTCAGTGCACCTGCCGATGTCGGCTCTGCATGTGAAGACATGATGGACACCTTCTCACCCGCTCTATAGGTGTCCACCTAAAACCAGCCCTTGTCTGCATATTTAATTTAACCCTCCCAACACATAGTGTGCTGGAGGAAAATATCCCGGCTTCACATCACTGACGCCATTATGCGCAGTGACACATATCTTCCCCATACACTGTGCCACTGATCTTGTCACAAAGTATATGTGTGTATCTATGGGTGTATATCTGTGTGTGTCTCTGTGTGGGTATCTGTGTGTGTATCTGTGTGTGTATCTGTGTATGTGTATTTATGCACGATATATGTGTGTATGTACAGTATACTTATGTGTATCTGTGTGTATGTATGTAAGATATATGTGTGTATGTATATCTTTGTGTGTATGTACAGTATATGTGTTTATGTATGTACGGTATATGTATGTGTATCTGTTTATGTATGTACGGTATATATAAGTGTATCTGAGTGTATGTATGTACGGTATATGTGTGTGTATGTACGGTATATGTATGTGTATCTGTGTGTATGTAGGCAAGGAAAAGGGGGGGTAGCAGGAAAATAGTCAGCTCACCAGTCTCAGCAGTAGTCCAGAAGATTTTCACATTCAGCAGTAGTCCAGAATCCTCATGCGCACGGAGCCACCTTGATTAGAGGCGTTGGCTGCAGCGAAACATGTGGAAAAAAATCTCCAGCGCAAAAATGGATAAAAATTCAATTTTTATTAGATAAAATTAAAATCCGTATTGATAGAAAAAAGAGACATATACAGTGGGGTCCCTGGTGGTCTGAAACTGACGCGTTTCGACCTAGCAGGTCTTAGTCATCTGTGTGTATGTGTGTCGACCCGCCACCACAAATTGTGGATTACCAGGGCAATGGGGTACTCAGAGCCGAGCCCATGGAAGTCTATGGGGATTGTTGTCACAGGTAGCTGTGGCTCGGTCTGTGGCCCTGGCGGTCTGGCGTATGTTGGGGATATATTTACAGGGGATTGATTTATGTACAGTTCGTGACGCCACCTGTAGTACTCTGGTAATTTGTACCAGCGCTGCTGTAGATCTCTGAGGGGATGGTGAGGCAGCTAGATGTCGGGTCCCCTACAGGTGGGACTGGCCCTCAAAGTCTATGTGAGTAGTGAAGTCGAGTGCGGTTAAAGAACACAGTCTCACACGGTCAGCGTCTTTCCATACCTTTACTTGCAAGATGATAAGGCAGGTCCCAGGGAGGCTGATCCACGGAGAGTGTATTTTGAGGCAGCGGCTGGACAAGTTAGGGGCCTCCTTTAACTCCAATATAACGAGGACAACCAGCCTGAAGCGTAGTTCCCTCTAATCTTCAGCAATGCTTGCTGTACCTGCCCAGTCAGCTTTGTGTTAGGGGCCTTCCTGTGAAGGAGCTGAATCCTTACGTGGTCCTGCAGAACTCCAAAGTCTTCACTCCCCCTGACCCCAGCTACGTACTGACTATAAGGGCTTGTCTGCCGCGACCTAGGGTCCGGAAGATTTCCTGGTTTTCCTGTCTCTGTGCCTGAAACAACAGTGACTCTTCGGTCCCCAGTGACCGGTTACAACGTGCTGGACTTCTGCAATCCTTTAAGCACAAATCTTATAAATCCACTTGCCTTTCGCCTTGTCCACGCTGGTAACATAAGCACTCTTACTAGCCCAGGGTCGAGCAGTCACTTCTTTCCTTTCCTTCCAATCAAGTTAGCCACAGATGCTCAGTTATCACAGGCAGGAGCACGTCACTGTACCTGATACCGTCCTCTAGACAGGAATGCTGAAGACTTTCTGGGTTACAACTTGTTCTTTCCTCAATGTATGCTGAGGAGATGACACAGCTCTGACCAGACTAAGGTGTATTCCAACACCTATACCAGACTCCACTTTCCAAGCTGATGAGATAGCAATCTAGACTCCTTCCTCCCTCTAGATACAGACTCTCTCACTGTAGTCCAGACGCAGACTCTCCACGTCCTTACTGCCCGAAGACAGGAACTAGACTGACTGACTAAAATCACTCCTACACATACCTTCTTGACCACTCCCTAGAGTATACTCCACTACCCTAAGGGTGTGTCTAGTGTGTGTAGAGTGAATGCATATTGAGCATTAAGCCGCTGTCTCGCCATACACTCTCCAGGGTACTGCGTGTGCCTACCACCAGGGCTACACATTCCCCCATGGTAAACGACAGCACTCCCGGCTGTGAAATACAAAAGACATTTTGTTTATGCAATAACAATAACAATAACATCTTCCCATCCGGGAGGTGAGATCACCTTGAACGTTACAAACTTTTATAGAAAAATACAAATAGTATCAAATGGCATTCAATAAATAAATTTACAATATACTTGTGAAGGACCCGCACCAAACCTTCAACGTGGGTCCTGGGTGGGCTGCAGGACGTCCGATTGCAGACCTCACTCAGTGCCACACCATACGGGTTTTGTTTTTCAGAGGTAGTTATGGATGGTTTTTGTAAAACCAAGATAGGGCACCGAAGCGCAACTATGTACAAGAAAGTTCCGGGTTAGCATAGTCCTTAACCTCAAAAGTCCATTTGTAAAGAAAGACATAATAAATCACATTATCAAAGTGCAACGGTTTATCATATATCAATTACCAATTATCATCTATCATTTACCAATTACCCAGCCGGGCATTCTATAACTAGAAATATAATATTCATTATATATAACCTGTGCAAAACTTTTTCAAAAACATTTTAAACTTTCTGCTATAGTACTGATGGTAGACCCGATATGGATCTCACCAACTCTTTACTATTTATTCATTTCTGCAAAGACTTTTCCACTACATTTTCCACCCCGGGGGCTGGAACGATGCAATGTGCCCTTGATCCCAAGACCAGCAAATCATGTGCTGCGATCAGGTCTGGGTCGCAACAGTTCTGGTGCGAACCTCTAGGGGCGCAACTGGTTCAGTCTCTCCACATGACACCGATTGCGTCTCAATTACTGTTAATGATATAGACCGCGTTAGGGATTGCGATCGAGACTGTGTCGCACGCTGCGATGAAGAGGTGACTTTAATTCGTGATGCACTTTGGGTCGCATGTTGCGATGACTTTGAAGGGGCGATGCTGGGGCACGGCCGGATGCTTCTTGAGCTGGAAACGGGGACGCGGTGGTAATGGTGACGGTACCTGCGTCTGGGACGGGGTCGCGGACGATGGCGACGTTCAGGGCATAACCACCCCTTCATTCCCCAATGCCGCGTATAGGTGACTATATCGCCGTTTACTAAGTCCCTCCCGGGATGGCCTTGTGGCAGGTGAGATTCCACGTCACGCCTGCTGACGAAGACCGCTGGGTAGAGGCCCGGTTCACGAATAAAGCCCCAGCCCTTCCGGAGCTGGAACTCAGCCACACACCCCCGCCGCCGCGGTTCCCGTAAGGTACCTTTGTCGCGACGGACAGTCTCCTTGTCGGCAATCAGCTCGGCATACTGTCGCTGGCGGTTCCTCTGGATTTCCCGCTCTTCCTCCTGCTGGCGCCTCTTCGTCTCCTCACGACTCTGCCATTCTGCTCCCACTGGCGGTGTAGGCGACGTCATCCAGGCGCGCCATTTCGTCCCAGTCCACATCTGGTAGTGACGGACAGGACCCCTCCGTGTCCCTGCCGGGGACCGATAATCTGCTGCGGCCTCTTGGCCGGGCGGGCGTTCCGGATTGGCTGTACCTCCTCAACCTCCTCCGCATCCACCGCTTCACCAGTGGGATCGGGAACGGTACTTTCGGGGCAGCCTCCGGTTGCTCCTTCGCCTTGGGCAGCAGACTCTTCGGTTTTTGGAATCGTGGGGGTTCATTGAGGGGAGGGGACGCCGTGTTTGTCAATTGCCACTTCAGCAGGTTACAGCGGCGTCTCTCTATCTCCTCCAGGCCAGGTTGGAACATCTTTAGGCGTGCGTTCTCCTCCTGAAGCTCCAACAACGCCTGTTGCAGGTGCAGGATGGCATAAGTGTCCGATGCCGATGGCAGCTTGGCGGGGGCCCGGGCCTGCCTTCCTCCGCTGCCCCGCTCGGCTGCACACGTCCTGCCTCCATCATTTTCCAGAAGATTCTTTCTCCTTTCTGCGGAGACATCCGGTCTCCTCCGTGGAGGTGGGGTTTGCGTCTCCTCCTCCTCGCAGGAAGGTGAAGAGGAGGCGGACCTCCTTTGCTGTAGGCAGGACCGCATGTTGTAGTAGCACTTTGAGAGGGCAGGCATTTTCTTCGCGCCACAGGGGGGTAGAACGCCCACGAAGGTACGCCCACCTTCTTCTCCAGCGCCTGAGGGCGCGAATATGGCGACAAAAATGGCGATTTTGGCGCCAAAAGTGCAAACAGTCCTTTTCACAAAAAACAAGTTCTTAGGCACGCAGGGCTCGCAATTTCGCGAGTTTCGAATCCTGTTCGTGACGCCAAGGTTTGTTGTGTCGACCCGCCACCACAATTGTGGATTACCAGGGCAATGGGGTACTCAGAGCCGAGCCCATGGAAGTCTATGGGGATTGTTGTCACAGGTAGCTGTGGCTCGGTCTGTGGCCCTGGCGGTCTGGCGTATGTTGGGGATATATTTACAGGGGATTGATTTATGTACAGTTCGTGACGCCACCTGTAGTACTCTGGTAATTTGTACCAGCGCTGCTGTAGATCTCTGAGGGGATGGTGAGGCAGCTAGATGTCGGGTCCCCTACAGGTGGGACTGGTCCCTCAAAGTCTATGTGAGTAGTGAAGTCGAGTGCGGTTAAAGAACACAGTCTCACACGGTCAGCGTCTTTCCATACCTTTACTTGCAAGATGATAAGGCAGGTCCCAGGGAGGCTGATCCACGGAGAGTGTATTTTGAGGCAGCGGCTGGACAAGTTAGGGGCCTCCTTTAACTCCAATAAACGAGGACAACCAGCCTGAAGCGTAGTTCCCTCTAATCTTCAGCAATGCTTGCTGTACCTGCCCAGTCAGCTTTGTGTTAGGGGCCTTCCTGTGAAGGAGCTGAATCCTTACGTGGTCCTGCAGAACTCCAAAGTCTTCACTCCCCCTGACCCCAGCTACGTACTGACTATAAGGGGCTTGTCTGCCGCGACCTAGGGTCCGGAAGATTCCTGGTTTTCCTGTCTCTGTGCCTGAAACAACAGTGACTCTTCGGTCCCCAGTGGACCGGTTACAACGTGCTGGACTTCTGCAATCCTTTAAGCACAAATCTTATAAATCCACTTGCCTTTCGCCTTGTCCACGCTGGTAACATAAGCACTCTTACTAGCCCAGGGTCGAGCAGTCACTTCTTTCCTTTTCCTTCCAATCAAGTTAGCCACAGATGCTCAGTTATCACAGGCAGGAGCACGTCACTGTACCTGATACCGTCCTCTAGACAGGAATGCTGAAGACTTTCTGGGTTACAACTTGTTCTTTCCTTCAATGTATGCTGAGGAGATGACACAGCTCTGACCAGACTAGGTGTATTCCAACACCTATACCAGACTCCACTTTCCAAGCTGATGAGATAGCAATCTAGACTCCTTCCTCCCTCTAGATACAGACTCTCTCACTGTAGTCCAGACGCAGACTCTCCACGTCCTTACTGCCCGAAGACAGGAACTAGACGACTGACTAAAATCACTCCTCACATACCTTCTTGACCACTCCCTAGAGTATACTCCACTACCCTAAGGGTGTGTCTAGTGTGTGTAGAGTGAATGCATATTGAGCATTAAGCCGCTGTCTCGCCATACATCTCCAGGGTACTGCGTGTGCCTACCACCAGGGCTACACATATGTATGTACGGTTTATGTGTGTGTAATGTACGGTATATGTATGTGTATCGTGTGTAATGCCGGTTTTATGTGTGTATGTATGCTCAGTATATGTGTATGTACGGTGTATGTGTGATCACTGGGGATTTGACCACATGGCCCCCCAGAGATACTGAGAACAGGGTCACAGTCTCATCCTGAATAGGTCAGAGTTGTGCATATGGCCTCTGCTCTATTCATTATCTATAAGCTGCTGAGCTGAGCACTGCGCTCGGCTATTTCCATCAGTTTTGCAGACAATGAATAAAGTAGATACCGGATGATACAGACACCAGACATACAGTATAATGTGATATAATATAAACAAGGTCGGGCTCTGCCGGTTCCAGCAGTTATCAAGTAACCACAAGGATGCACTTTGCACATTTGCTGTCATGTGTCAAATAGCAAGTCAGCCACGTCCGCAGTGTTCTATTCACTGATGTAGCAACACTAGTTGTCACCTGACTGCAAGTATGACTGCGCTGGAACCACCATAACCGAATGTTAAGGGATGTGTGTATATAAAAAAAATTCCTTCTCACCCGTTATTCCCAGCATTGTGCTTTTCTGGACAGAAAGTTCAGAGGTTGCTCCAGTGATCTGTTGTAGCCATTTTCTCAACTTAGGGGTCACTGCTCCAAGTGCTCCTATCACCACTGGAATCACTGTTGCCTTCACTTTCCACATCTTCTCCAGTTCTTCTTTGAGGCCCTGGTATTTCTCCAGCTTCTTATATTCCTTCTTTATGATGTTGCTGTCACTTGGCACTGCCACATCTATTATCATTGCTGTCTTCTGACCTTGTCTACTATCACAATGTCTGGTTGGTTACCCAACACCTGCTTATCCGTCTGGATCTTGAAGTCCCACAGGATTTTAGCCTTTCATTCTCCACCACTTCTTGATTGTGGTGTTTAGTATACGCTGTTCCTGCTTGCATTTTGCATACCTGCCACTTTGTGTTGGACGGTTTCTGAGGTTTCTTTGCATAGTCTGCACCTTGGGTCTTGTCTTATGTGGTAGATTCCTGCTTGTATGGATCTGGTAATTAGTGCTTGCTCTTGTGCTGCTATGATTAGTGCCTCTGTGCAGTCCAGCTTTCTCCAGCCATTGGTAGGATTTCTCCATGTCAGCCACCTCCATTATCTGTTGATGGTACATCCCATGCAGCGACTTGTCTTGCCATGGCGCTTCATGTTCCTGTTCTTCCTTCCAGATCTGTTGTTGTTGCTGACTTAGGCTTTCTCTCAGCATCTCATCTTTTGGTGCCATTTTTCTGATGTATTCCTGATACTCCTTGTTTAATCCGTGATGGTGGCTTGGATGCTTATCAAGCCTCGACCACCCTCCTTTCAGTTGGTATACATTGTGAGGAGCTTTCTTGTCTTCACATCTGCAGATTCCATCTCTTCTTTTGGTCAGCACACTATGCCAGCAGGGTATCTGATAACTGGCAGGGCATATGTATTGATGGCTCAAATTTTATTCCTCCCATTGAGCTAGATCTTCAGGACCTGTCTTACCCTTTGAGGTATTTGGGATGCTGCTTCTTTCCTTGCCTCCTCATCATAGTTACCATAATCCCTGTGGGATGCCAAGGTACTTATAGCATGTCTGTACATCTGCTATGTACCCTGCTGGTAATTCCACTACATCAGTCTTGACTACCTTGCCTCTCTTTATTACGAACCAGCCACACTTCTCCAGTCTGAAGGACATCCGGATGTCTTTACTGTAGCTTCTTGTAAGGAGGATCGTGAATTGATGTCTCGTTCGTTTTTCGCATAAAGCTTGATGTCATCCATGTAGAGGAGGTGGCTAAAGGTACAGTACTTCACACTTCCACTGTTGAACTTGTATCCATAGCCAACTCTGTAATTATCTGACTGAGGGGTTCAAGCCTATGCAGAACAGCAATGGGGACAGTGCATCACCTTGGTATATGCCGCATTTGATGGTCGCTTGTGCTAGTTTCTGAGTTGGCTTCCAATGTTGTTCTTCATAGCCCCATTGTGTTTCTGAGGAAGGTTCTTAACTTCCCCGTTGACATTCTAGAGAGCCAAGCATTCACAGATCCATGTGTGTGGCATTGAGTCACAGGCCTTCCTGTAAGTCAATCCAGGTTGTGTTCAGATGGTCTGTCTGGATCTTGAGTCTTCTTGAGTGACTGCTCTATCTACTAGGAGCTATGCTTAGAGCCTTAGATGCCAAAAGAGCACATTGCATCAAAATATATATATAACACATTAGTATACAGTGGGGGAAATAATATTTGATCCCTTGCTGATTTAGTAGGTTTGCCCACCCCCAAAGACATGAACAGTCTAAAGTTTTAAGGGTAGGTTAATTTTAACATTGAGAGATAGAATATCAAAAATAAAATCCAAAAATCACATTGTATACTATATAAATTTATTTGCATTTTGCAAAGAGAAATAAGTATTTGATCCTTCTGGTAAACAAGACTTAATACTTGGTGGCAAAAACCCTTGTTGGCAAGCACAGCAGTCAGATGTTTTTTTGTAGTTAATGATGAGGTTGCGTACATGTCAAGTGGAATTTTGGTCCACTCCTCTTTGCAGATCATCTCTAAATCATTAAGATTTTGAGGCTTTCGCTTGCAACTCGGAGCTTCAACTCCCTCCATAAATTTTCTATGGGATTAACGTCAGGAGACTGGCTAGGCCACTCCATGCCCTTAATGTTATTCTTTTTGAGCCACTCCTTTGTTGTCTTGGATGTTTGTTTGGTATCCTATCTTGCTGAAGACCCAGTGACGACCCATTTTTAATGTCCTGGCGGAGGGAAGGAGGTTGTCACTCAGGATTTCCGGTACATAGCTCTATCCATTCTTCCATTGATGCGGTGAAGTAGTCCTGTGTCCTTAGCAGAGAAAAACACCCAAAATAGATGTTTCCACCTCCTCCATACTTGACAGTGGGGACATGTTTTGGGTCATAGGCAGCATTTCTCTTACTCCAAACACGGCGAGTTGAGTTAATGCCAAAGAGCTCAATTTTGTCCCATCTGACCACACACCTCTCCCAACACTCACAGAATCATCCAGGTGTTCATGGACACTGCAGGATTTTAAATCTTTACGATGTAAAGTGTTACCAATGGTTTTCTTGGTAACTGTGGTCATATAGAGGTCATATAGTTTTTATGGTAGAAGTACCACTTCTTTGTGCCCCATACTGTGGTACTACAGAAAACTTATATTTAGGAGTATGAGAAGAGAAGAGGAACAATTGTTGATTTCTTTTTGAACAGCCTATCATCTATCCATAAAAATCAAGCATAATAAAGTGTAATTGGGTTCTGAAGCAAGGCAGTGATCCGAAAACCCAAAAGCAAAGTCAACATTCAGAACGGATGAGGAAAGACAAAATTTACGATTAGAATTGGCCAAGCCGTTCCTGAAACAAATATGCTTTACTAAAGGACATCTGGGAAGGGGCACATACTTTTTTTGTATCATTCCGTACTTCATTTTGCTATAATTACGCAAACAGAATTTCCTGGAATTTAGCTAGAACATAAGAAAGCGAGGACTAAACTAAATGAGCATTTCTACATTGAGCTCCCCATCTCACCGGCATTAAATACTAAAGACGAAGAAATTAAACCCGAGAGGTTTTTTACATTGTCACAAAGAATTTTCTGAGATGGACAAAAGCCCATTACGCTCATGTGTCAATTAGTGTTGCAAATATCTGTTTCATTATTATGTCCAATGTGCAAAGTACTTAAATCTGTTGTGCAGCTTGCAAATAATGAAGAAAAGCAGCATAATTGTATTTCCCATGGTCATATTTCTGAAGGACGAGAGGTACAGGTAATGTTTCCAGTAGAATTTCCGTACATTGCAAAAAAACACTTTTTTATTTTTACACAATTATGTGATATAAATATACAGTTTCTGTAGTTGGTTAACTCTTAAAGGGAACCTGTCCGAGAAAAAACCTATTAACCTGCAAATTGGGGTTAATCTGCAGGTTAAAGCAGGATAATGGTATTTTCAGTGGCACTTTGAGGTGCATTAACTTAACCAATTTAACTTTTTAGGGGAAAAAGGAAAAAAAAACCAAATTCTGTGTTGCTTTTTAACCCTTAAGGACCAACCATTTGTGGTAAGGACCAGGCTATTTTTACAATTCTGACCAGCATTTATGTGCTTATAACTTTGGAACGCTTCAAATCTTGGGATTCA